>JAODJX010000001.1:16416348-16443465 GCA_026776945.1 Isichthys henryi | reverse complement strand
AACAGAGAATCTCTGCGAAAACCTGATCTGGACTTAGAATAGAGTCATGGGAACTGTGTGACCGCCCCTCACCCCCGACTGGGGGAGACCAGCCCCTCACCCCCGACCGGGGGAGACCAGCCCCTTACCCCCGACCGGGGGAGACCAGCACATCACCCCCGACCAGGGGAGACCAGTACATCACCCATATCCGCAAAGCTCACCTGCTCCCCCCAGACCGTTTCAGAGGAGGCCTCTGATTTTGCTGGAAAGTCTGACAATCGTTGCTTTGATTCAAGTCTCATGCATGTTCACTTAGTGTCACTTGAAATCACTGGGCTGTAATCACATTACAACAAGAGGCTGCATGTCTACGGTTAGGATCATTAACAAGCCGTTTGCAAAGAGCCGTGCCAAGCAGAGGGGCACCACCAACACCGGCCCCCATGTCCCCCCCGGTCACCTCATATGGACCCTGCGGTTCCTGGTCTCCATCCTCAGGGTGACCTTGCCCCTTGCACACCTCTGTTTGGGAGAGACTAAACAAGTATTTAACACTAACAAAACAACAGCACTGTGGGAAAAACGGAGCATCTGCATGGGCTTTCATCAAATTCCAATTAAGCTGTTTAACTGAATTCAATTTTTCGAGAAATGTCACTGGCAATACTTTCGTAGAAACATCGCTACACCAACAGCACGAAATTACGTCACATGGAAACTCGCTACACCAATGGCGCGTAATCACGTCACATGGAAACATCGCTACACCAATGGCGTGTAATTACGTCACATGGAAACATCGCTACACCAACGGTGCATAATCACGTCACATGGAAACATCACTACACCAACGGCGCGTAATCACGTCACATGGAAACATCGCTACACCAACGGCGCGTAATCACGTCACATGGAAACATCGCTACACCAACGGCGCGTAATCACGTCACATGGATTCATCGCTACACCAACGGTGCATAATCACGTCACATGGAAACATCGCTACACCAACGGTGCGTAATCACGTCACATGGTAGTATGGGCGGTTGGGGGGGGGGGTTACCTGGAACACTTTGTGAGCTCACCTGCTTATTACCTGTGAAATTACCCCCCCAAGTCGGGTTACATAATGCAGTGCAGGGTGTAATAAGCAGCGAGTCTGAGCGTATGTCAGTGTGGTAGATCAGGGTTCGATTGGATTGGGGGCTGCGGTGGAAATGGGCGGAATGTACCTGGGTCAGTGGCTGACATCAGAGACCCGAACAACAGGCAGTCCCTGAGGCTGAAGTCGCCATCCACGATGTGGCCCAGATGCACCATCAACTGCACGAAGCCAAGCATGCAAAACCTGGGAAGGGGTACAGTGTCAGCGCCATGGTGATGCGGGTGCCACAGCAACAAGGGTGCTATGGAGATGGGGCCGGGGCTTAGTGGTTCAGCTGACTGTAGTGGGGAGAACTTGCACATGCCCTGGTGGTTCATACCACACCAATGGAACTCATTTCCTATTACGTTCTTGGGCTGTTAATTAGTACAAAAAGACCAATTATTAACTGGTTAATTTGACCACAAAAGCAGTCTAATGAAATATTGCCCCAAAAAGTCATTTTCAGGGGGACATGTCAAACATGTCCCACAAGTGAGACATTCAGATCCGAACAGAGCCACAGAGCCGCCAAAAGAGTGCAGGGAATCAAAGGCTGTGGTGATTTTTACCTCGGTGCCAAACATCAGGCAGGTTGTCTCTTAACAGATAGGAGAAACAGTAACTCGGTCAGGTCAGAGTCAGCCAGCAGGCATTTAAGACCAGGTAGTCCTACTGCTCCTCCAGCCCTGTCCATGACGCCAGGCCATGCTGCACCCAGGCTGCAGGACCAGGAAGTTGCCACATCATCACACTTTGCAAAACTGTTTCCCTTTTAGGTGCGACTGCATTTTTTCTGCCGCAGATGTTCTGGCTGACTCTCCTACTGTACTGTGCTCTGGGGGATTGGGGAAATGCTGTTTCTGATTGTACGGAATAGGGTGGGGCTCCCTGTTAAAAAAAAAAATTATTGGCTCAACTTTAAAAAATTAAGTTAACAATTTGCTTTTTAAAAAGTTATTCCACTTTCAATTATTGAGTAAACTATATGAGTATTTTAAAGTTAGACTAACTTAAATATTTAAGTACAGCCAAAACGAATTGCCTTTATTTCAACAAATCTTTATTAAGTTAAGACAAATTATATTACTACAACCTTTAAACCTTTATATTATGTCTTAATTATTTAAACTTAGCTGTTTTTGCATCTTTATTTTGCTTCTATCTTATGGCCGTTCTGCAACAAATCAGGTACTGTACTTCTGGTACCGCAACGTGTTGGTTTTTATAATCATAACAATGGGTTCCGGAGCCGAAAACTAGAACCCGAGCTTAAGGGAAGAGGACGTCTTTTTATTTCATTCTGAACAGGACTAAACAAGGATTCTAATTAACTGCAAACTGTATCCGCCTCAGAAAAACAGGGAGGTCTGACGGTGGACAGTAAAGGACACATGTGGGGTGTGTTAAAGACCGGACAGGGTTCACATAAGACCCGGGCAAACACACACATGATAATTGGGAAATACAACAAATATTAACATTATCGAACGAAGGGCTAATACCAACGTGCCAGCATGCTCAGCGCATCTCGCGGAGGCGACAATTTCGGGCTGGACGATGTGTGATGCTAAAACTATTCTCACTTCACTGGTCTGTTAGATTAAGATCAGACATTTTATTACTTTAAATTCTGTATTATAAAATTATAAATTCTGAAATTATAAGTCAATGGAAAAGGGAAAATACCGAAAGTACCATATCAAAAGTACAGTACCTGGTGCGGTGGAAAAGCACCCAAAGCTTTGAAACTCACTTCCAGAAGTTGCAGTAACTTCAGATGTTAAGGGAGGGCGAAGATATTTGTTCAAAATATATATATATAATTCAGTTAAAAAAGCGTCCCTTATTTTTTATTTTGACCAACTTTTAAAAATGAATTGTTTAACTAAGATGGGAACATGTAACAAAGGTAAGGTTTTATGCTGAAAAATATATTTATATATTATAAAGTTATTTATTTACTAACTCTTCAAACCACTTTTAGAGTATAGTTAATGTAACCATCAGCAGCTGGTCTGCCAAGGAGACAAGGGGGAGACGCAAAGGACATATTATGGGATGCACTGCATGAACTCCGCCTGAGGCCTGGTGACCTGACACAACTTAACACATTTTTGGGAGCATTTGCCCACTGTTATCCTGCCAGTATGCGTCCACTGAATCATCAATTTTACAGAATAAGTAACGGATCAAAGAAATTACTATAATTTTCCAAAGCAGAACTGCAAATTCCCAGGTCAGGTTCCCTCCAGGATCTATAGATGCTACAGTAACAGCGGCCCAAGCATCGGAACTGTCTGTTTATCCTGGTTTCCGCAGCTGCATTTTTGCTGGTTTGCTTAGTACACAGACACTCTGTTGCCAAACGTATTGGGACCCCCAGCTAAATCATTGAATTCAGGTGTTCCAATCGCTTCCATAGCCACAGGTGTATAAAATCAAGCACCTAGGCATGCAGACTGCTTTTACAAATATTTATGAAAGAATGGGTCACTCTCAGGAGCTCAGTGAATTCAAGCGTGGTACCATGATAAGATGCCACCTGTGCAATAAGTCCATTGGTGAAATTTCCTCACGATTAAATATTACACAGTCAACTGTTAGTGGTATTATAACAAAGTGGAAGCAATTGGGAACAACAGAAACTCAGCCACACAATAGCTATAGACCTCTAAATTTTGTGTGGCCTTCAGATTAGCTCAAGAACAGTGCGTAGGGAACTTCATGGAATGGGTTTCCATGGCCGAGATGCTGCATACAAGCCTTGCAACACTAAGTGCAATGCAAAGCTTTGGATGCAATGGTGTAAAGCACACCGCCACTGGACTCTTGAGCAGTGGAGACGTGTTCTCTGGAGTGAAAAATCACACTTCTATCACACTTCTCTGTCTGGCAATCTGATGGATGACTCTGAGTTTGAGTGATGCCAGGAGAACGATACCTGCCTGACTGCATTGTGCCAAGTGTAAGGTTTGGTGGTGGGGGGATCATGGTGTGGGGTTGTTTTCCAGGGGTTGGGCTTGGCCCCTTAGTTCCAGTGAAATGCTGCAGCATTCGAAGCCATTTTGGACAATTTCATGCTCCCAACTCTGTGGGAACAGTTTGGGGATGGACCCTTCCTCTTCCAACACTGCCAGCCAGGCCTTCTCGTCCAACTTTAGTGCCAGTTCTCACAAATGCTCTCCTGGAAGAATGATAAAATATTCCAAGAAATACACTGCTAAACCTTGTGGACATCCTTCCCAGAAGACTGGCAGCTGTTCTAGCTGCAAAGGGTGGGCCAACTCCATATTAAAGCCTATGTATTAAGAATGGGATATCATTAATGTTCATGTGTACGTAAAGGCAGGTGTCCCAATACTTTTGGCAATATAGTGTATATCCCCAGGAAAATGCTGGCTAAAAAGTGTGTTTAGTTACTTCTGTGTGCGGCTGGTGAGTGTTTCCGGCACAGAGTTCGGCTGGTGTCGCGTACCAGACGGCATGGAGAGTCAGCTGTCACCTTGAGAGAAACCCCAGAGAGAAACATGCTGGTTAAAAGTGATCACTGCTGGGAGGTGGGCTTACATGCCTGAACCTCAGGATCAAATAGAGCAGAAACAAAGTAAAGGAGTCTATGTTATCCTGATGCTGTTCTCTGAGCATCGTCCATCTCCCAGGACTGGACCACAGACTGAACGGTGTGCTTCTGGAAGAAGGAGTTCAGTGGATAAGGAGATTTTGTACGTGTTCTGAAAGCTGCAATGGATGACTGAAGGTGTAGATACTGGCATGAATATTGGTTTATATATCAAAGGGGGCAGTTTGGCCGTGGTTAAAACCAAAGAGACAGAAAAGTGACAGGTGGCTGTGAGGGACAGGTAACATCTGGATTCCTCCACAGAGATGCTGTGCACATCTGTCCTACTACTTCAGGCCAGGGGGCTGCAGTAAATCCCTGCCAAGCCAAATGCCAAACCCAGACACAGTGGAAGGAGACCGGTGCTGACATCTGCTCCTAATAACCAGCAAAGGACCACAATCCAGAACCACCTCGTTAAATGGCCAACCAGGCGAAACCGCAAAGGACAAAAACACAAAACCATAAGCAAAATACGATCCCTAATCAGACAATAACTCCATGGAAGTCGGACGATTTCAAACACACAAAAAAATGCTTTCAATCGCCAAACTGTTGAAAGTGTGAAAAGATGCATTTCAGCTGGCAGAGTAGTGTTACTTTGGGCTACTACAAATTTAACAAAGGCGATCAGCGCCCCCTACTGGTGACGATCCAGATCGCTAGTGGCCACGACTATAGACATTCTTAACGCAAAATTTAGCCGCTCCAAAAAAATCGATGTACAGTGATCCCCCGCTATATCGCGGTATCACCTATTGATGATGGGTATATAATGTAACTTCCGCGATAGGCGGGGGATCACTGTATTTGAATTAGGCCGCATATATTCAATGTCATTCTACGGCAATTAAAATTGGAGAAAAGTAATAACACAGCGGTGAATTTAAAAGAGAAGAAATTCTCCAGACCAGTTGGTTTTCAAAATGAAAAACTCAAAGATAAGGAGTAAGCATGCTGTAGTTTGGAAACTAGCGATTGTAATCTGTTACTGTCTTCACTTGCTCCTAAGGCTTCCTTTAATGCTCTGCTCATGCTCCAGTTTACACACTTATCTCCCAGATGTCTTTTCGCTTTGATTTTTTTTTTTACCCTTTTCTTTTTTTCTTATCTTTCACACGGCGTAAAATGAAATGTAATGAAAGCACACTGTTGCTGGCAAAGTAACACGAGCTTTCTGCAAAACGGGACAGAGCCTCTATATCCCGGGGGATCAGCGACATCCTGGACACTGATGCCCCCCAGTGTCGTCGGATTCCTCCATTCATCAGCAGGACTCACCCTATAATCCCGCAAGTGAGCAGAGTACCGATGAAGGCGAAGGTCAAAACGGAGCCGATGTTCCTGAAAAACTGCCTCTGCGTCAGAAGAAACGGCAGCGAATCAGCGCACATGAATGACAAAAACACATCGTAGTTTTTAATATGATCAGGACTTGCGCACCTGGTTTAGACTGTACGCTCCGTGAAAAATGATGGGTGGCAGCAGCAGATTGAAGAAGATCTCGGGGTTGAAGGCCATCTGAGGAGATACATGATGACCAAGCTGTGAAGCTCCGAACTTCGAGAAACATAAAGCCAACCGCACTTATAGGCACTTAAAAAACAGCGTATATGCAGCACACCGCCCTTCCCGACGTATATGTCCACCTAACCGTGAACTTTATAGCATCAAAGTGGGCGATTTATTGAGTGTTTCGGACTACAGTGATCTGCCGTGACAGTAAATGTTATAAACGGTGTTTTACTGAGAAGTCTCTGAAATCATAGTAGTTATTTTACTTATAATAACTGTTCCTCGTGACGGTGAACTCCCTGTGCCTTTATAGCATGGTTATTTGCCTGAACCGCTTAGAGATTGCAGTCCTCAGCTGAATGACACTCGTTTCTGTGACTGACGGGTGATTCTTTGCTGGATGCGATTCAGGCTGTGCACTGATGTCCCTCCTGGTCTCACTGAATTTCTAATGCATTTTACATAACGTCGTTTCTGGCTCTGTGATGGAGCTCGACACCTTCCTGGGCTCTGCATAGCACACTAATTACTGTCAATCCCACATCAGCATCATTAACCCTCTCCTGGCACTCCAGCTGCTTCCCGGGCCGGTTTCCATGGTAACCCTCCGGTAACAGCCTTTACCTTGGGGCAAAATAATTCTAAAAGTGAAAGGATTCAGAGTGCGAATTACATAAACATGCAGATGTCGGAAAAACATCCCTAGAAAACATCGCTTCTTCTCATGTACGAGCAATTTCAGAGATACAGAAAGAAAATGGTAATTGGCTCATTTAAATGCGATTTATTTCGTGAATAGAGCACTTGGCTTGCTGTGAAAAACAAGCAGTATAGCACAGATCCTTGCGCGTACTTATTAACACACCTTACTGTCACCTGAGCTGGGGGAACCTAAGAACGTCTGTCAAATAACACCATCTCAACACGTTTCTCCCAGTATAAACTTGCTTTAAATGACACGCAGCACAACGCCACACTCTAGTGGTTTAAAATGTCTGTTCAGAGTGAAGTTGGATTGGAGCCCAGAAGTCCATATAAAACACCGCACGTCTGGAATTTTATCTGAAAACACTGAAGGTTTCTGCTTTCACTCTGAAAAAACGATTATATTACCATGCCACTGATTTCCAACAGCTTTTTGTGCATCATTTTATATTTCAATGGAGCCAACAAAACAAATATTTTATCTCAAAAAGAAATATATCAGAGTAGCTTATATCCTGGTAGTTTCGTTCACATAATAGTGCGACTGTTTTATATCGTCAAACTGCCTTTTCAGCAGATCTGCAGTACTACAATCAGCCCGCAGATTCTACAGCCCTGCCCCTGAATGGCGAACCTTCAAGGATACCGTAATTGCAGTGAGATCCTTCTTTCCCTGCTTGGATCCATCTGTGTGAGAACTTACTCACTCAAAGGCCATCTCCAAACTATCCTAGCGAGTCCTCGCTGCCTGTGCACTGATTGAGTCTTTTCATGCTATTTAGATGCAGACCGTAGGGAGAAAGAGCGTGATTCTCAGTGATCTCGGCTGCTTTTATCGCGGCCCTCTAGGGGTAGCTAATAGACGGCGCTCTCTCAGTCACAGAAGAGTCCAGACAAAGTGCCGTGCAAGCCAAAGCCTAAGATATACTGAACATCAGTGATGGTTTCAGGTGTAGCCAACCTCAGCTGGAAATGGACCAGGTTTAAAACTAACACTAGCTTGTGACTTTAAAGCAAACAATGCAGTGATCTTCTACACTCTCAGGCGAAATGCAACAAAATAAAGAACAAGTTAATAATAATAACACAGGCCTGTATTAAAAAGCAAACAAACAGGATGGTCTGGCATTATTAATATTTTGTCATTTTCCACCAGTTTGCAAGCTCTGTGTTCAAAATACATGCAATGTCGTTCTGTTCTTGAAATGTAGCATGTTGGGGCCTCGGGGACCGTTCCCCTTTTGGCCAGCAGCCATTGCTGCTCATTCGGCCTTCCCCTTCTGTCTTAGTTCCCAGTCTTCCATAGTGTGTCTCGTTCCCCAGACAGCTGTGCAGCCCTGTGGCTTGAGTGTGTGGTTATAAAGCCTTTGGTCATGTGTTCTAGGTCAGCTTCCTCCATTTATTTGTAATTTTTGCATTTTGTTCCCCAGTGTTTATTTTCTACTTTAGTTTTCCTGTTCCTAGTTCTTGGTTTGCGTTCTATTTTGGGTTTTGCTAGGTGCTTGTGTTTGTGATTATGTATTACTTGTCTTTGTTATATTCTTAGTATTTGATTCTCTTTCTTACTTTCCCTGTTGGTCTCTTGGTTCTGTTTTACTGTTTCTCTGCGCCTTACGATTCTTCTACCTGATTGCTCATTGTCCTGCGCCCTCTCTGACTGGTTTATTGTTCCATGTTTCGCTCCTGGTTCTTTGTTACCCAGTTCAGTTTGTGTATTTACAGTATGTTGCTGCCTTAGTTCATTTCCCTTGTTGGTCATTGTGTTACAATGTCAGTTACTGTGTGTTTGTTACTCTGTCCCCTTGCCTGCCTCTGGTTCCTATGTTGCTCTGCTCCCCATTTGTGTTTCCCTGTGGTTTCTTGTAGTTACTTCTTGTTTTTCCAGTTTGCTTTTTGACCCCTCATGGTTCTTCTGGTTTGTATTTTACCCCAATGTGCTCTGTTCCATTAATAACCCCGTTATTTTGCAAGTCGCCAGTGGATCATCCCCTTCTCTTCCTGCCTTCGCCATGCCACGCCGCAGTGACAGTGGCATTAAATGACTGGATACATTAGTATAGAGGAGAAGCCAATCTTCACACTGTAGATTACACCATGCATTTAGCAGGTTATAATCATCTACTTGTGTGCTGGAAAAAGGGTTCACAAACTGAACACAGAAGTAAAGTTTTAATTTCACTGCCAGTGTGGTTAAAATGTCAACTCCGTTATATTCATGTCTGAACTTCAAAAACAAAATGCAGTGAACAGAATGCATTTCTACACTGGTAGAGATGCTGTAAAGCAGCTTGCTGTCCAAGCTGCAGTGCCGGATTGCATGAACGCTGATGCTGACGATCGTGTCCGTGACAGTGACATGCAGTGACATGTTAAGCAGCTGCCTGTCACGTCTGCAGGTATGGGCAGCTCATGCCACCATTTAACCCTTTAATCTGCGAATGTGAAGTTGCTACCAAAGGGGCTGACAGCTGGGCCCACCCATTCAGATTAATGGAAATAAATAGGCTTTTATAATATTTTTTAAATAATTTTATTTTTCACTAATTACATTGAATATGAAATGCTTTGTCTGGGAAATAATAACAATTAATAGCTTTCTAATTTATGCTTATTGACTGACGTTATGTTAACTCCCACTGCTTGTAGGTAGGACACTGCAGTCGTGGCTTTATTATTATTGTGTTCACCATATTGTAAATATCTAATCCTGTTTAAGAAAACGTGCGATAATAAGTTTCATTCAGGCCCACCCAGATCTAATCCAGGCAAATCCATCAACCCAGCATCCGAGTATTATTCACCTGAACCACGTGTACCGCGGTTACATGTAGGATAAACGTCCAAATTTTACTAGGGAGGTGACAAGTCATCTTGGAAGACCATGGCAGCAGGTGAGAAAGAGCCACGTTACCTTATGGAGGATGGAGCCTGCAGGCAGGGCTTGGGGCTTTGGGGTGACTTCTTCCACGTGATAATACTTGTGAATGCGGTCGGTGACGTTCACCAGAAGGAATTGTGGGGTTGTGTTCAGATTTACACACTCGTGAATATCCCCGGTGCCCCTCTTCCACGGGGTGGCTGCCAGTTTCAGAATTAATCCCAGAATAAAACCTACGTGTTAAAATAAAACATTCAAATGCCTTTCCAGGAGATTAAACCATCTGTCAGCCAGCAGAAAGGCACCACAAAAATGAAGCCGTAGCTTCTGCGTTTTACATTAGAGCTGCTATGCGCTTTCAGGTGCTTTTTCAAAGTGCTTATCTGAAACCGATTATCTTAATTCAACGCAAGATCAACGTAGTCAGATAAACCTTAGATGCACCAGACTTAGTACTGAGTTACATAGCAGGGACACCAGAGGAGGGGGCGGGTTTCTGTGCCCCCGTTAATTAAGTCACTTGAACATGTTGCTTCGGCATGGAACAAGGAGCGCGTTTATTTAATATTTAGTGTGGTGACTTTTTGTAGTCACGCAAATACGAGGTTTAGGTTTTGGTAAACACTGCCGCTAGCCAGAGGGACATTTTGAGCAATTCATTATAATAACTATTGTTTAGATTGCGGAAGAGCCGTGCTCAGTGGTGCAGCCTTCTGGTCACAATCCACTACGTAGCGTGATGATCATCTCATCTGCAACCGGCAAAAAATGCCATTTACATCTGCCGGGCAGAGGCCAGTGTGCTGACTTCCTGGCACCATCGAGACACGACGTTACCTTAGCATTCCCATTTCTGATACTATATGGGAGCTGTGTGCAAGGTGGTGTAGAGGCAGGCAGCGAAGCAGGAAGCGGGCTTAGAGGAGGAAGTGTAGCCTTCAGGCTAAAGGTCTATATGAAAGCTGTTTAATGAGGCGGAGAAACTATTACTGAGTCATTGAGTTATACTGACCAGCCTAGCTTACAGAAAATAATACTACCTAACAGTATAAAAGGCTTTAAATAAAATGGATATATCCCTGACTTATGGAAACCATCGATAAATGCTGCGTTATATTTCATACACCCTGTACTTAAACCTCCATCAGGCGAATACTAGACTGATTACTTTGTCAAAAGTCGCGTTTATGGCTTTTTTTGTAAGCTCTCAATTTTTTCTTCACATCACCCGCAATTTTTAAAACTTTGAAAGGTTAAAAAAGGACGTGGTGAAAACGAGCCTAAGTGACTGCAGCATATGCAAAGCCGCCACCGGGCGCCTTACCATAGAGCATAGCCCCTCCAGTTTCGTGTAGAAATCTCACTTGGCGTTTTTTAAGAACCCACATGGTTAAAATGGTGAGGATCAGTATGGCAACGAGCAGTAGTAGCTCCGTGCTTTCCCTGCGGTGCCTTTCCAGACCCGTGGGCATCTTCTGTCCAGCTAAACTCTACAGACAGCAGGGCAGGTGTATTCGGTGACAGTTCTTCTGTCTGCTGCATGCATTCATTTGAATGCTGCAGGAGCTGTATCTGAGTGAAAAGCTGCAAAGACTTTCGGGAGATCAGTGCATCACAAGAGTGTGACACTTCCTCAAAGCGCTTGTTTTCCGTTCACGAGCTGCCGTTATTCAACAATGCAACGAGAGTCCCCCCAAGAAATGGGCAATCGTGTGAAACTAATAAATGCAAACGTTTTTAAATATGCTTTATAAATAACTTTGATCAATAAGCACTTTTTTTAATTGCAGATTGTTTAAACAATAAACAATCTCTGGACACAATGTAATAAGGCATCCAAAAACCGCATCATCCTTAATTAAAAAAAAAACATCCCGACCGACGGTCCGAAAACTTTACCAGGTTTATAATATATCAGCATTAACTGAGAACAACAAATATTTTGTACACTCTGTACACGTTTAACATTACAGATACAGGTTTCGGACCCGCTGCTTAAGAGTAGGATCCTTTTCGCGCGTTTAAAGCAGTAATGAGTCGTTTTAAACTACATGACAGTTCACCAAACCTACCGCTAGATGTAAGCATAGGAACACAGTTTATATAGGCTATACAAACGCCTTGCACCCCTGTGGGAGCAAAATGCAACGTGGTATATGAAAGAGAATACTGCTATATAAATACTAATTTATAATAATTCTAGACTCTGTAATAGGCCCAAGAAAGCCAGAACTTTTACAGTAATTATTATTCTCATTATTTACCATTTACGCGCACTGCTCGCTAAATTCAATCACAAAGCATGTTTTGTCTTACCTAAATTGTGGTTAAATTATTGCATTTAAATCACTTGTATATATGTTTTAAACACAAATTCTTACAGTGAAAACATTTTTTGATTTCACTGTAACACCAGTGACGCAAGTAATCGCGCTATAGGCCTATTAGATACAGGAAACGATAAACTTCAGAACGATTTCCTCCCAGATTGTACCGGATAAACTAAATAACTACCTATGTTTTTGTCATTATGCCTACTATCATACTCAGTTCGCAAATGTAAAAGTATGACCCGAGCAGGCGATCAGACATGATAAACCGTCACGATTAAAGTGGGTGGAAGTTAAATGAGCCTTTCAAGCTGTGGACCTGAGGATTTGTCCCACACGGGGACCGACGCTTATCTCACACCATCTGAATACTTAGCACTTTATTTCAACTGGTTTGTCTGTGCCATTCACGCGTCGACGTGTAGACCCAAGCGCAATTTTTTAAATAAGGATGGTGGGAGAAAAACGAGTTTCAAAGAGCGCACTTGGGGGTCTTGGGGGGTTGATTCGATGCCTTGACGACTGCCTAGAAACCGCTAACGTAAAGAGACCACGGGAGTCGCAAACATGAGTGTGGCGGCACAGGAGGCTGGCTGGGAGGCTTTGTGTGTGGAGGAGACCTGGAATCCGGAGAGGGAGGCGTAGGTCCGTTGGAGAAGAGGGAATACAGAAATATGCAAACGGAGCGATACAAACACGGGGATTTTTTTTATGAACGCGTTGGAAAGGAGCTACCTGTGAATATGACTGTAAGAACCGGGATCCTGCTCTCCTCCTCCGAGAACTGACCGTCCATGTGCGTGTTTCACTGCTTCTGCCACAAAGTAATCAGATCCAGGGTGTTTGAGAGAAGATCGGGCAAAGCACAGCGCAAACCACACGCCGCTGGAGAGGAACACACTGCCTGGTGGGTCTCATACTGCGTCTGATTACAGAGTCAGTAAGTAAATGAGGGCTTTTAGGGTCCTTATACAGTGTTTCTGCCGTTTATCTGTTTATTTACACGATCGGTGCTTCATTTCACGGCACATCCAAGTGCGCTTGAAACTATGCGTCCGATGAAAGATCAGATCGCTGCGCGATGTTTTGTTAGTTCAGTGTAACGGATATATGACATGAATATAAACGTAACAGCCGAAAGTCCTGCTGTTTTCGGCTTGATAATAATCCCTTAAATACCACATCTGATCGACGCGATACTTGTCTCCCCAGGTTCTAAAATGCCGCGCGATTCTTCAGAAAAATATCTAATGCATTTTATTACTTTCCAGCGAGGTAGTTCGGCGGCAAACATGGGCGGACTTTTAGTCCTGTTTCAACTGCAGCCGATGAGTCCGTGCCATTCCGGTACAAACGGTTAAAAGGAGGTATTAAAGAGATGAATAAGAGGCGAAAGCGAACAAAAAGTGTGCTGTGTCCCGGCTCTTTAGCCGGAGGGGGGAAGGCTCAGGGTGTCCGGGCATGGGGGAGTATCATAGACACACAACCGTGTCAAAGAAAAAAGTATTTAATCGCAGGGTAGTTGCGGTCTGGTAAAATATGGAGCATGACTTTACGGAAAAGGCAGTTTAATTGCATTTATTTAATCACCAAACACAATTTGCTGTAACATTTGTGCAGCGTGAAAGTGATCTGAAAGCTGACCTTTCCGGGCTTTGAAAAGGCACCGTCTGCTCGCAGTGCGCCCATGCTTTGGGGTTTGCTCACAAGCAACAGAGATGACCTTTAATCTTAGCGGTCTAAGGCCAGCATCCCAGCTATGACACCTTTCCGTCACATCCAAAGACTCTGTCATCCCTCATTTGAAACTCGTGTTTTAGGATTTTGCATAAATGCCAAAACGTGAAAGCAGATGTGGTTTGATGGACAGGATACTCAGTATCCCCATATTTCTGAGCTATGAACTTGTATATTCAGCATTCTTTGAGATGTGGAAATGAAGTAATCTGTTGGATGGCCACTTCATCATAGCGGGATATATGTATCCTTCTTTGCTGACACGCTTTCTTTGGAAGCGTTTTAGTGTGTGGGTTAGACGAATGTGAATAAAAAAGACACTGAATTTTATAGCCGGCAAAGTAGGTAATCAGTATGACATTTTAACGGGAGATGGTGTGTAGGACGGTGAGTCTATCTGTGGCAGACATATGCGTTTATGGGCAAACAAACACGCCGCCGAATCCAAGAATAACTGTAACCAGACGGTGCGTGTAGCCGCGCGCTCCTGAGTCGGTTTGCTGTTTGTAACGTCGCTGTTTTCAGCTCTTTCGTTAATTCGACTCGGATGTGTAATTGCTCTGGCTGAATGTTCCCTGATTAGACTTTAATTACTCCACTAAATGATAACCTTGGCGAGTCTGAAGCGAAATAAGCGTTTTGCACGTTTGAAAAGCGGCATCGGCAGGCGAGTGGGAACTTGTCTCTGGTTCCGGCTCCGTTCTGATGCTCTTAAACCCGAACCCAGTCTGTCTGATCGTTCAGAGAAGTGTGAGGAGTGTGGGTTCAGTGGGCTGAGTTTAATCCTCCTCACATTGTTTTTGCGCCTTAAGTAAAATAGTAATTAAATCTACCCTCGATTTGAGCAAAGCTTGAGGGGACAGACCTGTCTGCTGTCATTTCTGTCACATCCCGAGCAACTGGTCGTCGATCCCGTGACTGTCCCGCGTCCCCTCCTCTGGGGGGCCGTTTTGCTGGCTCCTGTCTGACACTGGAGCACCTTCAGAGACGGAGCGCTTGCCAGCCGCTCCTATCTCTGCTTCGCCAGCTGCTCTTTGATGATGGACATTAATTAGGCGATTTCTTTTGACAGTCAGCGTCCCCTGTTCAGGTGGGCTTATCGGCTGCTCCGACGCGATGCCTTTGGGGTCTGCTCCTCCAGATGCTGCCCAGTTGCGTCTGACTGCTGGATTCCCGTGTCCGTCCAGCCGTGTACTGGAGTGATCCCGTCAAAGATACTGCAGAGCTGAAGGTCCTTCATCCGCACAGAAGACAGACACCACGGCGATTCCGTCCGATCTTTTTTTACACTTAAAAAAAAAAATTGACCAGAAGTAGATTAAATAAAAGTACTGGACATCAAATCCAGTAACTTTCCCTTATCAGTGACACTCTCCCATTTTATCTGCACTGCTGGTTTTGGCTCATGCCTGTGTGCGCCTGTGCGTGTATGAGACGGAGCGGTCTTAAAAAAGGCAGCCACGAAAGATTGGAAATTGAATAGAAAACGTTTATTCAATCAAAGGTGGGAAATAATACGTAGGCCTACGCTATTTTTCCAAACTCGGTAATAGTTTGCTTTTTAATGCACGTAGCAAAGCTAGGCAGCTCATATAGGCTGAAACATGAAAGGTAAGAGCGCCTGGGAGCAGCTGCACCGTAACCCGCGCTTACAGCCGCCAGCTTCTCACCGCGGAGACGCTGACAGTCCGTGGGCTTCCATTAGGTAATTAATAATTTGAAGCGCCATAAAACTACCATGAGCTGACGGGAATAAAGAAAAAATATATGAAATTTTATTTGGTAGATATACCAAATTATAGTATTTAAGAAAATAAAGCGTTTCTAACGCTTTCACTATCCTATTTACAGATACGACTACCATCAAAATAAGACGTGCAAAAGAATAAAAAATTCAATAGAATACAATGCATAAATTATTTTAAACAAAGATCAACCAGAATATATTAATTATCTGATTAATTTGCGTGATGTTTATCGGCGATGTGTATGCAGGGCTGCAAACACGCAAGAAATCTTACAGCAAATCTATATTATTCCATTGCAAACCTAGCAGCTACAAAAGAATTGCGGGTAGTTTGCAAACCCTACAGACTTTACAAGGTAATGAAACATACAACTTACATACATGTAAATGCGTGTGCAAACTTTTCGAATTGAAAATCTCGCGCCAGCCCGCTGACCTTAGCTGGAAACCCTTGCAGCTGATGTGTACAGTTAGTTCGTGCCCATTCTTCTCGGACCGCGCTTACGCCTGTTGGACCCCTCGATGCCCCAGCAGCCCCGACCCGCAGCCCTTTATTCCGTGCGCAGATCTCTTGGTCTGTGTAACGAGCTCATCGTGTTAGGGGGCTTAAAAAAAACCGACACGCAGAGCCGTCGAAATACCAGTTTGCCAACAAGTGTCCAATTAGGAGGGGAATCGCATTAACGCGAAAATCCGATGAAATTACACCAGTACGATTAGGAAAATAGGCCATTTTATTCCCCCGCCGTAATTGTGTCATGTAACGGCTCTGTTTTGCTTGTCTGTTGGAAAACGCAGCATTTTTGGAACACGAAGGATCCGCCTCGTAAAGTGTCTGTAAAATTGTTGGGGTTTTATAATCCTAAACGTTTAAGTAGCCGGGAATCCCGCCTTTATGCACGACGTGCGCCTGGCTGGTTCAGCTTCGATACGTCCTGTTTCCAATCTGGTTCCGATTTGGTTTAACGGGGTTTGAGAGCACAGACACACCAATGCTGTTAAGGGCGTAAATGTATCAACATTTAGGGACCAAATCGACCTCGAACCTCCTACTCCCCCAAAACAGACGATACTCCCTCAATATTAATAAGAACACGTCCGTAGCAAATCTATGCTCTTGCATGTCCTGTATTCAGGTGAAAGATCACCAGAAAATTCTCAGTCACTGCTAATTAGTCTGTGCAGCGACATGCAACAGTGCTGCCATCTTAAGCTTCACTTGTGTTGACGCCAAGACCTGCAAGATTGTGTGGTGCCGAGGTTGGTCCGGTTCAGTGTGTACGTCCATCCATCCATTTTCTGTTCAGCGCAGTCCAGTTTATCCGTTATCCGTCTTAATGAGGGGATAAAGCCCGCCCCCAAAACCCTTTTTGTGATGGCACCCCCACATCCCAAAAGGCAGCTTCAAAGCATGTTTAAAATGGATCCAGGGAACCTTTTGATCAAAGGTCAAAAGGACTTTTTTTTCCCTCTCATGTTTGTGCTAAAGTACTAACGAATTCCCCCTTTTCAGGGATGCAGATGGGGCTCCTGGTTTGGCTCTGCTCTATATGGGTGAGTTTGCTTAACTCTTGGCTCACTGAGCTTTATTTTCTACCCCTTCACCCCTGCCCCCAATCTACAGGCTCACTCTCTAACCAGGCAGGGTGAAGCGATGGACCTCGAGGTTCCTCATGGGCAAGGCATCCCTGGAACTTTCGTTCTGTGATCTGGTAACAAGCTACACGAGTTTTCCGAGCCTGTGACTATGGTGCCGCTGTGAGGCTCAGCCAGACGTTGTTGTTGCCCCCCTCCCCCCAGTGTTATGTGAGACCATGCTTCGCTTCGTGCCCCTGAAGCTGGGCCGTCTCTACCGCTGCCTGAAGCTGTTGCTGCTGCTGGGACTGTCCGTGGTGCTCCTTATGAACACCCACAGCCTGCTGGCCTCCTTCCAGAAGAATGAACTGGCCGACCGCCGGTTCCTCAGCCTCAACAAGTGTCCCGGCTGCTTCGGTACCAGCTGGTGTCGCAAGTTTATGAACGGGCAGCTGTCCTTCGAGATGTGGGGCCGCCTCCGCTTCCTGGACGTCTTCAACGTCAAGAACGTCTACTTTGCGCAGTATGGCGAGCCAAGGGAAGGCACCAGGCGCGTGGTCCTCAAACGCCTGGGCTCCAACCAAGAGCTTGCTGACATTGACCAGAAGATCTGCAAGCGAGCCACAGGCCGGCCACGCTGTGACCTCGTCCAGGCCATGTACAAGACGGAGTTTGCACGTCTTAATGGCGATGTGCGGCTGCTCACCCCTGATGTGGTAGAGGGTTGGTCGGATCTGGTGCACTGTCCCTCCCAGAGGCTGCTGGACCGGCTGGTCAGGAGGTACGCCGAGACCAAAGACTCGGGCAGCTTCCTGCTCAAGAACCTGAAAGACACGGAGAGGATGCAGCTGCTGATGACCTTGGCGTTTAATCCGGAGCCGTTGGTGTTCCAGGTATGTCTGGTTCAGTTTCCATCCTGCTATCAGCCAGCTCCACGTGAACTGGGCTAGGCTTTTATATGCCATCTTGAGGCCTGTCCTTGATCAGAGGAGAAACTTCACAGGAGAACCTGCCTACCTGGTGCTGTCAGTCTGTCAAAATGATAGGGTTGCTGCCCTTCACCTCCTTTGCCAGACGTGGTTTGAACAAGTGGTTTCCCAGGCAACCTTCTTGGTATTCCTGGTTTATTTTTGGGCTGTGTTGGTTTCACACATGCTTCGTGTATGCTTCTCTGTGGTGGGACCTGGGGGGGGGGGGGCATCACTCTGAGGAAGCCAGTCGCATTTATTCTCTGTGATGCGGAGTGTCGGTTTGTGGGTCTGTTCTTGGCGGGGCTGGACCCCCTCGATGGTTCTTAGCACAGAGCTTTCTTAACACTGACCAGTGAAGTTCCACATGGGGATCTGGTTCTCCAGTGCTGTAAGGGAGAGCATGTTTGCATCCTTTGGATGTGCAGCCTGCGAAGTTTTAATTCTTTGATCCCTCTCAGTCCTTCCGGAGATTTCTGTAGGCTTTTAGCCCTCGTGGTGTCTCAGAGGATTACGCAGCAGTGCGTTTTCACTGTCCTAAGTGCACACGACTCATGAATTGTTTATTTGGCTGTGAACTTGTGAACTGTGTGGAACACCGGGTTTAGGTCAGGATGCTCTCTCGGACGAGACTTCCGGCAGAGATACTCCACACTTCTCCCTGCTTGTTGAGGTAAACAAAATTTTCTCTCTGACTGGAAGCAAACGGTGACCTAGATCTGACTGTTGGAGATCAAGCACGTTTGTTGAAATGCAATGCTCTCCGTGGCCCTGCAGGGGGAGCTGTTCCCAGCAATGTCTCTAATGTTAAGTTCTCCCTCCTACCTCTTGGCAGTGTTTGCCCAGTGCCCTCATTTCCATCTGAGTAACACCCCTGGATTGTTTGCTGAGCAAACGTGGGACCCCAATCAGCCGTTTCTCCAGCCTTTGCAGTCAACTTAGTGGCGGTATTTCCCTCTTTTCTGTGTGGGAAACGGGACCCCTTTTGTCCATGAAGAACAATTCTTCAAGTTGTTGTATGGCTGGTTGACAACGGCGCAACTGTACATTCTCAGGAGCTGGATTTGCTCGGATATGAGCCAGGAATCTCTCAGAACGCTCTTGAAGACAGTTTAGCTTTGGGGTTTGTATTTTGTATTTTTGGAAGGACCGAGAGCAGCAGGATGGGCAATAATGTCTCAGCCTCTACGTTTTAAGCTTCTTTGTGGTGTATGTGTTCAAGGTATATGTTGGCATTGTATTAATAATGAATTATTTCCTCTGATGTTTTGCCAGTTAGAAGGAAATGATTCCTGTCTGGAGAGGCATGAGTTCTGTAACGTTATCCTATAGACTCTTTCAAACTGGGAGCAGTACATGATGTGTTTCTCCAGTTGGGAAGTGGTCCCGCTTGATGAAAGCCTGTATGTTCCTCTAAAACACTCTCTATCATGAACGTGGAGGTAAATCCAAATTTCTCTTAGCAGTTCTTGCAAAAGATTTCTTTTGTGTCCTTGCCAACGTTTAATTGAGCTGTAAATGTTCACTCTGCAGGTTAAACAGGCAGAGCTGAGCTTCTTTAATGATTGTCACGCTGTCATACGTCTCTGCGTGTTAAGGCTGAGAGCCCTCTCAGAAAGGAATGTGATTGCTCTTTTTTATGAAAATATTCTTCATGGGTCGGATACCACCCCCCCCCCAAGTCAGGACCCAGATGGGCTCCGTTTACACGCCCGAACGGTGGCTGTCATGACCACAGCTGCTTCCTGGGGGGGTGACAGATTATTAAAATGTCCCCCCTGAGCGGTGGCAGCTTGTGTTTACCCAGGCCTGCAGGCCACCCGCCACCAGCTGCTCCGAGTAAACGGACCGGGTCCAGGGGACGCCGTGCGGGGTCACCAGGGTCTCCGACTCATGTGGTCATATTGCCATGGTAACCCTCGCCTGTCGCTGGGAGCATGGAGGGCTTCCCCATGGGGGGGAGTCATCAAACTGGCTGTTGGTTGAACATTTTTGCAGAAGCCTCACATGGTCAGTGGTGGGGGTGGGGAATGTGGAACCTTCCAGTAGCCCTATTTTATTCCTGACCCTGTAGGGCCATATATGGTTCTCCTGGCTGTGTGTACAGGCCATGGCCCCTAACCTGCTCTGCCCCCGCCCCCTCTGATTTCATTCATAACATCGACTCGTACCTTGTGCCCTAACCTGTCTGTCATTAAATGGCCCCTGGGTGGATTCCTCGCCTTTCAGCGTCTCAATTGACTGGGGGGGCGGGGGTGGCGTGGCCCGAGGCACACATCAGCAGCATGTGTGAATGCAGTCAGTAGCTCATTTACGGTTTGATTAGCCCGAAGTTACTTTTTAAATTTGATTTGGTTCATGGGGATGATAGCAATGTGCAGTAATGAGCATCAGGGACAACCTGGATATGCAGATTAAAGGTCTTATTAGAAAGATCATTAGGTAGCTGCCTTCAAATGGCCAATAATTAATAAAAAAAAAAAAAACAATATCAAAAGGGTGAGGAATGATGGTGCTCGCATGCTACACGTGTGGGAACGTGTCTCTTATAAGTGATTGATCCTGCTTCCTCTTTTTCTGGGATATCTGGGGTACCCTCCCTCATTCCCTCTGAGCCATGCATAGGCGCAGCTTTTAAATTTCACTCTGCCAGGGAGCATGAGTGCTCAATTCAACCAATTATTTCTGTGATTGGCCTAATTTAAGCGTCTGTCGCTCAGAGCTGAGGTTACTGGCCAGAGTAGGAGGGGGCTCCTGCTGCTGTTCACCCCCGGCTCTGGAGTATAAAAACATTCTGCGTACAAACCCACACGCCCTGACTTTCGTTCCCTTTCCCTTTTCATATTGGATTCCTAATTAAAGGAACTGGGAGAAGTCCCAGCGGCCTAAATGGGCGATTCCCGCTCTGTGCCATTTGTATGCTTGTGTGGCTGTTATCCCCTGGCCGCTCAGGGATTCCTGCCAACATTGGCTGGCGAGTTCAGGGCCCGCGTGTCTCGAGATGAAGACGCAGGGGAGCGCAGGGAAACGTGAAAATTAATCAGAAACCGAGAATAAGCCTCATCTGTCAGCCCATGAACCATGGAAATTGGAGGAAGGGAAAAAAGAGAGACTTTCAAACCCAAACAGGCAAACTGGAGCTCCTTTCATCTCACTATTTGAGGTGTCCGTCCCAGTACAGCTCTTCTGCGGCTAAATTTTAGGAGAGTGCCTCACACAGACTTCCTAACGAGCAGATCTCCATCGCGGGATATGAAAGGAAACTCCAAACGTCTGGTTTACATGATGGGGAGCCGATTTGGGGATATGTATTTGAATTATTTTTTCCTGTTTTCATCTGACGCAAGCATGGTGCAATGGTCCGGAAGAGTGAAGCTGGGCGCGTGCCGGGATGCCGGCGAATCCCAGTGACGTCTGTCGGAAATGGCCGCTTATCCGGAAAGCGGCATTTGCCGATTACGGGGCATGTCTCACCCCCAAGTAATTTGCATGTTGCAGTTCACCTGAGCGACCTGTCTTTGCGGGCTTTCCCTGGGTTTCCCATGGGTGTCCTTTGGCTTCGCACTGGTTTTCCTTTGGCTTCCCATGGGTTTCCTTTGGCTTCGCACTGGTTTTCCTTTGGCTTCCCATGGGTGTCCTTTGGCTTCGCACTGGTTTTCCTTTGGCTTCCCATGGGTTTCCTTTGGCTTCGCACTGGTTTTCCTTTGGCTTCCCATGGGTTTCCCATGGGTTTCCTTTGGCTTCGCACTGGTTTTCCTTTGGCTTCCCGTGGGTTTCCCATAGCTTCCCATGGACTTCCTTCGGCTTCCTCTGGGTTTTCCCATGGCTTCCTGCAGGTTTCCTGACATCTTGATTAAACACAAACCCGTATGGCTGCCTGTTTTCCCAGTAACACTGAGGGTGCATCATGCGGCCATTCTCTGCCTTTATTTACTGCTTTAAATCCACAATCCAGCCCACAGACGCTGAGCTGCTGTCTGTCGGCTTCACTATGGCCACACTGTTGCAGATCGCGCTGTGTTATCTTCTCATGACTTTGACAGTTTTGCTCGCTTGTTCTTTGAAGCTCGTAAATTCTTTTAGTCTACAGAATATTTTCTGGCGGTATTTTCTGCTGCATCGCTGTGCCTGCTTAGCAGTCTTCTATCCATTTGCATCGTTTGTGGCCTTTAAATCCTCTTTGGTAAACTTTTTTTTCGCTGTTTTTGTGAGGCCCCGTTAGGGTCCTCGGTTAAGCCATGTCCGTGTCATTCTCGCTGCGGAGCCGACAGCCTCATTTTCAGGTTGCTTCAGCAGGAAGCAGAAAGCGTGCAGCTTGTATCGAGCTGCTATTATCATGCGGGCAGCTGCCCTATTGATTAGGTGCCATAGGAGTTAATTTTCTCACTAATTGGGCGGGACCCCCCGGGACCCGCCTTCTGTATAATCGCTTCACTGTCCCGACATTGTGCTTAATATCAGCCCCCCACTGCCACACCTCCTCCTGTGTCAGGTAAAGGGAGTGTCATCCTTGTGTTTCTTCACTGTTTTTATCTCACTGCTCCGTGAGGCTCCCCGGTTTTCCAGAGCCTGTGTGCTACCCCAGCTGGCCTGCTTCTGCCAGGGGGGTTAATATGCTCAGCCTCCGCCCCCCCACCCTCTGTAAGGCTTATCCTCTCTCTGTCCCACGTCTTTGAAACACAGCACAGTGTACATTTGGCAAAGGAGCATATAAAGAAGGTCTTCGTTCTTTTATCCTTCCTTTTTTCTTTTATCCTTCCTTTTTTCTTTTATCCTTCCTTTGTTCTGTCATTCTTCCATTCCGTCTTTCAGTCTGTTTCTCTTCCCTTCTTTTCTTATTTGCTTATTTCCTTCTCATCACTTTCTGTCCTTTTTCATTCCGCCTTTCATCTTTTTTCTTTCCTTCCTTCTCTCCTCCCTTCCTTTCCTTCCTTCCGCTGTTCATTCCTTTGTCCTTTTGCCCTTTCACTTCTATCTCCCTCTCTCTCTCTCTGACAGAGTTTCCCATCCGACGAGGGCTGGCCTTTCGCAAAGTACCTGGGTGCTTGTGGCAGAATGGTGGCGGTGAATTACGTGGGCGAGGAGCTGTGGAGCTTCTACAACGCCCCCTGGAGGAAGCGCGTGGACCTGGCCAAGCAGCTGATGGACATTGCCGAGCAGCTCACCAACAATGACTTCGACTTCGCGCTCTACTTGCTCGACGTCAGCTTCGACAACTTCGCCGTGGGGCCCCGCGACGGCAAAGTCATCGTGGTGGATGCCGAGAACGTGGTGGTGGTTGACAAGCGGCTAATACGGCAGAGTGAGTGTTGTACAGCCTGGTCTCCATCTGGGGGCGCCATCCGATGCCCAAGCTCGGCAACATTTACAGGGAGGGGAGGAAGCGCGTCTGTTTCCGGAGAATGAAGGACTTAGTGGTATGAGTACTCCATGGACATGAATTAGTGACTAAGCAGGAACAGCTTAATTGTCCCAGTTGTGGAGATCCCATGAGTTGTGCTGCCTAATCAGACCAGTGCACACTGTCTGCACTCTTGAAGGGTCTCTGCTAACCCTAACCCCTGGGAGTGAGTTACTGTGACACCCTCGCATACTCCTGGGGGCTGTGTCATTGGCCTGGGGGGGGGTGGGGTGGGGTGTATTTTTGTACACGTCTGAGTGTCCTAGAGAACCACCACATGTGTGTGGTGAGTATTTATCACTCCCCCTCGCAGTCACTCGATTCCCCCCACTTGGTCCGTGCGTCATAGAGTCATGTTGGGAAGCTCCAGTGCCCCTCAGCAGAACCCCTACAGGACTCCAAACTGATGACCTTGCGGTGACAGAGCAGCATCTGTGTGGGACCTGCGGGGGGTGACAGCACAGAGGGTGGGGGGGGGGTCTTTTCAGAAGCAGGTAATTCACCTATTCTGTGCAAAGTGCTGAATCATGCCATTTAATCACTGACCTTGAGTGAAAAGAATAAAAGCCCCCACCCCCACCCTCTATTTGCTGGCATATCCCAAAAAATGTTCTTGTGAAGATTGAGGACTCTGGTGGTTAGTGGAAAATTTAGCCGCAGAAGAGCTGTACTGGGACGGACTAAGGCCCACAAGATTCTACCTTAGCCCAGAAAGGAAGCCGCTTCCATCACAGCTGTCCATCAGATTCAGTCGAGCCCGAGCACCATTGCAGGAGCTGACATGTTTCGATAGAATCGTCCGGATGTGGGGGGGGTGGTTGTGATCATGTATTTGAGCAAGGCTGCGCTCTGGCCACGTGCCCGGAGTCCCGGGGGGGAGACACCGCTTACGGGCATGCTGGCCGAGGGTGGTCTCCACGGCACTGTTCTTGCTGGATTTCCGCGTGTTCCTCTGTGAGCCGTTCGCTTCTCATTATGACCCCGGCACTCTGCGGTCAGCCTGTCCCACCTTTAATATCCTTGCGTGTGTTTTTAAAAAGTCAGGCTTCTCAGAAACTGACAGCGCTTCACAATACTCAGCGATGGTGCCAGAGTGAATTATATCGTGGCGAAAACACCGGGTGTGCCGAAGTCACAGCCACTGGCCGTATTATCTGCGCTACGATATTCTCAGGGCTGCAGCTTTTAAGGACGAGTGCATGTGGTTTCAGGTAATGAGATCACGGCCTGAGCGGATGGCCAGCGGCCCTCAGCGGCTGTCTGTCAGGGTCCTTCTGAAACACCGGGATAGGGCAGCCTAGGGGTAACTACAATGAAAACTCCGTCATTAACGGTGTAAACAAATCTTCTTAATTTGGTGATATGATCAAAATGGAGCTCTAATCCAAAATGAGGTGTATGTGTGCGCTGCTGGGTGTCGCCTGCTGCAGTTTGCATTTTAGTAAACTCTGCAGGTCTCGAACCTCCTGTCTCTAGCTGTTCTTCAGACGTAAATAACTCACACGAATTATTCCCAGAGATTTCCAGGGACACAAATGTCTCCCTCTGAGAGGGATTTGCTCCAATTCCCTATCAGAAAGTCAGCGGACAGCAGAGTCAGCTACCCTGCACACCCTGCCTCTGTCACTGCCTTTCCCTGTCACTCACCACGGTCAGGTTTAAAACCAAACTCCTGTAATGCGGCGTTCGTGTGAATAATGAGGAGTCTGATTTCTGTCACTGTTTTCTGTGCTACATACCCATAATTATGTGGTAGGTGGCAAAAAGATCACTGAAGATGCATTACAGCACTGAATGTAGGCCAGGCTTCATAGGAAGTGGCAGCAGGATGCTTGTTTCAGCACCGTCGGCAGGATAAGTTAGAAGTAAACATTAAAGAATAAACAATAAAGGGGTTTACAAAGAAAAAATGTTTTCTCCCGGTCTGTTTGGTGTTAATTTTGGGTCTGTGACTCCGTATGTTCCTCTGGCTCCCCTCTGAAATGTTGCTTTTGAGAGTTTTACTTTCTGAGGGCAGAGTGAAGAATGATTAATTCAGAGAGATGCCCAATCAGACTGTAGAGCAGGTAGGTCCGAGTAACCAGAGCACAAGGGACTAAAACATCTGATTGGTTGGTCCCACCTCCTCTACAATTTGATTGGTTATGCCTCTGAACCAATCATTTTTTTTCATTCTGCCCTCAGAACATGTTCCCATTATCTGAGATGTTCCCCATGTTCTCCCTGCAGACAAGCCAGAGAATTTCGACGTGTGGTACGAGAGCCGTTTCGAGGAGTGTGATCGCGAGGCTTGCCTGTCCTTCTCCAAAGATGCCCTCTGCTCGCGCGTCACCGTCGACCACAACTACTATGCCATCTGCCAGAACCTGCTGTCTCGCTACGCCACGTGGCGCGGCACCCGGGGGGGGCTTCTGCACGACCCCCCTACCGACGTGGCCCGGGACGGACAGCTGGAGGCCTTGCTGGACGAGTGCGCCAACCCCAAGAGACGGTATGGCCGCTTCAGGGCTGCCAAGGACCTGCGTTTTTACCTCGAGCAGCTGCTCAGCGCTGCTAGGTAATGAACGTAGTGGCCACGCCCCCGCCCCGGCCAGTATGCCCTCCACCGGACTGAAGGTGGCACTGTTCCTCGCCCTGCCTCACATCTGACCTCGAGCAGGATGTCCACTTTCTGGGACACTTCAGTTCCCAGAATTCCACTGGTGGCACTAACCCTAAGCTGTACTAGCATATCCATGCCTAACAAGCCACTCGTACCCAGTTCACCTGTTTATACCCCCCACCCCCATGTGTCCAATAGGCAGGACCCTCCTGACTCTAATCAGATGATACAATCTGTACCAGAAATCCAGCTGGATCTTGAGCTTGTCCTCAGTGGCTGGCTTTAAATCAGCAGACCCCCCCACCAAGATCATTCTAAAACCAGGCAATCATTTTAAAGGAAAGCGGTGAGGATCAAGAAGTACATTTATAGTAATAGAAAGACCATTCTGGAATTGTGAAGCCCCATTTATTTGAGATGTTAGACGCGTACACCAAAGAATCAGGAATTAAGGAAGGAGCTGCGTGTTGTATGAGAACTCCTCCGGGCATTTACCCAGCCCGTGGAGGAGCCCCGCGCCAGTGCATCATGAGGTCTGCGCCCCTCTGGGTGTGTGTGAGCTCCTTCTCCACTCCAGTCTCACCTTGACGGCTTTGGTTTTCTCTCCCCCCCCCCCCTCCCCCAGGCATGTTCAGGCCCCCACACCTTTGATAAATCACCTGCATTACTCTGCTCTCTCGCCAGAACTGTTGGGGGGCTTTGGTCAGATGCTCTAGGAGCCCGGCGTTCCCGCTCTCGGTTAAGTGGGTCGTCCTGGATGATGCCTTACTTACGCATGACAAGGTTGGGGGCTGGGGGGCTGACCAACTTTACGTAAAGCGCTGCAGTAAATCGGCTTGTTTGCAGCCCAGCAAGATCTGCTGCATCATCCAAAACCGCAGTGAGGGGGGGGGGGGGCGGGGGCCGGCGCG
>JAODJX010000001.1:16376405-16393841 GCA_026776945.1 Isichthys henryi | reverse complement strand
TATCTATCTATCTATCTATCTATCTATCTATCTATCTATCTATCTATCTATCTATCTATCTATCTATCTATCTAGTCTGCCTGCCTGCCTGCCTGCCTGCCTGTGCATGTCACTGCCTGGCTGTCTGTCTGCCTGTGCGTATCTCTGCCTGTCTGGCTGTCTGCCTGTGCATGTCTCTAACTGCCTGTCTGCCTGTGCGTATCTCTGCCTGTCTGTCTGCCTGCCTGCATGAATCTCTGCCTCGCTGTCTCTCTGTGCGTATCTCTGCCTGTCTGTCTGCCTGCCTGTGTGAGTCTCTGCCTGGCTGTCTGTCTGCCTGTGTGTATCTCTGCCTGTCTGTCTGCCTGTGCATGTCTCTACCTGCCTGTCTGTCTACCGGTGCATATCTCTGCCTGTCTGTCTGCCTGCCTGTATGAATCTCTGCCTTTCTGTTTGCCTAAACACTCAGCACACAGAGCTGAGGAGGGTCAGATGAAGGATGAGGGTAGTTGAGGTTTTCCCAGAAGTGATGGGTTCTTGAGGGTTGTCATGGATTCTGCAGTCCGGATGTGTTTGGGGTCGGCGGTAGAGGACTTTGAGGACGTTTATTAAAGCATCAGAGGTGGTCAGAGAGGAAAAGCGCCATCAGCCAGCGCCTCCTGGATGCCCTGCAGACTAACGGCACGAGTCCTGAGGATTAGCAGGCCGTGTCCTGTCCTCTGCTCCGCTGATGGAATAGCGGTTATTTAGAACGAAGTGCCCTTTGGCTAAGCCAGTGTGAACACGCCACCCCAGGGGGCTTCTGTCTTCTCTTGCTTCAGTTGGATAAGTATACATTTTCAGTCTCTGAGTCACGCTGGCACAACCTGGCAGTCAGATCTCAGAAACATTAGACCCAACCCTCGCTGGATGTTCTACCCCCGGTGTTGGGGCCCTTTCCCAGTGTAGCCGTCTGCATCGGTGCCTGACAACCAGCCCCCTCAGTCTCCTCTCAGGCCCTTGCGTTCTGGCTTGAGTGCACGTGCCACCCAGCCGAGGCTTCTCAGGTGTCAGGGAGGTCTGCTCCGACCATGGGGGGGGAGATGCTGACTTTCCTGGGGTGTGGTGGTGGAATGTGGTGATGTCAGCAGGTTCCATAGGGCCGAGCCTCATGGAGGAGCGGGACCATTAGAACCTCTTGTCAAACTGGGTCAACTGTGCATCTAAATAAAGGTACCAGGATTGGAGAAGTCAAACAGATGCCTCACGATCTTCTAAAGTCTGTCTGACTTCATCAGGGCTGCTGATAAACGGCCGTAACGAGACCAGACGAGGGTCCAATTGTAAAATCATTTCATCATTTCGGTTTGCTTTTCATCAGTAAGGCTAATCAAGACTGTTATTGACATTTATTAACATGTATTCACAAAATACACATTTATTGTTCAATATTGTTATTCTAAGCACAAAATTCAGAAATACAAATCATTAGCATAGAATTACTTCTGGCTTAGTGATGGTGGATGCTTTTGTGAAGGAGGAAGAGAGATGATTTGCAAGTGAGACCCCGGCATCCCAGCATGCAGTGGGGTATATTTAAAGAGGTCTCACTATTCACAGGTAGCGCAGTTGTAGGTGGGGATGCAAGTGCTTTTAATCACAGGTGCTCACAGTGGTCTTGGCCTGAAACAGAGAACGCCCTCATCGCTGATGTCATCCACATTCCATAGCACCGGTTGCCATGGATTTCTCGGAATGTGGCACATCCCTCCTACGGAATTCCAGATTCCACCAGACTCATGCAGCGACGCATCCAGACCAAACAGCCATCCAGCCATGTAGCTATTGTTAAAAGGAAGTAAAATGGCCCATTACTGTAGAGAAGTGAGAAACGTACAAAGTAAATCAGAGCATTGATGATGTGTAACAGGGCAGATGTGAGGCTTGGATTGATGCTCATTCTGACCACAGGTGACATCCCCTCATCATACCCGGGTCCCGGTCATCCAGGGCCTCTTCTGGGTGGGGCTGGCTGAATCATAGGAGTGTTGAGTCTACAGCGTAACAGCTGGTGTTCAGACCCAGGACGCTTATCCTGCTTATGCCAGTACAGCCCAAGTGCACCCTGGGATTCCATAATCAATATGGGAGATGAGAACGCTCCGCAGTCTGCATTAACACGATTGTCCAGAATAACACGATTCTGTCACATTACATGCTGACTGGTCTGAAGGATCACGGTGACAGGAAGTACTACGACAATTTAAATTATAATCTCCTTAAGGCACGAGATGCTGCCAAAATGCCTCCAGAAAATACAAATGCAATAAATTCCCGCTGTACTGTGAGGCATCACAGCAGATCATAGTATCTCGTGTCGCGTCACCAGAATCTGAGCCTTGGGGGGAAGTCTTTGCAAGACGCTGAAATGCATTAGTACGTTTTAATTTGAGTTAGTCTCGGATGATGTGAACTCCGTGATAAGGCTGAGGCAACGTTCTGAACGATTCGCTGGAAATTAGCGGTAATTGAACCATTAGCTGAGATGGCTGAGAGGCTAGGATATGGGGTTCGGGCTCCGTCCTGCGTACAGCAGTCTAGGCAGAAATGCAATAGGAGTATAAATCTTCTGATGTGTTGAGCCTTACAGGGAACCGGCTGTCTCCTGTCTGGTGGATATCTGACTGATGTTCTGAGGTTCTTTCAAAGGTATCCATCCCTGATGTTCTTCTTGGCTGACCACTCCTTTGGGAGGTACAGACCTCACTGAAGTGCCGCACCTCCTACTGCGATGATGCAGAAATGGGCTGTGCATCAATAACTGTGAAAACATGCTAAGATCTGACTCATCATAGAAACAGGCAGGTTTGGAACAGGTGCTTAAAAATGCAGCTCCACCCCGATGACCTCTGACCTCATCTAAAGCACCCATCTGCTTATCACTCCTGAATTCATTGTAAGTTGTTAGGTGCTAATTTACCTCCTAACGGCTTGACAACTGCAGCCTACAGAAAGGCTGTTTCCAAAAGGGTCAGCACAGACACGATGTACCATAAAGAGGCTCAATCGCTGCATCAATGCTTCCAACATGATGCCTCAGGAATCTGACTGCTATCTTTCCTGGTGAGCACCACCCTGTGGTCGGAGGAATGCGCAACAGATGAAACAGCGAATGACAGTTTCTGTAATGAGATGCATTTACACTGCATTACACTCAAGAACATCAAAGGTGACAGTTTCTGTCTTCATCATTTAACTTTATTAGCCACTCGCTAATTGCACTAATGGTCAAAAGCAACCTGTTTGAGATTAGTGTCCAGCATCGATGCTCAGTACTGGAGAACATTGACCAAGCCATGTATTTGAGGAGCAGGTTGCCAAATGTATCGTTACATAATCTGTCAAATGATATTAGCTGCTACCCAAAGCCCTCTCTCACCATAACATCTGAATCACCCAGATTTCCCCAGTGCAAACCAGAGTGATTATCATAATTATCAACATTTCTCAACAAAAGAAATCCTGTATTGTCAGGTTATGCAATGGAGTACCTACACCTTGTATGAAAACCATTGCGAGAAGAATTAGGAATTTCCTCACTATTTTCTGGCCAGTTTTTGCATTTACCTCAATCAAAAATGGTCATGTTTAAAAAAAAAAAAGAAAAAAAAATTTTTTACAGGTGAAAATAGTGCATTTTACTTTTCATTTCAAATAAAATGCGGGGTTGCCAACTTCAGCCAGTTGGCTGGAGTAAGATTTTCAATTCGAGATGCCTGCACACATATGTAACAGTACTTACCTTGTAAATTGTCTGCTTTTGTGTTTTAACCATGTAAATACACATTTGACGTAGCTAATTTTAGGTTTATAGTGGAATAATATAGATTTGTAGTAGGATTTCCTGCATAAGTCTGAAAGTGTGAGTGTCATGCCAGATGCTTGACATTTGGCAACCCTGAAAATGTATATTTTTTGTTTCACCTGAGTTGATTTGAACAAATAACATTATTTTATATAGTTCGAAAACTTCAACAAACATGAAATCACCAATAAACTGCCTCTAGAAATATTTATTTTTATGTTTTTATTTTAATTTTCAGAGAGAGCAGGCCCGGTGGCATTGGAGCCTAAGCACTTTTTCTTTGAAGTGATTTTATTTTTGCACTAATGGCACTACCAATTTTACGGTAAATAAACATATGTTTGTGTTTCATACAAGAGTGAAATCTGTGTCTTTGTGTACTGCACAGTCAGAACTTAATACCATCCCTTAACATTGGTTTCATTTCATCTTGGTGAACATAATGACTTTCAGAAATCAAAGGGAAACTTTAAACATTACAATCTGCACTTTTAATTTTAGTCGACTTAATCAACTGTAGTTTTAGTCGACTGTAATCTTATGATATTTAGTCAACTAAAACTAGACTAAAACTAAAATGATTTAGATAACTAAATTATCAGTAAAACTAAATTACATTTTAGTCAAAAGACTATGACTAAAACTAAATAAAAAATTGCTGTCAAAATTAACACTGGGAGCAAAAAAGCTCTTTGACCTATGAATCAGCCACCTCAGTTCCTAACTCACAGTAGTGACTCCGGCTGCCATCCCTATGAACTTCCTGATAAGCATCTTCTTGTGGGACTTTTTGGAAAGATTTGAACCTTCAACCTCCCCTAGACCAATGATTTAAGCACTTGACACGCTATGCACTGCAGCACATCATGTACTCTGTGATCCAAAGGTCGGTGCCTCAAGCCCTGGCCTCACCAAAACAGTCACATGTCCATGGAACCTTGAACAAGACCCACAGCTCCAGGGGTGCTGTGTGATGGCTGACCCTGTGCTGGGACCCCTGAGCTATGGAGAGCAAGATGGGGTCAGCGAAGAGGACCATTCCAATGTACTTGTGCAATGGCCAATAAAGGATTATACTTACACTCTGTTTATGAACGTACTAAAACAAGAGGCCAGCGGCCAATTCCATTCCTGAGCTTTATGAGTAAGGAGCCAGTGTCTTGCCAATTTTGCAAACCTCAAAATACTCCTCTTCTATTTCCTGCTATCAGATACACACTTCACTGGTGGGGGAGCTTGTCAACTTCGTCTGCCTCCCAGCCGTTGACTGATGCATCCACACTTTATATAAACACTCGTGGGGTTTGGGATGTGGCTTGAGTTTTTTTTTCACTCACTGGCCTTGTGCAAACTCGGTTATCGTCTATACTCTCTCCATACACCCTCTACTTTCCTGCTGCCCCCGCACATCACACGGCCAATAACGTCACCACACTTATTACACTAATGAACGTCACCACACTTATCACACTAATGAACCACTCCTTGACTTTAACGTTTCTCCTATATGCCTGTTTGTCACATTTGAACACTCATTATGGAGCTGATACTGCATTACTCAGTCCCAAAAAGGATTTTAATTTGACCTTTTTCCTCAAATATGTCTTTTTGCTGAGCACGTTAAATATAGAGCCTGGTGCTGTATTCTTAACTTTCTGGTTGAAAAGCTGGTATTTTGCCCACTGTACCATCCGCTACAGCTGTGTTTGTTTTCTGACAAATTTTCTCATATACATTTTCTGGGGGGTTAAGGTACTTAAAGTATATTTTTTTGAATTTTTGTCTATTTGAATGTCTTGTTAGGTTGCTGTTTTGTTTGGAAGTTCTTGTGTAACTCTCATTCCAGTACTGCTTGCATTCATCGGAACTGCTTGACAGCCGTATGTTTGCAATGTGCTGCTCGCTTCACTTGTGTGTCGGTTTGATCTGCTTGATGAATGACAGTGGATTCTGACTTGGACATATGTGGTAACTGTGCACACACAGAGCTCTGGGCATCGAGGCCACCAGCCCATCACATGGTGGAGGTGTCTCCAGGCACCTGACTGCTCTGGTTAGAGAGAGAGGTGAGGAGCACACACTGATACAGCACATCGCCATACCCACCTCCTCAGGGACAAGAACTCAAGTGCAGCCATGGAGTGAGCAATACCTCAGCACCACACTAGTTTGAATGAAATGGAACAAAACAGTGCAAAGTTTTTCTAGTGGCTGGAGCGCCAATTATGCCACCAACCCACAAATTGTCCTTGGAGGTTGGAGGACCTGCTTGCACGGCTGAATGTAGATGAACATCATGTCCAGGACAAAGCAGTGCAGATTAAGGGTCTTGTTCAAGGGCCCCATGGAGTAAAAGCACTGCAAGTATTCAGAGGATTTGAACCAGCAACCTTCTGATTGCCAGCCCACATCCCTGGGCTCAGAACCATCATTCCACCTACTAGTTGATTAACAATCTGGTCAATGAGTGTGTAAATGCTCCTGAATGTATCACATGGGCAGGTTGCATGCATTACGGTGATCTACATCTGTTGCAAGGAGAGGTTGCATGTATTACTGTAATCTGTACATGCTGCATGGACAGGTCATATGCATTACTGAGATCTGCAGGTGCCGTATGGGCAGGTCACATGCATTACTGCAATCTGCATGGGCAGGTTGCATGCATTACTGTGATATGCATGTGCCGTATGTTTTTATTACTGTGTGTGCAGGATGTGGGGGCAGGCTGGGGTGGGGCGGGTCGGTCCTGTCTTTCTTATCGGCAGGCTGTAGGAGAGCTTAGACATGTCCATTTTCCATGGAAGACTAGTCCAGTGTCGACTAGGGCCTTTAAATTGGCCAATTTGCTGCCACAGCAATGTTTATGTGGCTCACAGAGAGAAGGTGGACCTCCTGAGGTGGGTTAGTGTGGGAGAAGGTTCTGGGATTGTGGATAATTAGGGGTTGTTACTGTATCTGAACCTGCTGAGACAAAAACATCGAGAAAGATTCAGACAGGTACAGTACATTCTGGGAAATAGTTGTGCAGAATGATGATTCTTGACCAATGCTGGAGACAATTCCACTTATATAGTCTACTCCAGGAAATTCCACCAGGACCACCAGTAATCTCCAGTATGATAAACTAATCCAAGACAGAAAGGCCAGGGGGAGGGGGCAGGATAGCAGGGGGGTAATCTGCTCAATGACCCCCTTTTTGTGGAGCAGTGTCTGGGGGCTTTGGGTGGGTTAAGTTTGGGTTATGAACCATGCTTTATTTATACGGCATATGAACAACAGTGCAAACACTGGGATACTCGCAGAAGATGACTAACACATCCATAAGGCCTGCTTACATATAACATTATTCTCCTTGATTGATTCTGTTATCTGAACTAATTGGTTTCTTCTATGATTTGACACAAGCTTGTGGCTCTAATCACTTTAGATCCAGCTCCCTAGAGTGACATGCCTGGGTTTACATAAAGTGCTGTGAAAAGGCATGTTCAACCTCTTCACTTCTATTTTTGCTTATTTGTCATACTTAATATTACAGTTCATCATATGAAAATGTAAGACGAGAATACAAAGAAACAGAAAACACTCTAGCAGTAAGGTTTTTATTTATGAGAGCTGACCTTATCTTGGGTAAGCAAGGCCTGCAGGTCATTAGATGATAATCTGGGTTCTTTCACAACTTCCTGGATGAGTTGTTGACGTGCTCTTGGAGGTGTTGTGGTCCTGGAAAGATCCACCTCTGTATCCAGTTTTCTCCATTTGCAGATAATGGCTCTCACTGTGGTCCACTGTAGTCCAGAAGCTCTTCTGATCGCGCCATAGAGGGCTGCTTTTCGTGACCTTTTGGCTGCCTTCGCATCGCTGAAAAGGTCCTATTTAAGTGATATTTAAACAGGGTGGAAGAGTCTCTCTGAGGCTAAGGATCTATGCTAGTCATTGGAAAATTGCTGGTTTGAATCCTGTGAGTGTCAGGAATGATCCTACTGCATTGGTCCCCTTGAGCAAAGCCCTGAACTTATCCTGAGTTTGCCTATCCTGAACCTATCATGCCCAGCAAACCGGTCCTCCAGCTTACAGGGAAAATCTGGGGGTTGGTGGCAGGATTGGAACTCCAGCCACCAGGAAAAAACAACTCACACTGTTCCATTTGGGCTGTTGTGGTATTGAGGTATCACCTGCTGGACTCAGGTTCTCATCCCTGTGGTGGTTTTCATGTGGTGGGTACAGCAACATGCTGTAATCAGCATGTGCTCCTTACCTCTAGGTTCAGTGGGGCTGGCAGTAGTCAACCCTGGGTGTAACTATAGTCTAACTGAACCAAATTAACAATTGATTGCTAGAGTGATCACTTTTTCCACACAGGGCCATTTGGTGTTGGATAATTTTTTTCCTTTGATAAATAAAATCAACATTTTGTGTATAGTCTTTATTCAGGTTGTGTTTGTCTTTATACATTTTTGTTTGAAGATCTGAAACAATTAACTGTGACAAATATGCAAAAAATAGAAATAAATCAAATACTTTTCACAACATTGCATCTCCCTCCCAAGTATCCTTCAAACCTGCGTAAGAATCAGGATCAATTATCAAACACTTCCATCAACACCTGCCCTAGATTTTGTTGTTACCATTTTGCTGCTTGATTGACAGTTTTAGCCAAAAGTGACATAATTGTCTACATTTATATAGATTCTGGTTCTGCATCTCGATTGAAGGCATCACTAGGATATGAGCACACAAACGTGAGGTTAGGAGTGAGTGACGTTAACTGCCACGCCACCTGCTGTTCCATAGCTAGAGTTGACTCCCCCCGCAGGCACAAAAACTCACCTGCACCCCTGAGAGCACCATGGTGAAAGTGTAAATACATAAAATGTGTGTCGACACAAACAGAACCATCACACTGCACATTTGATCCATCTGTCTTACTCTCCTGCTGTCTACAAGAAGCATCTCTGATGCTGGAGAAGTCAGAAAACCCAACGATACGCTTATGAATACAAAACTCCGGCCTTATTATCCGACGGCTGAAAAAATCCTACCACCATTTAATACTTGGGCATTTTTAAACTTAGTGTTTTTTTTGCCTCAAATGAATATATTTTAGCTGTGACAATAGACTACTCACTCTCCCACGCCCTAATGCCCCCGAAAGACAGAAATGGCAGGGAAACGCTGTATACGGATTACACAGGATACATGAGATACATGTTTAATTTTTGGCTCAAATTAGGATGGTGTTAGAAATCTGTTTTTTCGCAGCACCTGATCTTGCTCTCCTCATGTAGAGGCTTCATGATCGTCATCTTTCCATATCAATGTTCTGCTGGTGTGATTTCCACAGCTGGGTCACAGCTGCATACCAGTCAACCTTGGCAATGAGTCCCAGTCTAATTTTCCTCATCATTACCGCGTATTACGCTGCTAATTGTTTGTAACCTTGCTCATTTGAACCAAATTGAAATGAGTGTGTTGAGAGAATGTCCATTTGTAAGTGTCACGTACGTAATAAGGCGGAAACGGTTGGTATTCCTTATCACACACTGTCTCTTACCGCAGTGAAGGACCACAGGCTGAAATACTGCAAGGTCGGTCACAGTGAGTCTCGTTTCGGTTTGTTTATGCCGCTGAGATCCTTGGGGCTGTGTCGAGCATGTAGAGTAGGCTGTTCTCTGGCCTGATTTCATTATGGGATGGTCTGCTTGTGCTGGAAAGATAGCAGCAATGATTAAAGACCCTTTGAATAATAAGAGGAAACTCATAGTGGCCTGTATGACAAGTCACTTTTATCTACTGGGCTTAACTGGCCAAACTTATGTCCATCGATGTGATGGGTAGCTATGAACTGAACTCATCAAAAAGGCAACTACAGAGTACAATGGCAAAATCTATCTTCGGATCCAGTATGTAAAGCTCACTGTTTACATAAAAATTAATCATGAAGTAGGCTGTTGTAATGCCCAGCTCCGATCCTCCGATGTCCGATCCTCGTGTGTACCACGCCCCCTGATTATCCTCATGTGAGCCACGCCCCCTGATTATCCTCGTGTGAGCCACGCCCCCTGATTATCCTCGTGTGAGCCACGCCCCCTGATAATCCTCGTGTGAGCCACGCCCCCTGATTATCCTCCTGTGTGCCACGCCCCCTGATTATCCTCGTGTGTGCCACGCCCCCCTGATTATCCTCGTGTGTGCCACGCCCTCTGATTATCCTCGTGTGTGCCACGCCCTCTGATTATCCTCGTGTGTGCCACGCCCCCTGATTATCCACATGTGCTTCCCTGATCATACCCAGCTGTTCCTTGTTATTTCTCCTTGTCTTTTCTTTATTAGTCCACGTCTTGCCCTGCCTTGTTGTCCGTCATTGATGTTAGATGACGTTAGTCGACGTCAGATGTTTCCTCGTCTCTGTGACCCGAATAAATCCCCGCTTTCCCCGACTTTCGCCTCCTTGCCTGCTTCCTGCCCGCTTGCCTGCCCGTCGCATACCGCGCAAACCTGACACCCTGAACAATATTACAGAGTATGCTTCATTAATTGACTTAAAATGGCAAAATAATAAGTTGGTTACAAGTATATATGTGAATACCGAAGCTATGCTTCTTAGCTAGTAGAGAGTATCGCCCGGCATATTGTTAGGAACAGATCAAAATCCGAAAGCGTCTACCGAGTGTGAATTGCTATTGGGTCATCGTAAAGTTGAAATTTCTTAAGCGGGAAGTGAAGAGCATCTGTATATTAACACTTTTGCTTCTCAATATGTAAACCAAAGATCTAAAAGTGAGAATGTGACATGCTGTAGGGCAGGCTCACTCGACGAGAAGGCCTGTCATGCGGCAGCTGTGTGGTCTCACTACTCAGTCTCACAGTCATGTGATGGGATCAAGTTATTTTTTTGACATCATGCTATCGTTGACTCCCTGGCCGTGCTCAAAACCTACTTGCAGAAGGCCTTTATCAGATCAAACCATGAGAGGAGTGTAAACGCAGCCGTCACGCCAGTTAGCCGTCCTTGCTAACGCTGTGTAGGCCTCGCTCCGCTAATAGCTAATCCAGGTGGAAAGCGGCCTGGGGCGGTGCTGTGCCCCTCCTTTACGGCCGCCATCTGACAAAGGCGTTTCACCACGGCCCCTAACCCTAAAGCCACGATTACCGCCGTAGTTCACGTGTAAACATGCAGAAACTCAGCCGGAGCTTCATCAGGAAAAAAAGGAAAAACACGAGCGCTCCACCGCATTGGCAGCGCGTCAACACCGCTACCCCGGCAACCGCGGTACGAGTAAATCATCGCCCGATTTAACTGCTGAAGATAATCCTTGTCCTACCACCGCGAGCAGATACCACACACGGGTGGGCAGACAGAAATGGCTCTTTTACTTTCGTGTGCCACGACGAGGCAGCCTTTCTGCAAAACACTAAAAACAACTTTAGGAATCATCTTTATAAATCAACCACTCGATCACTGTAGGTGTGAATGTTTGTCCGCATATGGTAAAACAGAAGAATATGTTTTGGGTCATGTGATGGTTTGGCATGAATCCGTGCATCTTCTGAAAGCACTTGTCCTATTCAGTGTTGAGGGGGATCCAGAGACTGTAACAACGCAGGATGGGGCGCCGACCCGTTGCTGGTCAAGATGGAGATATGAAAAATATTAGAATGATTATATACATGCAGTAAATGCAAATGGAGATATATAAAGGAACTGTGGTATATTTAAAGTTCATCGGAGAGTGAGAGAGAGAGAGTTGCTGCCAGGGAAATAGCTTGTTGCTCATAATTTTATAATTACGCTCTTTCATCCATCCGACTGCCATTACTGCAGAGCAGAATCACATGTACATGAAAAGAGTAATTCCCAAATGAGGAGGAACATGCAGACGCACACACACCTCGGAACTATGCCAGGTGGACCGGGCTTGTCGGGACACGGTCCAGGTTTATCACTCTAATGTTGTGTGAAATGGCAGCGTTCTTTGATGGCTGTCGGCCCGATAGCCATCGGTACAGACCGGGTTTGGCTGCTTCAGAACCTGCTATTTGCAGCTATGAATTCTACAAATACTGTCTGCTGTAATACTAACGCTGTTTTGGGCCCCTAAAAATAAACGAGGTTACAGGAATAATCTCCTTTGAAGGTTTCCGAAAAATCCCCCCGTTTCCACTTTGTCTGAAGTTCACCTGCTGCTGTTTAGGCTGGATTGTAGCATAAAGTGCAAACTGGTAACGTAGGTTTGTAATAAGTGTGTATACTCAGGGCATCGACCAGACTTTGACTGCAAACACCTTCAGCCCATTCAGTAGCGATTAAATGCTTAAATGTCAGTTTAATGTTACTGCAGAGAGCTGGATATTCTGCTGGACCCCATTAAGGTACAACAGACGTATCCCCTTTGTTCTTCAAAGAGGTGAATCCTTAACAATCATACCACCTGCAGTGCATTCTGAACCAAGGAAAACAAAGTGGAATGACCAGGACCGCAGAGCAACCGCACTGCGCTGCCCATAAAGATTCCATTACTGGGCCCTTGAATAATTTAGGAAGGCCCTGGGTTCCATGAATAATTTAAATTTGCTGGAGTTAACAGCAGGGGGCGATGGTGGAAGGCCTTTTAGAGGGAAAAAAAAAAGGCTGACTCATCCTCCATGCTGACTGGAATCCAACGCAGCCGGCGTGTTCAGTCACAGTGGTCTGGCGGTGAAAGCCAACTGACCCTCTTCAGAAAGTCTGCCCCGCTGGGCACGGAGCAGACTGTGTCGAATCTGAACCCGACCCGGTGAGGACACACTCCAGCCCAGTCGCTGCAGCCGCCTGGGTTCAAGCGGAAAAGCCCGGGAAATCATGAGCCCAATTGGTTATCAGCTCCTATGAGAAGGAGGCCTTCAGGCCTGACCAATCAGAAGAAGGACGGCAAGAAATCCTGTCCCGAGACAGTCTGTCCAAGAATCGAGACCGAAAGCCGCCCAGCTGCGGAAGAAAGTGGCCCGACAGAAGCCACATGGCGCCAGGGGACAGTGGGGCGCTTCCACATGGTGCCATGGGCTCGTGCCAGTGCAGCTGAGCTCTATAACGGGCCCTGGAAAAGGTCAGGCCGTGTCCGCTGGCCCCACGGCCTCGGCACAGAGGGAAAAACACAAACTGCAGCTCGTTTTAAATATTACATGATTAAAAAGAGCGGGGAAGACCAGAGGAAGCGGCACAATTATGGCCCATAAGATGTAAACATCCTCTGTGCTGATCTTGGACTTGGAGCGATGGTAGCTTACTGGACGTGGAAAATGCTATGATTTGCATTTGACCGAAAGTAAAAAAAAGAACATGTAGTAAATTTCTGAGGAATGTTAGTGGCACTAGAACAGCTGGGGTATTAGAATCAGGCTTCAATCCAGGTCAACATACACACTAATCACATTAGCAATGCTAGTTATTATCTACTATCGTAATAATAAAAAAACAATCAAGTATTCCAGAAAAGCTTGAATGTGTCGGCCTGCACTTAGCTGACAAGTGTCTCACTGTTGCAGTCAGTGCTCTGAATATAGCTCAGATGCTAATGCTTAATAAAGACGCTTGGTGACCGCTTTGTGACCTGTGCTAGCAGGCATGCGCTTCACGTTACAGGAGAGGATGAGGTTCAATCGGCAGCTGTGTCTATATCAGCCACTCTGGTGTGAACTTAGGCCTCAGGCTGGCACTAACGGCTGAAGACGTGCTAAGTGCTAATGGCTAATGCTAGCGCTAATGCTAGCGCTAGAGTGGGCAAATACCAAACTACGAAGGCGTCCACGGGACCCCCGCCATTCGACCTACCGTCCAAGCTTCGCTGCCGAAAAAATCCACGAGAATCGGCAGATCTCAACAAGATAGGCGCTCACGGCAGAAAGTGACTAATTTGTGAAATACAGGTTCCAAATATAAAGTAGAGCGGCGTGAACGGGGAAATGGGAGCCTGGGATTTGGGCAAAGAGGGACTCTGAATTTTCAGGGGGTGAGTGGGCCTCGCAAGCAAATACCTCAGATGCTTTTTATGAGATGCAGCTGAAAATCTGAAGGGTGGGACCGCAAACGTGTAATTTGTCATAACGTGTAAAAACACTTTGATTAACATGACCATAGGCAGTTCTAGAAACCCCACCCCCCACCCCAGCTGTTAGACACTCTGCTTTCGTCATGACAATGAAGACGGAGGTCTCATAATTCACTCATTCATCTACTCTGGAGCAGGGATCTCTTCCCCTGACAACATGAAGACGGTTATTCTGCTACCCATGAGGCAATGGGGTGAAGACTGACAGGGCTGGTCAGGGTGCATTATGGGAAGATGAGGGGATGGGTCACAGGATGGTGTCTCACTTCTGTATTTTTAGCAGTTGATCCTCCATTCCAGCAGTGACCCCAACCCTGCACCTCCGAATCCAAGCCTCCCTCAGGGTGCCCAAGAAAGACGAGAGACTGGACCCGTGTCTCCAGCTGACCGGCTCGAGATTACTCCAGGTTGCTTTGAGCCCCACTGTGCCGGGCTGAAAAAACACCGCCTGTCTGCGGCTCGAATTGATGGTCTAATTTGAAGTATCTAGGGAGATAAATGATTCTGCATTTCAACAAGTTTTGAGTGTTTTGAGTTCGCCGTCCGTGACGGACCAAGAGGCGATCTGGGGGAGACGGCCTGGTCTTCATGGAAGCCCTCGGCAACAAACCAGAAAACATGATGGGACGGCATGCGCTCAATGTTTGTCCTGGCATAGACTGACAGCCTGACCCTCACCCTCATGCGTCAAAATGGTGTGGCGCCAGTCTGTGATGCCCCCCGGCATACTGCCTTCCGGATGCTTCTTTTAGCTCCCTTCACATCTCCTAAAACCATTAACCTGCACTCCTGGCACGAACAAAAGAGACCTCACCGGGACACGGCCCGGGGGCTTATAGTAGTTGCTCAAACGTTAGGGGAGCGTAGCCATGGTGGTTTCCACGGAAACTGAGAGAGAGCATCCTCGCGCTCTGGCATTGGGCGTCAAGGCCAGTCTGGACCATGGCAGGCCAACACAAACAAGTTCTCCGTGGCTTCTCCTCCCTGCCGGTTTGGGCCACGTTGGCCTGTACGCGATCGTGAGGGAGAGAGGGAGGGAAGGAGAGAGCGTGCGCGAAAATGAGAGCTTGCCGTAAAAATAAAAAGGCGGACTCTGCAAACTGGTCTGCGAGGGGTCATGGTAAAAAAGAAACACAGCTGCCTGGCGGGCCGGTGTGGAGCCGCATGTTCGCTTGGGTCCAGACAGAGCCAGGCATGACTTGCCTGGGGTGGGGGCTGGGGACGGGGGACGGTCGTCTCCAGACTCCTCACAGCCCACGTCACACGTAAGGAGGAGAAAAATCCATAAAATTATGTCAGAAGTCGACACACGAGAAAATATGTAGTACTACTCACAGGTAAAATGAGGTTTGTTTCTCTTCCTGATGATGTAAGGCTGGGCTGTTTCGGGTCTCCTCCCAGCCCTGGGTTAGGCCCTCAAAACTAGCAAGTCAGAATGAGAGACATTAAGAGACCCGATGCATGAGAGGCAAGGAAAAAAAATGTTAGAGATTGTTCTAAAAAAAGCCTGTCCTGTTTGTTTATATTTTATACCGGGATTGATAAAATCATTCGAGGAATATTTGGAACAAAAGTGGGAACTCTCCTGCTTATCTAAGCAGGCCATCGGCACGAGGGAATTATCATACGGGTGTTTGTGAGTCTTATTTATATGATCCACACCAGGTGCTGACTGGGTAGTACTGACTCATCGGGACCTCCGGGCCCTGGCAGGACTCAGCCCTGACCCGCCCAGCCATGATTGCGTTCCTGGGGGTGCTGGCAGGGATGCAGGAAGGTGAAATGTAGACCCACAGGTGAAGAATGGCCTAGCAACACGGAGGGGGCCAAGCAGGACCACTGTGTGTCTGTCTTCCATCTGACACTACATCAGTACTGCGGAAACAGGGCAACATCATGAACACAGATGCGCACAGCGCACCCACACGCTCACAGCAAACGTCTGCCACTCTGTTTCTCCGAACCTCAAAATGTTTATTCTGCACACGTGACGATGGATAAAAACAAACACCCCAGACCAAACTGCAATCAAACAAATGGGAAGTGGAGAAACAGCATTCAAGAAGCTGACTTCACTCGCTTTTCATCAAACCTTAATATTGGCCGTTATTTGCCGATTAAACATCATTGTTAAATGGGTCGGGCTTGGCCCTGCCCGTCAGAACAAAGTGCTTCAATTAGGGCGGTAGAGGCCAGACAGGCGATGTTCAGCAGGCCGTCCGTGTCAGGGCTCTGTGATAAGCATGTTTCGAGGTGTAACACCCAGCCACCACATATCCTTCTTTCTTTGCACTTTTGCCCCAAACTTTTATTGTTGGAGTACTTTCAGGGGAAAGCACATGTGGGAACATTCACTGCTGGCGTGTCGGGTTCAAGAAGAAGGGCTAGCGGTCGTGAACCGGCAGAGTAAACTAGTCCCCGGTGGGACGCCGGAGTATGCTGGCGGAGGAAAGTGTGAGGGAGTTGGGGACAGAGGGAGAGGCTATTTATAGACGGAGCGGATGAGAAGCCGGCGGCAACTACTGCAAATATCAAATCCTATAAGGGGACCAAAGAGGCACGTCAGCTGGGCTTTGGGCCTTCTGTTAGAGCAGCATTCTGACCTCCGGGCTGGTCCTGTGAAAGCCAGGCCAGGTCAAAACCGGTACTTCCGGACTTATATCTGTGAGTAACATCGCGGGTCCTATTTGGCAGAAACCCGGATTACGGTGGGGGGATTTAAATCATACGCAAAATGAGACGCTTCCTTATTGGTAATTGATATCTGTCTAAAAGTTGCAACTGGTAGATTTAATGGGGGGAGAGTTTTGGGATTAAATTTTGTTTCATTTTTTTTCTTTTTCGTAAATGACTTTAATCAAAGTGCTCGAATAAAATTTTGCAGAAAAAGCAGTTGCCACGGCTAAAGGAAGTTAGCGCAGGACAAAGGAGTGGCTACTTCCGGGCTTCTTTCCAAATATTCATGCTGAATAAACGACATGAACAAAAACAAACAAACACTGACATGAAATCAAACAAAAAGCCGGCGAAATTCGACCTGAGTCTGCCGAGCTACATAATGTTTTGCTAACCGAGCAAAAGAGAGAGACGTCTATAAATATCCTAAATATCATTTGCGACGCCAAACACGACACATGCAGGGGGAGTGTAATACCTACCCCCACCACCGGGGGTCATTAAAACTGATAAGTGTAGTGAAATATGCAGTACAATTCCAGTACAATTGGAATGAAAGAGCAGAAGATCCTGGTCTAAGTGGGTCCAGGGACAGCAGCAGGACCATCGTCTCCCAGAAGGCCTCTCTCTAGCTTCCTGGTGGCCTCTGCCATTTCCCATGATGCTCAGCTCCAAAAAAATGGCTTACTGTCAATGGCTGCCCCCCCCGCTTGTCCCTCAGCCTTTCTTCCCCACTCTCTCTGCCATATCTTCACTGTCTCCTCTCCATCCTGTCCCTCCACGTCTTTCTTTCTCTCTGTCTATCCTTTTCCCCCCTTTCTGTCAGCCTTTTTACTCTTTCCCTCCCTG
>JAODJX010000001.1:16338275-16371773 GCA_026776945.1 Isichthys henryi | reverse complement strand
TGTCAGGCCTTGAGCTAATCAAACGCTTTCAAGGGCTAAAACAATTGCAGAATCCCAAAGCATGCCCCCCTGCCCCCCCCCCCCCCCACCCACACACATGGGACTTTACACAATTGCACAGCTGTAAACATAGTCACAGACAGCTTTATTTTGGAGCTCTGGGGTGCTTAATTAAACAGCATTGGAAACAATGTTCTATGTTTCTCTAACCCCCCCCACAGATGGCCCGTGGGGTTGTGTTCCCATTATTCCAAGTACACAATAATAATGGTCAAGTCACATTGTTTAATATGCAATTAAAAGATATTCTACCAACAGATTTTATGCTGAATAACAATAAGGAAGTAATTACAAAATGTTCACAGTGTCCTGGCCTCTGCTGCTCCAATCACTCAGTTAGATATTATTATGTGCAATAATTTTGTGAAGTGAATGGATTAGGTGGCTGTAATTAGGGTGGCATGCTGATGCCCTTTCATGACTGACTGCTGACTCGTGGAAATAAAAAGTAAAGCATTGTGTGGCTTCACAAAAGCCGAAGCTTTGGCCCTTTATCGTATGTATGTCTTCCCCATTCAAAAGGACAGCTGAAAGGATAAATATTGATAACAAACCCTGTTTAATTAGCCTGTAGTCCTTTCCTTGATTCCCTTTCCAATATTCATGATGTGTTATGCTTTCAGTATTTATTTTGCTGCACCAAGGGAGCAGGTTTGGTTTCGACATCGATAGGGACCAAATCAGCCTCAAACCCCCCCGTGTGTGATCAGTAACACCAAAGAGTGGGGGGTATTATGCCATATCAGGTGGTTGTTTCAGTATTTATTTCTGTGTTTAGATGGATCGTTAGTGTGTCAAAAAGTAATATGATACTTTAAAGCAGTGATAGTCAACCAGTAAATTTCATTCGACAGGGCGATCTTTAAAACACTGCCAGTCAATCGCGACATCCCCAACCCCTAAAATTAATTTCTGGGGGGGAGGCTCTGCTCCCAACTGCGGTGACTTTGAGTACCGCCTGCAATTATGAAGTCATCACTGGGTAAGAAATAAGGGTTGATTGAAGACCACAGCCCTAAATGATTATCAGGACCCTCGTCTATGTGCTTCAGGCACGATTTCAGTGTGTCTCGTCTTTCGATTAAAAGAATTTCACCCTGGGATCAATAAAGTACATTATATCTTAGCTTTTATCTTATCGATGACAGTTCAAACAGAGACCATCGCCCGATTTGGCCAGTCAGCGATTGATAACCAAAATAAATGTGAATGATTATCCACTGTCTGCCTGCAGGCATATTATAATACCTATTCCTCATTCTTTTATTGAATTATCCCAATTAATAAATAATACCCTTGATTAATACCATGATCAATATGGCAGTAATCAGTCCAAATGAAACTGATAGCTAAACTAGTTAAACTGCAGGCAGTGATTTGGTGAATCTGCAAAAAAAAAACTCATTACAAATTTTAAGTTCATAGTAATTATAGATGATCACATGACGGAAGAATGGAAATTGAATCTTATTCAGGGCGTCCCCAGCATTGGGCCCCATGCTGTTGGGGAAATGCTACAGCACCCCCCCCCCCCCACACCACCCCACCCCAAAGTTGGTGAAAGATGGATGGATGAAATTTGGATAGCATAGTGAAAAGCTCAACCATTTTAATCTGTGAAAAAACCTGTAGGTATTGTAACTTTCAACCGCTTTTGTCCTGTGTTATTTTAAATTAACTATGGTTTAATGTTTCTTTAATGAAAAAGTAACAGCTTGACTGCTTCTCAAAGCCTTTTATGTATGTTAATTCAGTTTCCACTGAGTAGCAATTCATTATCTCCAATCCTGCCTTTACAGTATTATGTATCAGTTCAGATTTCAATTTTTAAAGTATGCAAAATCTCACTTGTAAAATCTGATATCTCACAAATGTATCAAAGAAGTAGCCCTTGTGATTCAATATGAGTATAAAGTGCACAGCACATGTTGAGTGTCGGCTGCTGAAACGGGGTGACAGAGGTGCTGATATGTTTCTGTGGCTGTCCGGTAGGCTGTACTGCTGTGGATTTGAGCGTGGTTCATGGTACGGTGACCCCCCCTCCCTCCCTCCCCCCGCTTACATTCCAAACCCATAGGTGAAAATCTGCGATATAGAAAAACCATTTAAATAAACCTTTTTTATAGTTTAAGCCTTAAATTGTAGGGCTTAAAACAAAACTAAAAGTTCACAAAACGTTTGCTCACAACAATTGGAGCAGAAGCAAGATACACAATGTGTAGAGAACTGTGAGACGTCGGGGAAAAATCCGCGATATAACGGGGACTCGATAGCTGAACGCAATGTTTATAGCTGATTCCCCTGATATTCGGACAGACTCTTTGGCCTCTCTGGATCTCTTACTTGCCTTGCATTTCTGTAAAATCTCACATGTTGCATACTAATTGTCACCCCTCTTCGACTGCTAACACACTTACTGGTGACTGGCATTCACCCTGATATGACTCAGCTCTCTAACTGTGCATGTAAGTGTGGCCAAATCACTTCAAAGTTGAAGTCCTTTCTCCTGAGGCCACCCCCTGCAGGAATTTACACATAATAAGGTATAACTGTTATAGCTATTTTGGCTTGCGGTGCTCTGTAAGTCCCTGCAGACAGATGTCTATGGCCATAGATTCTCCATCCATTCATTCATCTTCTTAATGCTTATCCTGCTCTGGGTCTCATACGTCCATCCATCCATGCACCCAGGGTCTCATAGACATTCCAATCATCCACCCAGGGTCCCACAGATACTGCTCCTTCCTCCACTAGACACTCTCCCTCCTCCACTTGCCTTGTTCCCACTGCACACTCTGATGTTGCATGATGGACACTCCCTCAGAACATCACGCAGGGTGAGTTTCCCCAAAAATAACGTTACGTGTACATTTAGCGGGAATGCTGAGCAGCCCTCTGATTGCGCCTCTTTGAAGACGATGGGGGGGTTATATGGGTCTTTGTACATTTCATTTCTCAGCACCGAGTTTTATGCAGGCTTTGTGACCTGGGTTTATCAGTCAGTCAGATGGAGATTTTATATGTCTGTTTCTCCAGCAACATGGAAATATCATCAGTCGGGTTCTGATCCCCGGAGTCAAGTAATGTTGTCACTTATCAATGGCAAGCCAGGACCCTGCTTTTCCATACAGAGTCACTTTTTTTTACCATTTTCTTCCACTATAGGCTGTTTATTGCACATGCCAACAGAATTCATGGCCGGGCTGGAGGAGCAGCTCTTGGCTTGTGTGCGTAAATAAACTGTATCTGCTCGCTAATGTACCATAAAACAGGCGTTCACAGCGACCGTCTCTTTGCAGGCACTAAATAATTAATGTACCCGGCTGTGCTGTCTACGAAACGGGGATTTGAGAGGCGATTCACAAAGAATCTGATGCTAGCACATGAAAATGAACTGAGTGGGGACAGGGCAGCCGGCAGACATTATGCCGCCACTGATTATTGGCCTGGTCTTAAAAAGCAGCACGGATGTAGATATAAGCACAAGTCAGAGGAACTTAATAAATCACTCATTTTAAACCTGGGCAGGGCCATAGATAAACAATGTAAATGTTCATCCATGTATGTTGTCCCATATTCTCCAGAAGACTGTCACCTTCTATTCCTGCTTGTTGTATTTATTATTTTATTTTATTTTTCCAAACTTGACCGTGTCCTGGGTAAACAATTATGAAAAATGGATGGATGGATGGATGGATGGATGGATTAATAATGGGTCACACTGGTCTAATAAACAAACAATTACACAAAAGACAAGCAAGCATAACATCTTGAGTGATTTTGTGATTTTGTCCAGTCCACTGACTGACATTACACTGGTGTGAGCTCTGGGCTTTTGCTGGATCTGTGGTGCTCAGGGTCGCTACAGAAGGCTGTGTGTGAGAGGCAAGTCCAAAAAGTGTCCCAGAGCATGGATGGTCCATGGCTCCCCCCCCCCCGCGTAAGTCCCAATAGGTTTGGGAGCTTTAATGCTAAACATTGAGGCAGCACATAGCAACAGAAGCAGATGCAGGACCAAGGCGCAGCGGGTGCAGGGGTCATTAGAAATGAGACTCAGAGTGCGCTGATTGCACCTGCTGCCGCATCCCATGCGACGGGAACCGCAATAAGCCAAAATGGCAGCCTGGCTGTCGCGAGGCTCTGCTCCCATTTAACTGCGGTGACTTTCAATGCTGCCCGCAACAAAAGCAGACGATGTGTACCAGCGATGTGACAAGGACACGGGGCTGATAACGTCCCTCGCTGAATAAGCCCGCAGATGCCCGCCGTCTGAAGAAAGCGTCAGCCCCTCCCTTTCAGTGCAGCCCATCTGAGCAGCTACGTTCATGAAAGAACGACAGACAGTGAACAGGAGTGTAAACAAGAGAGCTCATTGACTTCCAGCCGGCTTTCAGACTCACACACACACACACACACACACACATAGCTATCTACATATGCAACAGCCAAGGTCATGATGCCAGCATGCAAACACCAGCAAACAATGATCATAAATATATTTTCTCTTCAGTAATATGCCAGAGTATTATTAAGATAAGCACATTCACTAAACCCCACTTTATCTGGCACAGCGCTAATTCGCTAGCTGCTGGCGTTGCCGGTCAAAAGCCGTGCTGATAGCAAGTTGGGGGCAGATTCGGGGGGTTTTTAGGTGACGGGGGGCTGTCGGGAGGGGGGTTCAGGGTCCCGCCTCTGCGGCTCCGGGGCCCGAGCAGCTGTTTAAACACAGGCTGAGAAAAGGCAAACAGCAGGAAGTAATGAAAGGGAGTGACAGCCATCTCCAAAGCTAATTACAGCTGCTAGTGTAGTGACCTCCAGCAGAATGGGGCTGCTGAAAACTGTGCCGTCTGCCTGTCGACATTCCAGCTGCAAGCCGTGCGCCCGGGTCTGACTGACCCCAGTACGGCTGAACTACAGGCAGGGAAAACACTTTATCAAGGAGACACTGGGATGGCCTGGTATTGTTTATTCTCCTAGTTTACTTCATTTCAGTATAAGAAACTCCTCAACAGAGCTACAAACAATATATCATACTTCAGATATTTTATCTACTGATCAAAAACGTCCACTGATTTAATGTTGGCCAAATATCCAGTTTTGTTCCAAGACTGAGCAGAGAACTTAAAACAGTATAAATCTGGATTTTTGCCAATTCCGAAATCATCTTCTTTCCTGAAGGAGAAATTTTGCGGATGAACTCTTTTATTTATTTACCTTCAAATAACCTGGGTCAGTGTTATTTACCTTCAGCTACTCGCTGGTTGTCAATAAATGTGTAGCCATTGAGAAAAATACACAATGTTAGCACAGACCCCATGTGCTCTAGCCAAGAATATGACAATATGAATATGAAAAGTTCAGGAAGCTGGAATTAAAATTGCTAACCTGAAGCTTAAAATTCTGTGTTGTCTGTCCTCAAATAGAGTAAATCTACTTGTACATATAAACCTTAATGAAAACCACATATGAAATGAATTTGGCTGCTTAAGCAAGACACACTGCCAGAGCTTATGAACAAAAGAGCGTGAAGTTTACGTTAATGAAAAAGAAATGACCGGCTGATCGCGTTCAGGAATCTGACTCTAATGGGTGTGGAGAGGAATCACTTTTTGCACAAAATGAGGGAGCCAGGAGTCCTATGGAGACGAGATACTGGAAGACATGGATTTTACCAACATCTGACAAAGGTGCAGAAGGGGAAGTGATCTTAAAGGGCAGGTTTGTGTGGGATGTGACAGTGTCTACAGATGGTGCTCATTTATGATTTATCGTTACTGTTTTATTACCGTCTTTATGTGTGTTGTGCTACTGTACACGCCACTAATGTCTGTCGGTCCGTCTATCTGTCTGTCCATTATCCATCCGTCCATCCATCCATAATGGCGGAAGGTGCTAGAGCAAATAGACAAATGAGCTTTAACTGGAAAGGGGATGTTAAGCAAGGAGAATATCTGAACTTTGACTTCAAGGTCAACAGAGGTACATTTGTTATGTTAACACTATATGTTCTGCCTTATGTGTGCCTGCCTGCCTTATAAAATCATTTTTGATGTGATGAAAATGTCTTGATATGATAAAGGATACGATCATCTATGAAAACAGCATTTTGTTCCACTGTGAGGTGAGCAACCCTCTGATGCTCTTTAATACAGCCGCCTGAAATGTGGGACTTACCACAAGATGAGAACTCAAAGAAGCACTTAACACAGGGCTAGAGTACAGCAGGAAATCATTCTGAAATACTGAAGGAAGATTACATTTAAAACCTCAGTAGACAGGAACATAAGATACTGGTCTAAGAGCACTGTTCTTCTAATACTGCCAGCAAGACACGTTTGATAAAAAGTGTGAGGAGAAATGATAGCTGGGCATTTACCTGAAGTAATTTGATGAGTAACCCTCTAGTAGGGCCAAACGGGAGCAGGACGGAGGAAAGCCTTAGATATGTGGGCGTTTTCTGAGAATCCCTGACATGGTGTCGTTGGGGAACACATGCCTAGGATTAACTCACTGTTTGGTGAAATAGTTTGGACAGACAGATATTAAATAGCACGCAGGTTGGAGGGGGTGCACAGCACCATGTTGTCTCCTCGGGGGGCGCTGGGGAAGCTCTGCTTGGGAACCTTTGGCTGGGGAATCGCAGGTCATTCCAGCTTCTAGGCTGTTTTTGATCCACTGATAGATGCCTTGGTGATCAGCTTACTCATAATAGTTAATGAATACACCATAAATAAATCAATGGATTTTTATTATAGATATGGTTCCCCGTGCAGGGGGGTGTACGTGCTCCTGGGCAACAACACACATGACATTACATCACAAAGAAACAAATTTCAAGCTTATTGGTGGCTCATGAAGTTCAGAAATGTATCTAACAGGGAAAATGTTGCTTTACAGTGAGTTACCATATTAAAAGGACAATATACAGTCAGATTAATATATTAGGCCCTTATGGGTAATTCGGGTGGGTATGTGTGTGTGTGTGTGGGGGGGCACTGCTCACTTACATCTCTAGGAACCGTGTGATGGTAAGGAGATAATGTTGAGGGGCAGGAGAATGAATGACTAACATTGTTAACGAATCAAATTAAATTCGGTCCTGTGTAATTAGCACATCAATGGCTGGTGTTTATACTTAATGTTTATTGTACTGGGTGTATCTGGCCCATCTCTGTGCTGCTGGCACCCACAAAAATCCCCACCCTTTCACTAATGTGTGAGATAAAAAAGCTGCATCTTCAATCTGCTAAGGAAACTATTCACCTGACTCATATAAACCGTATCTGCCTGTAATTAAAAAGGAGGGTTTGCCAGTGCAGTTTATTCAAGTCTGAAATTCATTTAACATTTACACAGATAAAAAGGAATATGCATACTGTACTGTCAGCCCTGCACGATTTTCTGTCATGGCATTTAAAAAAGTCAAAATCTCACATCAAGGAAAAAATTATGTCCGCTTTCGGGCCTGGAGACTTAAGCGCAGATAAAATGCGTTTGATCATGGCGGAGGAGTGCTGCAAAATCAAAGGGGCCAGAGGCACTGACGTACACGGCGCTCAGTGTTTTATACACACATGCGATGGAGAGATTATTATTTCATATTTCATGTAGTGATTGACAATCTTTCACCTGGGACTCTCACTAAATATCCCTGTCGCTATCTAACAAACATAACACCTTTCTGGAAGCTTATCAAGCAGGTGGCAAAAGAGAAAGAAAAAGGCCTGTCGTTTGAAGCCATTTCTCTTATTCTGCAAATGTCTCAGATACACACTTCAACTTTTCACCTGAAGACAAGCAAACAAATGGACGAATTTCATTTCATTTTAATGTCTTAGTGTAGCCATGTTCTGCACAGAATCCTCTAGATCGGGGCTCTTCAATTCTGGCCCCCCATTCCAAATCCAGGCCTTGTTTTCAGTTCTCCCAGCTGGTGAGTTTAATAAGTACTGATTCTGATTGGCTGGAGGCTTCACACCTGGTTCACAGGTAAAGGCAGGCTGGGAAATCAGCAGTGCTGACCTTGAGGACCATGGTTTGAGTAGCCCTGCTCTGGATAATAAAAATGATAGAGCAATGATACTCAAACTTTACCTGACAGCGGCCCCATAGGGCTGATATATTTGTCCTGACCCCTCTCCACCCCCTCACATACACATAGACACACAAAACGGTATTCCAGATACGCAGTGTCATATTTTGTTTCTACTCATTTCACGTGTTGCTTTGCCATCACATGTAACTATACTAGCAGCTACATATTTCTCCATTGTTCCTTCAAACTTCATGAGCATTAACTGAGCACCTTTCCCATTACATCATTTTGTCACTAGTCACAACAGTTCAATGTATTCAACATGTGGTGCCTGTCTATTTTACACATTCTAATTATTTTAGTTTGTTCTGCCCCCAGCTCAAACCGCACCACCAGTTCTGTTTTTTCCCTCTCCTGTGCTCCACCTACAATTCCTTCGCGCCCCCCAGTTTGCAGACTTCTGGCATAGAGCATCGCAGATTCCCCTTGACATCACACCAGGATACACATTATCCTGACAGGAGCTTTCATGTTAAAGTGCCACATCGGGGAAGAGAGGTTTTATCAGAAGTCTTAATAAACTGGCTACATTTACCTGACTGTCTAAAAGGCTGATTAATTCAAAATAATGATGTTCCTGAGGCAGCATGTGCAGGAGGGGGTCCGGGGAGCCTACGATGCGGACCGCCGGCCCTGAGGACTAGCGCAGCTGCCGATGACATCGCCGATAATCGCTCACATCGCCAGCAGACTGACAGGCACGGAGCTGCCGCCTTCACTGTCACATATGAGACGAGTGGAGATCCCTGTGCTGTCTGGGACGAGCGTTCCCGGGACCAGGAGGTAGGTGGGAGTGAGGAAATAAGAACACGACAGCATTTCCGGTGACTGATTAAAAATGCCTTTTTCATCCTGCGAAAGAAGTTGAGAACATATAGAGCCAGGAACCAGCTTCGCTACCAGGCAAGTTAAGATTATTGACATGGCTGCGAACATCTACGTGCAGAAGATAACTGGAGTACAGGAAGTTGTAGGGGAGACAGTGTAAAATGGATTATGATGAGGACTTGCCATCAGTGCAGGTGTCACCTGATCTGAGGCGCAGTGTAACACGCTGTCCTGTCACAAATGACATTAGGCACAGACGATGTGACAACCTGCTACCTGCCGCCTCTTTTCACCGGTGTGAATGAGTACATCTGTCAAACATCTGTCACCCTCCTCATCCTCAGACTCACCTGACAGCAGCTGTGGGCCCCCGCAGGTTTGAGAGTGACGTCTGGACAGGTGTCACCCCACGAGAACCATCACCTGTCAGTGTGACGTCTCTGCAAATGAGTGTCACTCAGATGGCCTGTTTGGCTGCCTCCATGTTGATCTTCTGTATATGTTTCAGTGATGGTGACCTGACCTGAGTCCCTCACTTAGCCCTTCAGAACTGTCTGGCCCAAACAAACATTCTGACCTCCAAAGAGCACACAAGAACACTTCTAAATAATTCCACTGCCTGTTGATGTGTTCCAGCGCTCAAAGCCCCACTGGCTATTATCCCACACACAGACACGTGTAATTATTGTCGAGTCGGTGAGTATAATTCAGAGCCGAGCACCTGAAAATGGGAATAATAGTTTTATTTACATGGCGGCACGCTGGGTCAGGAAGAACATTTCTGATGCAGCGGCAGCTTTTAAAAATCCATTACGCTCTGGCTCGGGGGTGCTGGGCGATGATGCCTACCCATAATGCACCACAGAGGCCACGGCCCCCTGTGGGCAGGTACACTGTACTGCACGTTTCTGTTTCACTTTTATTTCTTTGCTTTTGCAGCTCTGAAATCTGCCCCGAGTCATGGATTAACCTGAATCCTCACCACGTTGAGGCAAATGGTTGGATTTCCTCTTAATTCCTGAGACAGCCAATCCTGGCAGATTTTGGGCGGTGTCAGCCTAATATGGGATGATGGGAATTTCCTGCATCCATTCAACAATTTCCCTTTTACTTCTGGCCTTTAAATCACTACTTCTGACTATCAGATATACTATGAGACCATGAGATATAAATGAACACCACATTGCATTTGGCTCTCTTTTTATGAATGAGTGATATTATCGTTAATATAAAACTCATTAGATGCAGACGAGTCCAGCAGACCCTATAAACTCCTGCATTCAAACAAACCACAGGATCTGGGGCCTTTTCTAGCTGCCCGATGCTCTTTGCTAAAGAAAATAAGCCATAAACTCACTTCTTGCCACTAAATCATAGTAAATCACACTCTACACCCAGTGAGTTCAGCCTTGATGCTGGGCATCATGCCCAGACTGTTTTTATCCACTATGCTGTTTTCTAACCCATTTTATAATCTTACAGACATGTAAGTATGCATTTTGCTGAAGTCTACAAAGCATAACTCACAGAAATGTCTAGGGCTTATAAATGTTTTAACAAACAGTTACAATATATACAGTATATCTTACATTTTTTTAGTATTTAATAAACTGGCTTAAAGGCTCACTTTGGCTGGTATTTTCTTCCCTGCCCTGTCCAGGGTGCCCCTTGTTTTGTGCCCCTTGCAGTCTTAAGCTTCTAGCTGATGCCCCAGGCTTTGAGCAGAAATACAGTGACATCGCTCGCCCTTGTCCCCAGTCCCTGTCACCCTTTGTTTCGGAATGAGATGTTGAGGTTTGTGTTTCTGAACCTTCCTCATTACAGTTCTTAATCGCCGTCTCCGTCTGAGTGAAGCCCGTTTGTTTCGGAGAGTTCTGCGGTATGTTCTGAATCGTGTGGGAGGTGTTTCATTAGCCTCTGCCTGTTACTTCGGCTGCAAACGGCTGCAGAATGAGCACAAGGCTCAGAGTCTTTCCTTGAAGCTGTTTCCGCAGTCAGGAGGGGCTGAGGCTCAAAGAAGCGCCTGCTTTCGGACTCCTGAAACAGTAGCAAGCAAGAGAATGGGAAAGTGCAGTATTTATACGTCAGGAGAGCACAGAAACACACCAAGTACATGGCCAGCCGGGCCCTGCTCATGTTCATACTCAAGATTCTGTTGCTTAGTTTATTGCAAAGCTGAACTTTATCCTGAAATCTTTATATCACATTACTCTAAGAGCTGGAATCAGGGCAGACAGCTTGTTATTGCAGATGGATAGTGAAAATGTGTTTGTGTGTGAATTCCACGGTGATATATACATATTTTATCTCTGTTATCCACCAGTATAAATACACCAGGTTATTAAGGATAAATACACGATTTATGGATGCAGTTTTTCAAAGATAAGGCCTCTTTTCTTGGTTGTAAAATACATCATGTATTCTTGGGTTACATCCTAACAAGATGCCTAATGTAATCTATGAGTGCACATGTGAAGAACTCATTTGCAAAGCGGGGAAATAACCTGTACATTTAGACGGTCAAACAGGTGATGGGTTATTCTCACAACACAATCGAAAGGCAATGAGAAAATGATTTATGCGTAACCACATGACCCTCACGATAATCAGTAACAGTGGTTATAATCTCGCAGCTTCCATTGGATGTTTTCTTTTAGAGCTTTGCACTAAAGGGGCATGGTGAAGAAAAATGATGGGAAGATTGGTTAAGTTTACAGAACCGATTTATCGAAATGTTCGTTTAAATGAATCGAACGTTCGATTCAAAGAATCGGTTAGGGGAGGACTACATACTGCTGCACTTTCTTGAATTAGTTTTATTGAAACTGCGTGTTTATGACAATTTTTTTATATTTTATATATTTTAATATAAATTTTTATAGTGGTTATCTCCGAGTCTTGTAAATGTATATCGATCAGTTGCGGTCTAATTAAAATGAAAAACAGTCACATAAGCAGGCTTTAGCGTTTTAGATATAAACGATCAGTTAGCCTCAAAAACTTGATAAAATCTCGAGTACATATAATCAGAAATACTTTCATTAAGGGATTAAAAACCAACACCAATGTCACAACATATACAACAAACGCAGTTCGCAGAGGTTATTTGGATTGGCACATTTACTAAGCAGTTCTCTAAAAAAGTTCCCTCTTTCATTTTTTTTAAGAATCTAAGACTTGTGCCTGTATCACGTGTGGATCTACAAAGTTCGATTCTTTCACATTTGAATACCGGTTCAACCGATTAACTGAAAAGAACGTTAAAAAGAATGATTCCTTCACGAATCGGATATCACTAGTGAAGAATCGCGGTTTGGACCACGGCACTGTATTTAACATTTAAAAACTAAGAGCGATGCAAAAATACAGCAAACTAGACCCTGCCATAGAGTTGACAAGAGAGAAGCATACGCGCTGTTCACACTTAAGGTGTAAAATTCGTTTGGAATTGTTTCAGATCACTACGGGTACATAAACTCGCTTTGCAGGTGCAACCGTAATTGTTCATGTTATTCAGCCCGAAGATGATGCGTTGCTGTATCGGAATCAGGGAGCAATTATGAAACACTTCCTTTCTGAAATACCACTCAGAAGATCGCCCAGGCGTTTAATTATGAATTTACTTTGTTTGCATAAACACTGTATCCCGAGGTTTATATGTGTTGATGAATTTCAAAGAGATCTGGGCATCACGTCGTGACTTGATGCAGTGACAGCGCGGAGGCCGGCGGTAGAATTGTTGGAATGACACGCGTGCTGTCTGTTCGCGAGTGTTTCCCATTCGGTACATGACAACAAAGGCGTAAGATACTCTTTCATCCGAAATCGAGATAATTGCAGTGACCTTCCTTCTCCATGTACAAGTTACACCAAGGAGCGCGTTTATGGTACTATGGCGATTGTATGTGTATCGGCCTAACTGTATCAGTATCACAGCTGCCCTCAGGGGCGTAGTCCGGTCACTCAAGGATATAACCCCGAGGATTTTAAGCCTATATCTTATTTTAGCCCGATTCAAATTATCCTCCTTCAAAAAAAAAAAAAAAAAGTCAAGCCCCAGATAAACTTGACTTAGCCCCTGATCTTTTCAATAGCTAGAAACTCCCTGATTGTCCTGCTTTAAGTCTGTGATAAGTGTTATTCTGGCCATTTTCTGTAAAACATCCAAGGTCGTATTACCGTGAAATTGCACTGTATTATTTGCCTTGTGAGATTCAGATCCATCAGTCAGGATGTAAATCCGCAATTCTCAGCCCATTTGGGTCGGCAAGTTGTGACAGGGTTGCGAGGCAGAGCTGGAAATGTAAGCATTTTAAAACCATCAAGCTCCTACGCTGAACCAGGATCATGTTTCCCATCCCCAGTCCTAGAATTAAACTATAGGCTATAGGGTCTGGAAAGACTAGTGAACAGCAATCCAAAAAGCCAAACCATAGACGCTTAATTAAAAATTCACTGACACATCCAATCAGGTCTGTGCGATAGGAATTGATTGACGTAAATTGCAGAGTGTGCTACATGCTTGATCATATCGTTAATTTAAACCTAAACTTGATATAGGGTCGTCACTTAACTGGCATGGTAAAAATTGGGTCGCGGTGCAAAAAAGGTTGATAACCACTGACGTAAATGATAGTGATAATAACAATGGTCCCTTTTCGTTTAACATCCTCATCTACAAACCTCCGGTTTATACACATCTTTTCTAGCGTTTGGGAAACAATAGTTAGCTGGATAATATTATCCCGGCAGAGGGGTTCAGCATATCCCGGCATGTCCGTGGGCAATTGTAAATAGCCCCTGTCTGTGTCTTGTAAATGGCTCCTGTTATATTGTTGGTGTTTATGGTTGTATTTCCCGCTTGTGGCGTATATATATATGTTACCCCTATCTTATATGAACCCCAATCGTCGAATATCTGTAGCTTCGTACAAGTCTCCCACCGTGCGTGTACCTCACAGTTAGGCGTCTGACCTCCATGTGTTCCGTGTGGACGAGTAATTAAGACTCCTAGTTCCTCACCGTTTTCCCGATACTTCTGTTCGTCCTGCACAGCAGATTATTTAGCATGTCCGGCAGTTCGGCTTTGATAGGTAAAACTTTCCGCACATGATGTTTCAGTTTATAACCAACATCTTGCATGGACGGATAGAATTGCCGGAAAGGTGCTCGTTCTTAGCCACGATTTTAGCAGTGATTATTTTAATTTCATACAGTATGTCTTCACTGTGCCTAAATATACTATAAATGTATTAGTCAAGAAGGAAAACTACCTGTAAATAAAATTATAGCGCTGTTGGAAGCGGCTCCTGCAAACTGTAATAGTTTTATAAGCAATGCATCGTGCCCTTAAAAGCAATATAAACGCATATAAATGCTAATGTCACTGCTGCTGTCTGCGCACTGTTTATCATATCTTAATAAGCGCTATATCACTCCTTTATGAAAGCGTGGGCTTGTAGCTTATAAATCACGCACTGCTTCAGCGGGTATAGCCTACCTACCACTCAATAGCGCTTTAAAAACCTCGTTACTGCCTGCAAGTGTGTGCGGCTGTTTTGTACTTTTTTAAAATAGCGTTTTCCTTCCATATATTATCTCAGCTATCTCACTGTAAAATCGGGAAATGTCTATTGAAGTTGTTGTTTTTTTTTTATCTAAACGTAACAGTATGAATAATACGGATAATTCTTATTTGGACAGATTATTGCCGGAAATTGTAATTAAAATAAGATGTGCATATCACAGAATTCTAGAGTTTTAACAAAAAGTGTGTCGGGGGGCGGACTTTACAAAGTTAAATTAAAGATCTCAGCAGGTGGTGGAGGAGAAATTTCCTCACCGGAAAATCAATAAACTGTTAAATAGCTGCCTGCTTCTTCGAGCTGCACCTTGACTTTAGTGTCTCAGGTTTACATCACTGTCGCTCTTATCTGGGGGGAAATGAATGGTGCCACTATAATCTCCTTGCAAACTGCGAAGTAATAATATTCAGGAGCAGAGCAGTCGCAAAAGCTCCCAGTCCGCTATGAGAATGACAGGCGGTTGCTGGCATTAATATTCATTAACACAAAGGGCACGGTAATCGCGGCAATATGCAACAAACACATGCGCCGCTAATCTGGAAATATTATAAGAGAAAAGGCGCTAATGTCTTTTTTAATGCCCTGCATTGCAGGAGGCAGTGGCGATGCCGCCTATCCACGCGGGACGATCAAAATGAAATTTCCATTGATTTATTGCACCAGGCAGCTCGGCTAAATTTTCATAGCCACACGCTTCACTCTTCCGCGACCTTTTCATGTTTATATTTTTAAAAGATCTACGGTAGGCTGTCAGTCAGTGCCTGGTGTACACGCAGGGAAAGGGGGAATCGAGCCAAAGAGAAGACGAGTCAGTAGCGAAAGTGAGCAGCTTGCTCCCCAAAGCACAGTGTTTGTATCCCTACATATGGTTTGGTTGTGGTGGGAAACATTCAGAACATCACTGGAATACACCCCCTACTCATGCAGCATGTCTCGTATCGTGATATGTGCAGCTGCCGTATGAGAAAATACGAGTTATATCAAAGTATAGATGGTGGCATTGTGACACAATTGTTAGTCTTCCATCTCTGAGACCAGGTTTGTCGAGGTTGCATGTTCTTCCCATGCTGTTGTGGGCTTTACTCTGAATACTCCAGTTTCCCCCCACAGTCCAAAAAACATTAGTTAACTGGAGTTACCAAATTTGCCTGTAGGCACGCATGTGTGAGTGAGTGTGCACTGTGAAGGGCTGGCATCTCATCTTGGGTTATTTCCTATTTTGCACATAAAGGCTCTGGACCCCATGTGACCCTGAATAGACAAGGAGTTATAGACAAGGGAAGGATTAAATTATAAATATTGAACTAACTCAAAAAGTCACATTGGGCGCCCCAGTGTAATGACCATTTGTGGTCAACAGACCCCAAAGCTTCGGGGATCCATTCAAACGCATGATTGTGGTGAATATTGTGGCTGGTTATTGGGATCGGCAGACAGTTGAAATTTGTCACTCAAAAGAGAACCAACAGAGACAGTTAAGAGACGTGTGATTCGGGGTTGTCAACTTTGGTCAGCTGGCTGGTGTGAGATTTTCAATTTAAGACAAGTCTGCACTCACATTTACAGGTATGTGACAGTTTTATTACCTTGCAAGTAGTTTATTGGGCTTGCAAACTACCGTAATGCTTTTGATGCAGCTAATTTTATGTTTATAGTGGAACAACACAGATTTGCCACAAGATTTCTTGCGTGAGCGTGACAGTCAGAAAGTGTGAACGTCACCCCGGATGCGTGAGAGCTGGCAGCCCTGTACATTAGTCATGCTGATGTGACTCGTTCTTGGAGGAACACTGTCCTACTACGGAGTAGTTTTGTAAAGTCCTTTGCTGTTTTTTTATAACTCGCGGGAGATGCAGAGAGCAAGCTGCAGACGTCTGTATTTGCCGTTTTCCTCCGGGGTTTTCCTGCTGGAGCCGCTCTCATGGTCCTGAAGCAGGGCTGCTAATGGTCAGTCTGCCAGCAGCAACCCGTCCTGTTTTCTCCCCTAATTCAGTCACTTAGGGACAGTTTTTGCTACGATACCCAGACTGAGGTCATCGTTCCTCCAGTAGCAACAGCATTTGGGCCACAATTACACCTGCCCTCTCGTAATCATTATTCCTGCACGTAATTAAGCGTGCCGTCTGCATAAGAAGCCAAGCTCGTTAAGCCGCTAAACTCTTTAGAATTTCTTTTAATTAATGGCAAGGTGGCGGACGGTGTGCTCTGCATGCAGAGCATAATCCCAGGCTCCTGGTGAAAAACATCCCCATAAATCACACGCTGGGCACATTTTAGGCATATTTCTAGAATACAAAATCCTAACTTTTTGGCCCAAGATGCATGAAACACTGAACGATGCTTTTTCCGTTAATGTAGAATTATAGCCATTATGCTAAGGCATTTGGATAATGATTAGATTGCTTTTAACGACCTGGTTAACGGCCAGCCGCTATCATTAGCTAGTCTGTGAGCTGCCCAGGCCCCCGCAACTGCCCCCTCCCCGCCAAGCAGGGGTGCTTTCCCATTAATTGTCCCAATGGAACCGCCCCTAATCCCAAGCTATCAATTGCGATTTCCATTAAGAGGCCAATCGGAACCCCCCGGCCTATTTAACGGTTGAGAGTAATTGGGGGGAGGGGAAGGGGTTGATTGATGTCCAGATCCCTCCTCCTCCCGTTCACTTCTCTCTGTAAATTGGTTTTCAGAACTTTCCAGAAAACTCCTAGTGGTGATCCAGTCGATGAAGGAGGGCGGAGCTGGGCCCTCTTTGAGTGGTCCTGCTTATTGGACGCCTCGACCCAATCGTCTTGCTACTTTGAAGGACGGCGAATACCTGCAGGCCGCCCAATTAGAAGGACCTCCACCTTCGAGGTGCTCTAAGCTCATCGGCTGTCTCTGTCTCCGCAGAGATTAACTGGCAGACAGTCAGCTGAAATCCAGAGTAACTTCAGGGATGAAGATGCTACTAAATTATGTTTCCCTGTGAAAATTTCATCCAGCAGAATTGTGCCCTCGGGTTTAAAAGCTGCTGCGTAGCTCCTCTGTCCTGCTTAGAGGACTGCAAATGAAGGTCTGTACAGATGCCTGCGGTAAGGACCTGAACACCATGACATGCAAAAACTTACATCTCTGCTAACAAGAATTTTCTCTTATTTATGAAACCCAAGTCCCCGTATTGGTTTAAGAAGAAAAAAAAATAGCCTTTCCCTGTGATACATTGGGACATCTTCCCTTAAACAGAGGAGATAAGAGCGGGTGAAATGGAAACTTCAGGGACTCTGAGATGGCCGAGGTCTCCCCCGTTGATTCCCATGTTGACGTTAATGGCAGTCTTAATGCAGCGGTTTAATATCCACAGCTTGGGAGCAGGAGTCTCCCACTGACAGAATCACTTTTCCGGATCCAGTAACTCTGCCCACCAGCGTCATTAAAAATTCATCTTAAACGCCCCTCTGTCCGGTCAGCATTCTGGCAAAATCTCATAATGGCTCATCCGTCGGTGGCGGATGCGGCCCCCCCCCCTCGTTTTTCACAGTGGCATGTAAGGAACAGTATTAATGGCTATAATTGTGCCTTCCACCCTGAGAGCGTGAAGCGGAGTCCTACACTCTTTAGCTGGTTCTTCTGGGGATGGGAGAGAGACTCTGCTTTCGGTGCTGTTTTTAAAAATTTAGTGGCCTATTATGGTTATTTTAGCTCCTGGGACTCTAGCTGAGACGGGTCAGGAACATACTGCATTATCAAAATGTGTGGGGGACGCCATAAACAATTCAAATACATCTAAATGATGAATGAAATTACTGTAATCGTTATTTTACACCTAATTCACAAAACATTGGAGTTATTTGTGCTCTTCATGCACTGAAATACAAATGTTCATCAAATGAGTGAAGTGTCATTTTGCCTGACCCATCTCTGAACTCGTACGCTAAATAAATACTTTATGTCATACAAAATGTAGCTACATCATACACCATCTTGTTGGTTTCCTAGCCTGAAGTTTTTCACTGGTGTAGATGCTCAGATAAGCCCCCCCCCCCCCTTCCTGTGATGTGGGGGGAGGGCTACAGATTCAGGGGAGACAGCAGAGGAACCTATTGAAGGTCACCAGTTCACCAGTGATGTTCCTCTTTTGTTGCCTTTGCCCGCTTTTTTGCATTTTCACAGCGAATGCAGTATGAAATGTAATATGTGAGCTGTGCTGTTTTGGCTGCACCAAACCCAGGGAGCTCAGAACGGATGAGGTCATGCTTCATCTTCTGGATCATCTTTGAACGTGCCAACGTCCTCCGTAAGGGCTGGACTGAAAAGCACATTGAAGCTATCAAGAGGGACCTCGCTGGGTAGCTAATGCTGCTTTGCCTGCCAGAAGCTGGTGCCAGTCATCACTGGGGTGGCTATTTTCTGGGTTTTAAGTTCTTTTTTGGACGTACTTGAACCAACTTTCACTCAGAGGAGCAACTCATCCGTTTGATCAATTGAAGAGTTGAAACCAGTATCAGCAAAGAGAGCATGATGGGAAATTTGCCACAGGGTGACAGGGTATCAACACGCCTCAGCTCAGGACACTGCTCTGGGGAGTCAGGGCCACTAAAGCTGACCCCCCATTTGTTGAGCTACAGATGCACCTTAATACAGATCATTATCTTGCTCTCTTTCCAATATTTACTTCTAGTGTGATCACAACGCACGTATATTCACCCAGCTACAGACCCTGACATGTTTCTTAGAATTCTGGGATGTGGTTTGCTGTGTAGTGAATGTGAGCAGTGTGAGTGTAACCCTACCTGTCATGGGGGGGTGAACAGCCTCTGATTTTCCATGGAAGGAGGGAGGAAGTTTGGACACAGTGCTGTAATGAATGAAGATGAAGTGCCTTCTTAATCCACTCTTAAAATTAATCACTTAGCAAATGAACAAGCACATCAATGAACTGTCAAAAGGTCTGGGGTGAGCAGCCCCCCCCCAGAAAGTTACAGATGAAAGTGCCCCCCATCTGGCAGCAGAAGCAGCCTCTTTTAATTTCCATGATTCATTCACTTCCGCAGAGGCAATGGCATGAGACACACGCTCGATTACGCCCCCTGCTGCCACATTTATGATGTCACTTAGGGTTTTAAGTTCTTCAATTAACATTATAAATGTATTTATCTGGCAGATTTTGGTGCCTTTCAGGTCAGAGCAGATGATAAACAGCAGAGAAGCGACGTTGAAACACATTTTCATGTTTGTGGGCCGTCGCTGCTTGTCAGCAGAACTAAAATAATTATCTATTATTTGGGAGTGGAATATTACTCAGTACGGAATACAGCCCGCTAGTCAAAACACAGGAAATCGATTATTTTACATATGTTTCCTAAATAATAACGGAAGATATTGCGGTATATAATTTTTTGACATAATGCTTTCAGTTTATAATTCAGCTTAACCTCAGACGGTTATGAGCGAAATGCGGTCCGCTAGCCTGCAGCTACGGGGCGTGTGGTCAGAATGGTAATCTTGGCTCCTGCAGGAACTCTGACAAATGGGACGTTTGTCCACCGGGTTTAATTGCATGAGATAAATGGAAAGCGGTGTTTTGGCTCCAAAGGCGGAAAGGAAATTACAACATTTATTATCTGTCGGTAAAAAAGTCCGGAGAGGAATGCCCAGAAGGGAAGGCGAACAGCGCGCAAGCATGGGTTCGGAAAGAGCGGCATTTCCAGGGTGAAAGATTAAACCCTTTATCCTGTCAGTGCGTCTTTTTGTGCATAAACATCAGCAGGACACATTTCTGAGACGGTGAAAGGCGTTTTTCCGAGCATGTGTTACCCGTGTTATCTGATCTCATTACGTGCTGGATAACGAGCGTGGAATGGCGATGAGCGCGAAAGCGGCCTGCTGCGTCTCCACGCTCCGGCTGTCATCGGTCATCATTACAAACTCTCACAGCCGGGTTTAATTCATATTTACCCGGCTTGTTTGCATCAGACATACTATTTCTAGCAGTATGAAGTAATACAATTTTGGCAAGCAGTGCATCATGGAAATCTATATTACCATCTTTTGCATACTTCCTATCTGCACTATTATTTTATTGTTTTATTTGAATTCCTTCGTTGCTGCTGCTGTGGGGCCGTGCACACAAGTTTTTCACTCACCTGCACTTACAAAATGTGAAGTGATGTGACAAATAACGGGGTTTGGTTTGACCCCGCACGGGGAACGTGGCACTAATGAAGGCTCAGTCTGTTCCCAGCCCTTCCTGGTTTTTTTAGCCTTCAGTTTAATATGGCCCCTTGTCCCTTCGTCTTTTCTCTCCCATCTCCATCGGCGGTCTGCAGGCCTTCTGCAGTGTCTCACAGAGCAGTCTACTGAAGCTCCTCGGCGCTCCGAACAGCCTCCTTGGGCCGCCAGCTTTTCTCTCTCTCTGCTCCTTCTCCCTCTCTTGTTTGTTCATTTACTTCTTTTCTTTCCTTCTCGGTACATTTTGCTCCAGGTCTTGTGCTTAATCACAGAATGACTAGGTTACGCCTGTGAGCACACAGCGCATTCCCGACATGAAATCATTACCTATTTCTCCCGTGGCTGTTTAATCGACATGATTTGAAATTTATGCATAAGCCATGTGGAATATGAGCGCCATGCAGGAGATTCTCTTTTTACAGCGATATGAACCCTGACGCAATTAAAATGGATTATATGATTCAGACTCATTTTGGCCATCGAACCGACACGAGTAAATAACATTGAGTTGCTGATGCGCAGCTTCATCAAGGGGACATTATTTGCATAAAGAATTTACGTCTCACAATTAAAATAGCAAGGACTCATTATGCGAGGTTGTGGAGTAGAGTAAATCATTTACATTTTGAAGCGATTTGTTGCAGCCCTTAATTAGAGTTAGCATGCCGTAATGGCAGGTCGACGTGCGACGATCTCAGGACTCATTGGATTTGAAAACGATTAAACGAACATGCAGAGCGGAAAGTACTCAGCCTTTGCTTCCGAGATGAAGTGCGATAGAGCGCCGCTCGAATGGTAGGGCTAGGCGATATATCAACTTTTTATCTTATATTCGATACATTTCTACATGCAAAATGTTTTGATAATGTATCGTTTTATGAATTTTATTAATTTATTGTAAATGTAGACAATATGGAAAGCCATAAAATGGCAGGACGAGTAGATCGGGCAGTGCCGGGAAAACGCAGTGTACGCACGGGCAGTGCGCGCATGCTCCAAAACGCTGTGCATGTGCGAATATGCAAGATACAAATCAGGCAGGTGGTATGGATCAGTTAGTGTCAGACACCCCTACAAAACCCCACCCATATGCAAAACTCAAAACGAGGCCTGGTAATGAAAAGCAAAGAAAAATACAGCGCAAAAGAAATATTGCAAAGACACGTCAAAAAGTCTGAAAAAGCAGAACAAAAATATTTACATTCAAATGTTCTGGCAAAGAGAAAATCTCTCAATACATCATTTTTGTTTGCAGTATATACGTACTTTTGTTGACGTCACACAGATCGATTTGCAGGGCTATGTGGCTGCAATTTAACTCCATATATTTCTCTTTTGAATAACCTATAGTTATTAAATAATCTACATTTACATTTCAAGCACTTGGATATTTTTTATTTTTTTCTAAGAATTAAGTGCTTTGGGATATTGTTATGTTCTTGTAAAACAGAAATGCACTTTTTATGTTTTCCAGATGGTAAACATTGATTTAAAAATGAAACTACAATTCCTTCTGACTTTCTGTCTTGACTTAAAAAAAGTATTTTAGAGAAATTTTAAAATAATCGACACAGTGACCTAAAATATGATATTGTTTTTCAGCCATATTGACCAGCCCAATCACACGGTATGTAACGTCTGCATTCCTGTTTACTCTTTACTCTTATTGAGGCCAATTCACAGGATCAAAACTGCTCAAGTCACCTTCGGACCCTTGTACAAGGCCCCTAACCTCCAACTGCTCCAGGGGCCGTCAGCCACATGCTTTTTCTCAATATGCCTACTTGACCATACTTGTGTTGTTGTTTCACGGCATCTTCCATTGCTGAAGACCAGGTAAATACTCAAGAAGAAGAAGTATAGAGGACAGTAAAAATCCCCAGATGTCATTCTTGCCCATCCACAAATATCAAGGATGCATCAGTTGCATCCTCCTGAAACAAGACCAGTCCCGTGATTCACTGCAGCCCAAGTGTGATCTTGGGAGGCAAGTTAGGAAGATTGGTCTTGCCAAGACCACAAGGGCGATCTTTGCGTTCTTGTTATTGAAAAGCACTCCCTGCTCTCAAAAAAAGTATGTTCCTTTGGATAAAATCATCTGCTTTACAGGTAAAATGTGAGCATGACTGATGCCTGTGCAAGTTTTTTACTCACCTGCACCTACAAAGTGTCAAGTGATGTGACAAACAGTGTGGTTTGGTTTGGTTTGACCCCACTTTACTGTTTCATGACTGCTGTGGGCCGGTCCAGTTCTTTATCAGTCACAAACGGCTGTGGACTACAGAAGCACCCTGCTTACTAGCACAGTTTTGGGAATTCAGTTTTTCCAAATGCCCTTTCAAGATCTGTGAGCAGCACTCAGGGCAAACAGGCAAGAGGATGAAGGAGACGACAGACGGAGTCAAATACACTTTCAGGATTGCAGATACCCTGGGCCTTCCTGTCCTGCCTGCTTGGAGTTAATGGCTTTGCAAACACTAGGCTGCATTTTGGCTGTAAGCTGAAGCATGGCTGGCAATTTACGCCTTTCAAATTAAATTAAAAAAATGCATGCACACGCAAAACTCTATATGTCTGTATATGGTATATATATCACACAGTGAATATACGACTTTATGGTACAGGACCTTCAGCCACACGGCATCAATTTTCCTAAAAGCAAAGCTTATTATACCATTTTACTTTGTGCTGACGTTCTTGGTAGAACAGTTGTTCTCAGCCGAGTGTATTTGAGCCTGGTCGGGAAATGGTTTCGATGCGATTTGCACCCTTGTCAGAGCGCAGGTGATATCACTGAACAAGCAAAGGATAAACAGGCTTACCTCACTGGTCCATTGCAGAACTCGGGCAATTTGCATAATTCAGTTAATTAGCTAGTTCCAGCTCCTCAATTTTTATACCTGAATGTTCTATTCTTAAATATTATCCTTCTACATTTAGTCATGTGACAGTTTTTTAAATTTATTTAGCTGAAGCTTTTGCCAAAGTGATGTTAAAGTGACAACCGGAGAACAAGGTCAGACAGTCCTTGATGTGTCGTGCTCAGGGGCCCAATGGTGGCATCACTCTGCCAGTAATGAGATTTGAACCAGCGACTTTCTGAGTCGTAAGCTGCAGAGCCACACATCGTCCTATTTATAGGCCAAAAAAAAACACACAAATGCGGCTCTAATGTATAGATTTCTGGCCCTGGCTGCTGCTCCACTTCACTTTGTCCGCTTGTTGAAAAACACCATCGATTCTCTCCGCTGCCTCGGCTACAGACTTGCTGACAGCGTGTAGAGCACTTTGCAGCGCTTAATTCCTCCCTGCGCCAAACTATCTTGATGCAACCGTATGAAATCATCCCTTCCCGGAAGATAACAAGCTAATATATTCAAAGAGCTCTGCACGTAGACAGATTCCTGCAGAAGAGGATAAAAAATGGCTTTGCGATCAGCCTTTGCTATTCACTAAGGCTGCCTCGGGATGGCGGCGACTCTTGGGGGAGCTTGTAAAAATAAACGTCTGAGAACTAACATGAGTGCCAGGGAGGCAAACAACAATTGTCCTGCAAAGTCTTTCCAAAATGAAAGAGACGCACTGGCTTCAACGTCACAGACAGGTCCATGTTTGTGGTGTACCAGGTGTGCAATTCTAGTGAACTTATTAGTGCAGAGTGTAAGATGATTGGAACCTAATTATAAGTTATACTTAAATGCAATATTTCAGCACGGCACATGGTGTGAAGGTCTGTGCCTTTGATGATAATTACTGAAGTTATCAGACGAACATTTCTGTTTTTCCATGTTATTGATTCCTGTGATGCTTGGATGGCGGTGACCATGTTGTAATGCTGCATTGACGCTCTTAGTTTCATGCTATCGCCAACTAAAGGGGGACACACGGTCCGTTCCAGGCAAGATCGTCGCCAGGCGTCTGGCTAAATGCACTTTTCTCGTGTCATAGACAGCATGGGTCAGTAAAATGTACAACTGAAAATGTTGAAGTGTTTCCGAGGTTTCAAAAAGGCTTCCAAGATGATTCTGCTTCTGCAACGTTGTGTCATGAGGAGTGTGTTAAGCAAATGAGCACATTGTCTGCCTTAAGTAAGGGGTTTCCAGTCGCTATTGGGGTAACGTGATGAGGTCCACAGCCATCTGAATGCAAAACGTGAAGCCAGTGTCAGATCGGTGGCTAAAGATTATCCAGGATCGCACAGCTTGTGTTTTGTCTCTTTGCCTTAAAGATAAATGTGCTCCCTTATGTATAGATTTATTAAAACTAAATCCTTAATAGAAAAATGAGCACTCGCTATAAATCTGCTAGCGCTATTGCGAGTCTGACTTGGGGAGATTGGAGATAGTCTGACTTTGCACGGCTTTCAGGGTCAAAGATATTTATTTGTGTTGACTGATTCAGCTCCATGTTAAAAAAGGAGTCATCACCTTTATTACTTTTTCCAGGAAAACGGCTCCCTCTCCCCTGACTGGTGTGCGGTGGCCCTGCAGGTTGTGGCCGTGGCAGATAAAGCCCAATGTGCTCAGGCCTGACCTGTTAGTGCCGAAAGAGGAAAAGGCACCTGCTTGCTGTTGCTTTGGCCGTGCACCACATCACATGCTTCGTTATAAACGCGTCAGCAGTAAAAACAGCCCAGATCTCAGAAATCCGTCTGCGCGAATGAGACCTTCACGGGCACGTTAACTGCTGCATTAGACTGATATCGACTGGGATTTACAGTGAAAAGCAAACGGCAGCATTTCTCATAATTGATCATTATTAAATGGGCACAATTGTGTTCAAGCATAATACAAAAATATTCCCCGTGTTTTGCTGGGCCAGAGTTATTGCAAGTCTGATCTATAAGAAAACTTTCCGAGTCGATTAGGAATGTGGACACTCCTGCAATTTCTCCTAAGCGACTTTGGATGGCGGATGGCCCCCCCGTCCTGTGTTGTTCCCCGCTCGGTGCCCGTAGCTTCCGGGATAGGTTCCCGACCCCCTGGAACCCAGAAGGATAAGCGGTTTGTAAAATGGATGGATGGACTTTGGACAGTAATGGAGTGAAGTTTTACATCCTGTAAACGACATGTTCTGAGATGTTTGAGAGAACATCTTGTGGTGTTGTACAGGTCTGTGTGAAATCGATGCAGGAGGTACGGGGTGTTATTAAAGGGAGGTGCGTAAAGTCAAAGTGCGTCAGTCTGCACCGCCGCTCTGTTCCCCTCTCGCCACTTTTATTACAGTGATTCCTTTTTTCTTAATTTTACATCCCCTGACATCCGCCAAACAGACTACTGACATTTCAGCCAAGATTTCAGGAATGGATGGGCTGGCCCCCCATCCTGGGTTGTTCCCTGCCTCGTGCCCATTGCTTCCAGGATAGGCTCCGGACCCCCCGCAACCCAGTAAGGATAAGCGGTTTGGAAAATGGATGGATGGATGGATGGATTTCAGGAATGTTTCCAACAGTCTGCATTTCCTGTCTTATACACGTCAGACAGGTACTGACTGGAACAGTTAAATATTTCTGAACTCATCCATCCATCTTCCAGCAGCTAATCTCAGCCAGTATCAGAGGGACCCTGGACCCTTACACACTCACGAACACACTCATACCCTACAGTCATTCATGGCCCCAAGTAGTCCTGTGTTTATTATTTTTGTCCATTCTAAGACACCTCATACCTGTCATACTGCATGCATACGGTATCAGCCGGAAATATCTGTCCCCTTCCTCAGAGAACACTGCCATGTGTTTGTGGTTCATTTTAGCCAGTTAGCAGTTTATACCCGGCAATGCAGTTGCCCACTTCCCATATATGTAATCACATTGAACTCGCTCTGAAACATCTGGACAGCTTGTCCTTCCGCTGCAGTGTTCATTCTGGCTGCCCTGTGGGTGAAGCATGGACCTGAACGGGCACAGGAAATTTAACACATCAAACGCATCATCTCTCTCACCCTCTCTCTCCATCTCGATCTCTTCCTCTCTCACTCCCCCTCTCTCTGTCTTTCTCTCCCCCTTTCCCTCTGTCTCTTTCTCTCTCCCTCTCTTTCACTTTCGCTCTCTCCCCCTCCATTTCCCACTCCCCCCTCTCTCTTTCTTTCTCTCCCTCTTTCCCACTCTCTCTCTCCCTCCCTCCCTCCCTCTCTTACCCTCCATCTTTCTTTTCTTTCTTACACGTTCTGGTGCTTCAGCTTCTCTGAATGACATTGTAAGCCCTGTCTGCCGTCTGCTCATTGACTTCTCCTGCCTGTCTGTCCATCTCTTCCATCCCTCCTCCCACCCTCCATTTATCCCTCCTTTTATACATAGCCGGTTTGAGCCAGTGCCTAAATTCAGGCAAGCCTTAACATCCGCTGCTGTGGACATCAGCAAAGGTGATGGAAGAGTCAACTCAGCTTTTACTGAATAATGTGATTTAATATTTTAGTGTCTTCTCAAGTGTGAAGGAACTGTGAATGGACCAGAAAAGTGTGGATGGGGTTCCTCACAGCAGACGGAGGTGACCTCGGAGCACTCACAGCGCAGCGCCATGTGTGGGTGGGTGGGGGTTTGGTGGGTTTGCTACTCTAGTCTCATTTAAAGTTGGTCCCACTCCTATTCACCACAGCTAAAAGCAGCATGTTGGTATAAACTGTTGTGAAATCTCACAGTTTGTACTTTTGTATATAAATTATGATAGAGCTGTTTATGGGCTATGTGTTTTCTGTTAATTAAAGTGGAAATTGTCTTTGTCTTTAATGTTCAATCTTTTGTAGCTTTTTGGTCATAATTTCCACTTAAATCTGATGCAGAAATGACTAGGGATTTTGCAGGAAACAGAGTAAAGGTTGGGTCTCTTTAATTGCAGTTTTGGCAATATTACCCAATACCTAATCATTCCATGCTATTAGGTCATTAGAAGTATTCAAATAATTTAGTAAGAATGCTTATGAATATCAGTTTTGCAGTTTCTCTTTAGTCCAGTGTTTCCCAGTCTTGCTACCTGCCAGACGGTCCATGATTTTGCTCCCTCCCAGCTCCCAACTCTGTAGGCCTGAAGCCTGAAGGTGGCGCCACGGAGCATCTACATGACTTGGTAACTGCGGCCTGCAGACCACACTGCAGGACTGAGCCCCTTACGATGGCTCCATGCTGCCGTGCTTCTTCTCTTCCCCTCCTGGGTGTCTCCACCCCAGTCCGGCAATGAAGAGCAGCCTATTAACAGAAGTCTGGGAATTTTCTCCAGGAGAATTTGCCACTCGGAGGTGCTGGTTTGTTTAACTTGTCGGAAGACAAAGGCTCAGTCTGACAGGCATTATGCAGGGACCTCTGAGAGTGAAAAGGAATGATTGGAGACTCAGTGCACCGTGGTGAGGTACAAGCGCAGTGCCCGACTCGCAGATCTGGAGTACGGTATGGCGTGTCCTCCTTCAGCTCAGAGGAACAGCGTGAGCGTGGCTGGGCCTGGCTGTCTGTTACCCAGCAGTCACCGATATGAGGGACTCGCAGAGGGAACCAGGGAACGCAGACATGTCATGTTAACCGTCCACGTCTTGGTGCCAGTAAACAGCAAACACACAGCTATGGCAGGGGAAATTCAGGGTGTACTTACACTAGGTGATCCACACTGTACCCAAGCAGTGATTTAACAACTGTACACTGGACTCTGGGACAAAAATGGACCATGCCCCCCCTCTTCCAAATTCACACCGAGGGCCTGCCTACACCAGCTGCAGCAGATGATGAAATTTAAGTAGCCTCAAAATATCATACCCATCATGCACTGCAGTGGTTAGCAAATTCCACAAACATGCTTTTTCATGTATTTGCCTCGACAACATAGTTCAGCTACAAAACATTGCAAACTATTACATTTCAAGATTGTTTTAAGTATTGTACCAAATATTTTAAGTTTTGACTCCCACCATAATTAGATTGTATACATAAAAATGAAAGGTATAACAGTAGCATGTCACAGTGTAATATGCATAATATCACTGCTGATATTCTTATGAATGTTTTGCATATATGTGAGACTTCCAGCTGGATAAGGGCCAGTCCCCTACCAACCAGCCCACCCCTGTGCCAAAGCATGTTTGACCCCGAAAGTCCAGTTTGTTTGACAAGTGTGATCGCTCCATCTCACGCAGGCCAGGGCACGGTTCGGTTTGGCATTGGGCATGGCACACATAGTGTGATCACTATCTGTGCCTGAGCACGGAACACAGACATGATATCAGTGATGTGACTGGCACGCACATGTACACTAGACCTAGAAGGAACGGTTCAGGAAGCGATCATTTTGGTTTACAGCAGAGATGCAATGTTTGCTGGAAATTTGGACTGACAAGAGTATCTAGGAACAACTGGGTGCGACACAAAAAATCAGGTAAAATTCGGGACTAGATATCTTCATATACTTGCAGCACAATTAAATTAAAGTCACTGCATTACATACTTGATAAATCTATAAGAGGGCTGTGTGTCATCACGCCCAAAACGACTCCAAATAAGCCATAAACGAAGGACATTAATCATGAGCTCTGTTGTGCTGTGTACGAGGTATTAGCGCTTTTCTTCCTACTGTACGAGTATGTTCTCAACGCAAAAAGTTGCACGGTGATGACGAAAGCGTGCTCGGGCCCGGAACCTATGAGTGCTGACCAGTGGGGAGGAGGCACATTTGTGCTCAGGCATGGTACAAAATAAGTATAAGTAAGCCCTTTGCGAGCCAGAGACCGCTCTGGCATGGCGCCATCTATAGGTTACTCTGGTCTCAGGGCTGATGGGGGAATAGACACTGCGTAGCTAATTACTGAATACATGCATTTGAGATGTCTGAGTGGGAGATGGAGGGGGGTGGTGGTGGGTGGCGCCTCAGGGGGAGGGGGGGCATTATTGATGCCACAGCCCCAGGAGAGGCACATATGGGCTCTGTTTTTCCTGGGCGCTTTATTAATTTACGCTACATACCTCTCCCATGCCAACACTTGCATGGCGGGAAACAGTGTTATAATTAAAAATGGAGCCGTGTCCATGAGGAGATGCACAACGCGGCGGCGTGTCGGCACGCCGATCCGCCCGCCAGCCGCCGTCTCTGTGCGCAAATTAATAGGCAAACGGCAGCCATGCGGTAAATTGCTTTGCATCAGCAGCAAGCTGCATCATTCAGCGTGTTTATTAAAGCGGCGGGCGGCGGCGGCTGAGGTGTGTAAAGTCAGGCGTAGCTGTCAAGCTGGCGTCGGCGGTGATGTGCGCCGATGTAGGAGGCGAAACGGGCCGTGTTTGCACTTAATTGTGACATAACACAGCTAATAATGTGTGTTGTTATTATGACGATGTTGAAATTTTGGGAGGGACTCTGTGCTTAAACCAGCTACACCGGCTCCTGCGAAACCATCAAGCAGGACCTCATCGCAGCCTTGTCCAGCAGCTGTTGGTGTCCTGGGTATCCCCCTGATCCGCTAAGATCTTTGTCAGTGCTGGAGGCTTCTGGACCCACGGTCCAGGGGACATGACATGTCTCCCTGGCTCTTTGAGGCGAGTTCTCAGGCCACATCTGTAGTTGCAGGACCCTCACCTGGCATGTGAAATGGCAGATTGCTGCTCCCACTTTTTCTGGGTCTCCTGACACTAAGCATGGGAGCGACTGCAACTTAGCTTGTAATCGAAATGTGCCCCGGGGAGGGCGAGATTAAGAGACCGGCTCATGGCCTGGCTTCTGCATGTGTTGTTTAAGCAGCGTACAATTAAACACGAGGCTTTGGGAGAGTGCCCATAGCGCCTCCCAGGGACTTCGCACATCTCCTGCGCACCCAGAGCGCCTCCAAAGGCTTCCAGTGGCTCGGCACGCCTGCTGTTTAACATTCTGAGTTTGTTCCATGCCTGTAATTTATTGGAACTCATCTGTAACCGGCAGTGGCACTGATTTATACGCTGATTTGAAAAATAAATAAAAGTGATAGAAACCTGAATTTGGGTTTAATGATGGACCGCCGCGGCGTGAAGGAGTGAAGATATGAAACATTGTGAGGAAATGAGATATTATGCCCTCAAGACAAGTGCAGCTAGCAGCCCATTAATTATTAGATATTTATTATAAAAAATTTCTCTTCATGAGTGAAAGAGGAATATTAGCGGTAGTCAAGCTGGTGAGTCTCGGTAAAAGCTGTGTGAGAAAACGGCGTTTTTACAGTATTGTTGCTGGGTGCTGACAGGGCAAATCCATGCAGAAAGATTCACGGCGTGTGCTATGGAAACACCCACACATGCACCGGCGTGCGCTCACCGTGATGTCGCCTCACGGGGCTTACACGGCATCAACACGAACCAGACTCCATCACCCTGCTTCTGATCGCCGCTGCAAGAAGATGGCGTGACTGTCCTGGTGACCTTCTACATGTCCATGTTGAAAGCTCACCAAGGATTTTGTTCCTGTGCTTGTATGATGTCATTTGACACGGGGTGTGGAACTCATCAGTCCGTTACTGCAGGGAGGGATCATCCGTCTTCTTCAGCTAGGTTTAGAGAAACACGCTGATTACTGCCACGTCCCGCCGTATCTTTGCAGGAATCACAGTGTAGGCGATAAATATTTGCCCCGAGGACTGTAACGCAGATCTCTCATGAAACAGATGGCATATCCGTGTGAATGCTGTTTGTCAGCATGAGCGTGAGTATGGAGAAAGATCCCATGCAGGAAGGGGGTCACCATACTCACTGCAGCTGAAAACATGCTCTGTACAACGGCCCCCCAATGGCCCCCACCTTACCCCAAGGCCTATGATATACGTCTGAAATAAAAGGCGCCCTCATTTTGAATATTTGCCCTCCTTTTGACATTTTGTGCTTCTCCAGGATTTGGCTCTGGACCCCCCTTCGACTTCCCGGTGCATTCCGCGGGCCCAAGGACGAAGGTAGCCTCTACTGCAGAACTAACGGCCGTAATGGATGGGCTGCCAGACCTCCCCGCTGCGGCAATTTGACGACGACGGCATGTTATATACCAGCCTATTTGCGGCTGTGATGAGCTGCAGACACCCCCATTATTTATTATGGGGGGGGCCAGAGGAATGGCGCAGGGGTCACTGAACCTGGGAGGGAGAGAGGCATTAATAAAAGCCCTCATGCGAGTGTGTGTGTGCGTGTGTGTGTGTGAGTGAAGGAGGGACAGGGAAACGCCACCGTCAGACACCCTGACCACACAGCACCTGGAAAAGCCTCAGCTGGGACTCACTGTGACTTATCCTGGGCTGCTGAAAACTCAATGTGACACAGGCCACATGATGCTGGCACAAGCCAGGTGGTGCTGACATAGGTTATGTGATACAACCCAGGTGATGATGACACATGCTCCATGACACAGCCCAAGTGATGATGACACATGCTCCATGACACAGCCCATGTGATGATGACACAGGCTCCATGACACAGCCCATGTGATGATGACACATGCTCCATGACACAGCCCAGGTGATGATGACACATGCTCCATGACACAGCCCATGTGATGATGATACATACTCCATGACACAGCCCAGGTGATGATGACACAGGCTCCATGACACAGCCCATGTGATGATGACACAGGCTCCATGACACAGCCCAGGTGATGGTGGCAGGTGATGTCAGTGACACAGGCATTGTGACAAAGGGTACACGATGGTGTCACCAGCCCCTCATTTGTGGCTCCCAGAGACAACGCCACTGTTTATCTGAATGAAATGCATGTCACTCATTGCAAAGACTCTTAAACGTCGGTGTACCGCAAAGCTGTGCACTGAGCCCTCTCTTCCCCCTTTTCACCCATGACTGCATTCCCACATGTGGCTCCAACACCCTTATAAAGTTTGCAAATGACACCATGATGACAGGCCTAATAAGATAATAAGAGGTGGCCCACAGGGCTGAGTTTCAGCCCTTGGCGGAGTGCTGAATGGACAATAACCTGGCCCATAGCACTCAGAAAAGCAAGGAGTTCATTATGGACTTCAGATGGGCAATGAGCTGTAACCGTACTCCCTTCTACCTCGGCTGAGAAGAAGTCCTGCATGTGCCCAGCTTCAAGGTTCTTGGTGTCCACATATCTGAAAACTTCATCTGGACCATGAACTCCTCTGTGCTGGTCAAAGAGGTGCAACAGAGCCATTACTTCCTGCAGAGGCTGAGGAAACCACGTCTATCGCTGCGGTATCAAGAGCATCATCACAAATCGCATCCTGAAACCGTACCACAGCTGCTCCGCTTCTCACCGCATAGCACTTCAGAGTAGTGAATATTGCTCAATGGATCAAGGAGGGCAATGGGAATCTTCAGAGATGGCACTCCCCCCTCCCCCCGGCAGGCACTGCAGGAGCATTTGCACTCGCACCCCCAAGACTGTCACTCTGCTGAGCTCGAAACTATGGCACTGACAACCCCCCCCCCGCCCTGCTCCCCCATAGTGTATATGTCTTTAATTCTCTCTACCTCATCCATTTACTTATTGTTGCTTTCTATTTGCCATAAATGTATTTATTACTGTGCTGAATTCATGTCATTGCATTCCAAGTCCTTTTTCATATGTTTATTTTTTCAGTGCCTTCTTGATTTGTATTCTTCTGGTATTCTTGTCACGTAAAGCATTTTGTAAACTTGTTTTTCTATATAAATAAATTTATTATTAAACAAGGGGGCGGTATGGTGGTGCAGTGGTTAGCACTGTCGCCTCACACCTCTGGGACCTGGGTTCAAATCCCCGCCTGGGTCACATGTGT
>JAODJX010000001.1:16292692-16302843 GCA_026776945.1 Isichthys henryi | reverse complement strand
ACTGAAGGCAGGGAGCCACACCGGGAACACAATACTGAAGGCAGGGAGCCACACCGGGAACACAATACTGAAGGCAGGGAGCCACACCGGGAACACAATACTGAAGGCAGTGAGGTACTCAAGAAAACTACAAAATATAACAGGGAGACGGAATAACATATAGACAGAAGAACAACAGAGGGTAACAGCCAAAGCAACAAAGGGAATCAGCAAAAATGAATCAACAAGGAACGGAACAAAAGCAGGCGCTAATATACACAACCAACAAAACATGACATCGGACGGGGGAACCATAACCCTTTAGAACGAAGCACACTAAAGCGCTTTCTGAGCCATGTCGAAATGAATTGATCCGTGTCCTCCGACGTGCTTGCCAGTGTGCCAGGAGAAACTTGAGAAAGGGCGAGCTTCACATTTTTAAACAAATTTTACATGAACGCCTATCGAAGTACCAGAGAGCTGTTAAGGCTGCAAAAATTGAATACATGTCTACTCTCGTTTCTAATAATGTTCATAAGCCTCAGGTTCTATTTAACCTTTTTAACTCCCTGGTAAACCCAGTTAATAACTCTCCTGTGGAGCCATCATTCACCCTTTGCGATTCATTTATTAAACTTTTTTGACAAAAAAACTAACCGAAAACTACCATCACTGGTTCCATTGATTTTACCCATTCTACTCATTATCTGAGCTCTACTGTCTTCACACGGTTTGAGCCAGTATCCATCTCGTCACTTTCAGACTTAGTGCCTACATACTGTCCTTCTGATAGTATTCCTTCTTGCCTCCTTAAAGATGTTTTTGATACTGTTGGGCTGATTGTACTTGCTTTGATAAATGCCAGTCTCAGCTCGGGGGTTGTTCCATCTGCCTTTAAACACGCTATAGTTCAACCTCTTCTCAAGGAGAGAAATTTGGATCCTTCAGTTTTGTCAAACTACAAACCAATTTCTAAGCTGCCCTTTCTATCAAAGGTCTTAGAGAAAGTGGTTTTTAATCAGTTACAATCTTTCGTGACCGTGAACGAAATATATGAAAAGTTTCAGTCTGGTTTTAAATCACATCACAGTACTGAAACTGCTCTCCCGTGAGTTACCAACGATCTCATACAGATATTTGATTCAGGTAGCTCTGCTGTTTTGGTCCTTCTTGACCTTTGACACTGTGGATCATAGTATTTTGCTGTCACGTCTAGAGCACTGTGCTCGCCCCACTCATGGTTTCAGTCTAATCTAACTGGTCAAAGCTTTTCCATTCATTTGGGTGAATTCTCTTCACCTTTCTTACTTCTGGAGTCCCACAAGTTTCGGTTCTGGGCCCTATACTCTTTTTACTGTATTTATTTCCACTGGAGTCTATATTCAAAAAATATAATTTCATCTTCCACTGTTTTTCAGATGATGTACAAATTTATATGCCTCTAAGCCTAAGCAGGAGTGATTGTATTCAGCCATTGTTTGATTGCTTGAATGAGGTTAAATCTTGGATGAGCAGTAGTTTTTTAAACCTGAATGATAGTAAAACCGAGATTATTCTATTTGGCCATAAGCATACTGATTGCTTTTCTGTTCTTTTGGGTTCTCTGTGTCCTTTGAACTTCGCTCATCTGTTAAGAACCTAGGTGTGACCATTGACAGCGCTTTTAAATGTGATAATCAGGTGAGCTCTGCCATAAAAACAAGTTTTTATCAATTGAGACTTATAGCTAAGGCTAAATGTTATCTCCCCCTTAAAGATCTCGAGAAGGTTATCCATGCTTTTATAAGGATTATTGGATTAGTGATCCCCAGTCATGTAGATATGCTGACCAGTGTTAGAAATAATCCTTGTGATAACTAACAAAATACACAAAATTGTCAATAGGAAGTGTCTAATAATTCTAGTGCAGTGAACCCCAGTGTTTTTACAGTGAGAGCTACTTTAACAAGAAGTATACATTGCAGGTCCCCCTTGGTACATTTTGGCAAATCAGAAGAGGCAATGCAGACCAACGACAATCAGAAGGTGAAACATGGAGTGAGGAACATGGCGAGGTGTTATGACTGACAGCTCCCTGAAATTACTGTCACTCTGTGGGCATGAGATTTTCTCATCGCGGTCCAGAGCTTCTCACACAGACATTTTTTGGAATTGATCAATCACAAATTCACCGTCTGCACTTAGTGTAACATGCAGCAGCTCGTCTCCTCACTGGTAAGCGTAAGTACGACCATTTTCTCCAATATTGGCCTCGCTTCACTGGAGGTCGTCTCAACAGCTTCTGATAAAAGTTCCCAAGACCAGGCTGAAGACCAGAGGCGACCAAGCCTTTGGGGTGGCTGCCCCTAGATTTTGGAATAACCTGCCTTGGCATGTTATATCTGCCTCGACTCTGGAAACTTTTAAATCTTCTCTTAAGACACGTCTTTTCTCGATGGCATTTAATTTAGCATGAGTTTGCATAAAATGCTCTGAGTCTGTCGTTCTTCATTTTATGTTTCTTATTTGATGTTTTTTTTATTGTTTTTAATGATGTGAATCTGTACAGCACTTTGGTTAACCTTGGTTGTTTAAAAGCGCTTTATAAATAAACTTTGATTTGAACTCAACCAGTCACACGGACTCGAGGTAACAAGGAACAGGTGAGGCATATTAAAATGAACAAGCAATGAAGACTCGGAAAGAGTCTGAGGGTTAATTACATTATGAGCACAACAGAATATGATTAAACAGGGCACGGGTAGGGTAGACCAAAAGCAGACTCAAAGCAAAGACATTGATGGGAATACCAAATGCTAGGAAAATGAAACCCATAAAATGATGTGGCTGGATTCGACAAAAGACACCAACCTCCAAGAAACACACTCACCACCAAGAGCCACGCGGCAGCCTGAGAAAAGGGTGAAAATACACAAGGGCAACACTAAAATGGGTGGCCAGCAGGAACTGCCAGCCAAACGGGTAAAGGGTACATGGGACATGGCCAGACAGGCACCAACCCTGCCAAGTAATGATCATATGGTTAGCGGTGCTCCAATGTGGAAATTTTGACCAACACCGGTAAATTTGTCTATCACTGATACCGATAAACAGTTAACGTCTCAGCCATTTGCTGGCGCATATTAGCGGTATGTTACATTGTTTTTTATTTGGCACAAAACGAATGATTTGCTGGCCAGATTTAACAATGAATTATAAACATGTTGCAGGCCAGTACTTTGACACCTCTTATAAGTGATGAATAAGTTGACAAAAATCCATCGTCCTCTGATTATGACTGTTTAAATCATCTCCATTATTTCGGTACTTGTGTCTTTAGCTCTGATGCTGCTAACTTTGATTACTGATACATTTGAAACATTAGCCAGCAATATCGGTATGAAAAGATATATCGTGCATCTCTACATACTGTTTTTTTCACCTTTACAAAGGTAAAAAGCTAAGGAGGTTCAAGGTTTCGCCAACCATTCTTAGAACCTTCTACTCATTACGCATTAGAGATCATCCTCACCCGGGGAATCACAGACAGGTTTGGTGACTGCTACTGTATGCCCTGGACAGCAAAGCTCTGCAGAGGGTGGTACGTTTGGCTAAAGGTATCTGTTTCGTTTGAACATAACCATGTTTCAGTATAACTTTCAGTATAACTGTCACTCTATGGCAGAGTTGACCACCTTGCATTTCACTGCAGGTAATGGTCTGACTTTATACCTCGCATGTGACAAATAAAACCCTTGAATCCTTAAAGCAAAATACTGTAATAGGCCTAATAAAGAGAAAAATATATTACTCAAGAATTCCGATCCCAGCCTGGGTGGAAAAAATATTGAGATTCATATTTTACCAAGAATCATGCAGCCCTACCTTTTACGTTTCTGTTGAAGACATAATGAGCACAGACACACACAGACACACATACACAGACACACACACATAGCATTAGTCAGATAATAAGTCTAATGCCAAGGGTACGCACAGTGCGTACAGGCTAACAACTGCCGGCGCCCATGTGGTGGAGGACAGGAATAATAACTTTAACAAGCTTGAAGCTTTTTAGCTGACAGAATTACGTAGACAGACTTTGAAGAAGAAATACATTTTAAATGGACCCCAGTTAGAGTGGTGGATCTATGTTGCTTTGGTGTTAAGTGACACCTAGAGGAAGAATTACTGGGTGATAAGAAACCAAAAACAGGATTGTTACAAAGTCCATCAACAAAGCAGTAGTCCAAAACATACCTCTAAATAGACTGTGACATATTTACAGGAGAGAAGGATCAAGGGTTCGAAGAGGCCAGCACAGTCCCCAAGACCGTGTCTAAGCTAGAGCTCTGGGGAAGACCTCAGACATGCAAAGCGTGGAAGCAGATGTTGGAAAATGCGTGGAGGTTTGGATCAGAGCAGACTGATCTAATGGCATCAAGGTCTTCCCAGACTTTCCTGAGATCCCTTTAATCTGGCAGTTGTGCTCCAAAGCCAAGATTCATAACTGGATGCTTCCTCAGCAAAACCACGGCGGGTTTCGGTGTACCGGAATCAGGGTCTGCTCTGAGAGCTCAAGACTAGCCTGGAAACCAGAAAGGAAGGGCCACTTCAGTGGGGGGCTCCCTCTGAGGAGGACTCGCGGCCGAGCAGGGCTCTTAAAGCTTTCTCCATCGTCACCATAACCACTCGGGCTCACGTGACATTTGGCTTGTCTGTTCCTCACACCGTATGATGTTTTGCACTCTTGATGAGCTGCTTGGAGTTTTCTCCTTCCATGTCTTACATTCAACCTCATCTCACTGCAAAATAACCCCTACTCTTACTGCCCTGGGATCTGTAACTGCAAAAATGCTTTGACACTAAGTGCCTCCTGTACATGTGGCTTATTTGTAGAATGAGGCAACAGTCTTCAAATTCGCTGTCAGTCCCCCCCGTGGCATTACAGAATCAGTGATGTCACTGACTGATTAACGGAGGCAATGATTTTATTTCTGTAAATATTTCCATCCTCACAGTCCATGACAATAAATGTCTGTCGTCTGACCAATAAGAGGAGAGATGATGGTTCCATCAAAGCCCGTCTTGCATGATTAAGTATTTAATGTCCATTTGTTTGCAAAGTTTAGTCCACAGATGGCTTTAATGACTATAATGGCCTTGACCCCCACTTTAATTTTCCATACTTCCCACTCCCGAACGCCTGGATCCATCAGCCATGCCACCTACGTCTGGGCCACCGTCGGCTTAATGGCTCCATGTCAGACCCGTTGATGAGGAAGCGAGTTCTTCCATCTGGTTCCCTGCACCAGCTGTATCCTGCCGATAGCCGTTTGTCTCCACCCAGTGGTACATCCAACCCAGCTTCAGCTTCAAACCAGCCTTTTATACGAAGTTTTACTGAAACCCCTTCACACGTTTAACGCACAGACTTCATATTGCCAGCAAAGCTATTAAAGTCTTATAGTTTAACAAACACTCCATCCCTTTAGGAATTAAATACAGGCACCAGATTATGATTTTTTTCCCCCAGTAATTTACGCAGTGATCTGCATTTCTGAGCTTTTCTGACTGTCTCTTTACTTCTCTGAAACTGCAAATTCTCATTTCAGCCTTCCTCACAATTATTCTATAAAGTCTCGACTCAGACGCCCTCCTGTAACCTGGGTGGGACAGTTATGATGCTTATGGTCATTACTCATGAAACTGTCCCCTGTCATCCTTTGTAAGGACGCAGTTGGAGTTACACTATATTTACAGAGGGCAGTTATACATCTGCCCGCACTGTTCCGCGACGCTCTTGGCTTTTCACAGTTTATGCTGAGAAACCAACCTACTGTATAAAAAGCCCTGTTAAAGATACTTGTAAAACAGCGAATCTGCTGCTTTTCATCTTGACGATATTTTACGGCTCCCAGCTGTGTGGTGTTATTAGTAAATCCCCACAAAGCCTCCCATGGGTGTGGGGGGGGGAGAGGGTGAATTGAGGGGGGGGTGACCTGCTGCTCAAGCACAATATGATGCAGGATCATCCGAGTGAGATGGCCCATGTGTCAGTATTTGCCACATGACATCACATATTGATCTCTGTTAGCCGCATGGCATTATGGGTAAAGGAGGCCTAAGAAGGACTGTATTTGTAGTTGCCTGTCAATAAGAGGGCCAAAAACCACCCACAGGCCCTGAAGGAGACTTCCCATATGCGTGCCTCCGCGTACGTGTCTTCATTTGTGTGCCTCGGTTTGCGTGTGTGAACTCACGCGGGCTCCCCGACCCCGTGACCCACACAACGGTTCCCAGGAGGTGTGCCACCCCATTCCGTTGGGTCCTGCTTTGTCCTGCCCTGTAGTTTAGTGGCCTGTCATTTCGTTTGTTTATGTGTCTTTCCATGTGAATGTGCATCCCAACTAGCCTGGTGACCACCGTGTGACAGACTGCTCACTCAGGACAAAATACCGCTGCCCCGCAGCTATTTTTAGCCAGGCGGCGCTTGGGCACGAGCGCTGCTCGGCACCACACACAGGACCCAGGCCCACGGCACCTGCCAGGAATAACAGCTGGAGCGCTGCATCCCGAACGGCTTCTCACGGGGAGCCGGGAATCACTGTGCACGGTAAAGCAAACATTTCCAGCCCTTTCTGTCACTCCTTTCATTTGCGGAGATGATGGTTCCACTTGTTAGGATGGGGGGGGCCCTGTTTGGGCAGGAAATTCCACAGCCGTCCCATCATGCCTGTGCGGGATGTGGAAGTTTTTTGTGATAAACCCCAAATGGGAGGGTGCTGGCCAGAGACTCCCCCCGATGAAGCAGCTCGGCGTGTGGGTGGCGGGGCAGGAGATGCGTGGACCTGGCGGGTGGCTTACCCACCCTTCCCCCTCCCCCTCCCCACCCGCATCTGGGCAGACAGTGCCTGCGACCTGCCTCAGCCCCATTCCTTATTTAGTCTGTGGACGGATGTTTGAAAGCAGCGCAGTGAATGTGGAATGTGGCATTTGCACAGGCCATGTTTGCCGATCCCATGGCCCCATAATTCCCCCGTTGTGCTTGCCCGCCCCCAGGACAAGCAAACATGGCAAAGTCCTGCCATCCACCTAAACAGCGCCGCCCTTGTGCACGAAGCGGTAGAATCTATTTGTACTTTGGCCATATCGTAAATTCTGCCAGGAGGCCTCTGCACTTCACACACACGATGGAGAATCCAGAAGGTGCCCCATCTTTGAAGGGGGCGAGGGCACGATGCCACAGGGCCACGCCCGGCTTTGTCCTTAGTGCCGTGTGGGAAGCTGGACACTGCCGCCACACTGGCTTGGCAGGGGCAGCAGGTTCACGGGATGGCCTTGCACATGTAGACCGCTTCCCAGGGGAGGCGACGGGAACAGAGGAAGTGCTAAGCACAAATCCTGCTAGAGGCATGTAATTATTTCGTCTCGAGGGTACAACGGACAGAGGGAACGCCCCCATTTCTCTGGTCGGGGTGACTCCGGGAGAACGGAATATTCCGGAGTGTGGCCCACGGTGCCCTCAAAGTTCCCGCTCAATTGTTTTTTTTTTTTTTTATCCCTCTTTCCGACGGCAGTCTGCAGTTTGTTTACGCCGGAGAGTGGTCCGTGGTCTCGCCTCCGCCACCCTGATATGGGGGTCCGTGTGGTTTTCTATGGAACATAGACACAGACAGACCTTCGAGTGTAGTGTCTCACACGGCTGTCAGTGAGCCAGCTGGCTCTCACTGGGAGTCAGTGGCTAAATGCCAATCAAATGTTTGCTTATTTTTCACTTTTTGAGACTCAAACACCACGATGTCCCTCTGGCGTTCAGCTTGAATGAAAAGGTGGAGAAAACCAAAACATAATCACATCCAAATGGGTCAGTACCGGGTGTGATGTTTCCCCGATGTCCCGGGTCTATTGACCACGACAGGTGCTTCACACAGTGAGCTGCACACAGACCCATCCCCTCCCCCTACTTGCAGACTGCCGTCCCCCCACCCCCACCACCGCAGCAAGGTCGTCTGTGTTATGAGCCGTACCCAATTAGCAGAGCCGTACCCAAATGCAGGGCTCAGGGTGGCATTAAAGCATGATCTAGACACGGCGCTACATTCCCCTGAGCTGGCGACTTGCCGTCTCGCCCCCCCACCCCACGTACCTTGTAAATCAGCAGATGTCTGTGCAGACACCAGCAAGCCCGGCCCCCTGATGGCTTTAGCAGAGTGGCGCTATGCCATCTCACTATACGCTGCAATCGCAGGACCTCTGGGTCTTTCCGCAAGATTGCAATTAAACGTGATTACTGTTTGGGCTCCAAGGCTTATTACCTCCCTGAAAATCACCCCATCAGGCCTGGGGGGACGGGCGAGGGGGAGGCTGCTCTCACTTTCTTTGAAGGCGTGATATCTCCAGCTCACTAATAGCTGACTGCTAATGGTCTTAGTCGATGATAGTCATTATGTTTACAGTAAATCTCCATGGCAACTCGTCCGTATATACAGTACGTACCGGTCAGTTGAGTCATGTGTTAGAAGCTTTAGCCTTGGGGGGGTATTTTGGGTTCATTGTTTAGAGCCTATGAAGTTGAGCCTGGCGTGTGTTTACAATATCCCCATGCAGTGTGAGTGTTATAGTGAAAGTTAGCTGCGCTTCACAGCGACGCCTGAATCGTACTCCGATGGAGTTTTCTAAAGGATCCAACTTCCCACTATGTGCTGGAATCCAAATAATAAAACCAGAAGTCTATTTTTCACACATTCCCGTTCATTCAGTTCCATTGCAGAAATGTATTTTTCTTTAAGCTGTATTTTTCTGTCTTATGCCGATATCTCAGTCTGCCAAAGATCCAAGGAAGAAAAAAGCTTCCCAATCTTTTTTTTTTTTAAGTGCTAGCATGGTAAAACGCACCCCCCCCCCCCCATGTGATGTAATCTAAAAGCTCAGCAACAGCATGTGTGGTATGACAGCTATGAGAAAAAACACAATTTACTCTACTGAAGACAAAAATGAATTGCTGGACTTCAGGAGGATATCTCCTGTATAAATCTCTTACACATTGATACTAATTATTATTGTTTCTTTGTAGTATGACAAATGAGACGATATTTCATCTCAATGTCTGGATCATTCAGCTCAAGGTGACAATAAAGATCCTGTGACTGTGAAACGTGTGTGTTACTGTGAAACGTGTGTGTACACATGTGTTCACCCCTGTGATCGTGCACTGCCACTCTGGCCGCCCTAACGATGCTGCGTTTACACTTTCGGTCTCTATGTTCACAGCCGTGCGAGGTGCCCAGGACCACCACGAGATAAAGCGGCTTCCCGCAATAAACAGGGCGGCACCACTAGGGCAGCGCCCACACCCTGCCCCCGGGGGCCCGCACCAGCCTGTAAACACACTCACTGGTGCAATAATTGTGTGGTTTAAACTCAAATACATGCCACACTGTGGGTAATCGCTACCTGCCAGACTGTAGCCTGTACTTAACGGGTGACATATATCATGGGTAACCATAGTGTACCAGCAACGATTTAAACTTAAACAGAGGCACATCCTAGAGTGGCAGCAGTGGACGATGGTGTTTGGGTATGAAGTAGCTGTGTAGTAAACAAGTGAATGTATGGGATTCACCGTGTATAAATTTTTAAATTGTAATTTTTGTAGCAGATGCTTTAATCCAGAGCGACATACTTACTGTTGCTTGCTTGGCGGCCGACATCACTCTGCTGACCTTGGGATTGGAACCAGTGACCTTCCGGTCACAGGTACAGGGTCCTAACCTGCTGAATCACAGTGCCCCCTGTTTGTTGCAGGGGGAATGTTGAAAAACGGGCAGACAGTGGACTGTACGGAAAGAGACGCCCTAAAGGAGTGAATTGGGGTTCAGAACCCAAAACCTCCGTTACTCTCTAAGCGAGGTGTGGATGATCCAGCCCAGGCCCACAATCCAGCTCATTCCGGAGCCTAATTACTCAGGTGAGGGTGTTAGGCTGCTGTGTGTGCAGGGACTGCATCAATGTTACCTTTCAGCGCTCTGCGGACTGGGGGGGCTGGGGGGGACTCCCTCCACAAAGAGAGCTTTGATCGTTGTGAGGCCGGCTGACCTAGATTCCCCTCACCGACGTTCCATGGGCCTGAGTGGGTGGGGCTTCAAGATGTCATACCTCGGGGGGGGGGGGGGGGGGTTGGGGCACATAAA
>JAODJX010000001.1:16246037-16258780 GCA_026776945.1 Isichthys henryi | reverse complement strand
ACCTCCACATCATTGCATTCAGTTTTTATTCACGATTTGTATAGTGTCCCAACTTTTTTGGAATCCGGTTTGTAGTACAGATTCCTAGCCAGAGAACCACCACTTCACCCACAAGGGAGGTGTGGAAACACACAGAATGTTAAATGTTGTGTCTTGAATAAAATATTAATCAGCATTTTCATTTTTATGTCAGACGTTCCATTGTGTCTGTTTTATTTCATAAGAGATGAGAGAATGGTTTGTAGAGTTCTGCATTGTCATCAACTGTAATCAAATAATATTCTTTTAAAAGAAAAACATTTATTGGAGAATAAATATTGTTTGTATACTTCAAATTTAGTTTTTTTTTTGTGTTTTCCATCTTTTCATATCGTTAACGTGTAATGAAATTTCATTATATATATTTTAGATTTGGATCCTAGGCAGATGATAAATATCTCAGTTTTGGGTCGCCAGGTAAAAAAGTTTGGAAACCCCTGGTTTAGGGACATATTGTGCAATGTTATGTGGCGTAAAAAAGCGCAATACTATAAGAGAGTGTAAATGTTACATTGTACAACGATTCAATACAGTGGGCATTATGAATATTATGAAAGGGATCATATTTATATGTACATATTGCAGGAGTGCAACAGAATCTGTGCAATAAGGCAGAAAGTTCAGACATACACAGGGCTGACACACTACACAGTGAACTAACGCGGGGCTGACACACTACACAGTGAACTAACGCGGGGCTGACACACTACACAGTGTAACATACAGGGAGCTGACACACTATACAGTTTAACACACACGTGGTGTCACAGTACACAGTGTAACAAACGATGGGCTGACTAGCGCGAAGAACTGCAAAAATCACTCCTCACTTTTTAAGTTAATCAAGCACACAGAGGATTAAAACTGCGGGCTTAATATTTTAAGAACATGCTACATACCCTTAAAATGTACCCGACATTTTGTTGTTTCGCCCTTATTTATACGTCTGTATGTTTGCTTATTTTTTACTTAGTACATTTTGCATATTTCTTCAGCATCTATTTTATATTTAATATATTTCTCGTTTTTGTTTATTTGTATTGCCGGGATGTTTAAACTGTACACATAATGCCACCACCTGCACCAAAATAATTTGTAGCCTACTTTTTTACCTGGCTTATAATATTACTCCTAAAATGCGTTGATGTCCAGCGATAACGATATGTAACATTTTCAGAGCATTAGCCTATAGCCTAATATTACTCCTCAAATGCATTGGTGTCCGAAGATAACGATGTATAACATTAGCAGGATATTATAATATCATTCATCAAATTCAACGGTCTTCAGAGATGCACTATATAAAAGTTACAGTGCAGCAGATAATTCGGGGCATCTTGACCGATATTAAAGCCACGCGGCTCCCTCCTTACCTGGATCTCCGCTCCGGTCAGAGGACTGAGCGGCGCTTGTTAAAAAGCCCAGTGAGAAAAGCCAGAGGCACAGGACCTGGGGATACTCCATCGCCATGTTCACTGTCTGTGCGCTTTCAGGGGTCTCTCCACCTTTACTAACCCTAACCCTAATCCGAAGCAAGTCGGCCCAGACAGCCCTGAAACCGGTACGTCCCGAACTTTCAAAATTATCCCGATTCCCAGCTTTAGAATAAAAAGCCTCTGTCCGGTTTCTTGCCCGAAGAGAAAGTCTTCCGAGCGACCTTGATGAGAGCGCCACGCAGCGGGCTGCCTCCGGGGACGCTATAAATACTGCGGTCCCGAACCGGCTGGGGCGCAGGGCGGGGCTGATTAATTACGGCGAAAAGCCGAAGCCGAATCGGACTGTCCGGGACCAATCGCTCCGAGCCGATCGGAGGTGTGATTGTCCGGTAGCAGCTGCGTGTGATCCCCGCCCCCGCCGTCCAGTCCGTTACCCCCCAGCTAATTCCACCCCACCCCCAGAGCCGGACTGTTACCCGGGACCCACCCCCAGAGATGGATTCTTACCCTGGACTCCCTGCTCCGCTGAGAGGTCGCCAATGTCCCCTTGTTTATTTTGCGTTTTTAATAATACGTTCAATTGAATTGCTCTGGCTAGAGTGGCACGTTAGTAAGTAAATTTAACATGCTTGACAATAAAGATCTTTCGGATTCGGATAGTTATAAAGGTTTATATAATGTATTCATAATGAACAGTAGTTGCAGCGGTATCGTTGTCGGATTTTTAAATCTGATTTTCGCTTTATGAGTTTTACCAAACAGGTGCAGCCTTGAAAACGAAGCCATGCCGCCTGTTCATCGTGAGAATACTGTAGTTCGTTTTTCTCCATGAGGCAAAACTGGAAGCAGATGATTTACATCTCCTTCGGGATGTCGCTATTTCACATACACGGACGATAAAGAAAAGGAAAACTTGCACTTTAGTTGACAGTGAGTTTTTTCCGTCCTAAAATAAACATTCTTTTCTGAGATTGAAACTTTAAGTTGTTCCCTGCCTTACGACCGTGGCTTTCAGTATAGGCTTCGGACAAGCATAAAACAAGCGGGTAGCCTATAAAAAAATGGATGGCTGGAAATCATGTGCCACGGAGAGACGCGTAAATTGTGGGGAACACCGAGTTCTGGGTCAAAATGAGCCTACGAGTACGTTTCTAGTTCAGGAAGAACAGAACCGATAAAATGGTTTAACCAGGAAGAATTAATGAAACGATTTATGGGGAATTTCAATGCTGCAAAAGTAGTGCGACCTGGAAATAATGGTTTAACTGAATTTCTGAAAACCTAAAAAGAGCAGTTCATTTTAATAGAAGAAAAGCTAAATAAAAAGCACAGAAAGCACTTACTCTGCTGGAAAAAATACCACTTAAATTAACAAGGTCGCTTTAGTAAATATTTTATGGACGGGCCAAACCATAATTTGGAACATGCTAATGAAAAAACAAATATTAACCCATCAGCCATTATTTGTAAAGTATATTGTCCCTTTAAATTTCTAGCATATATAACTTGCCTCTTCCGTAATTAATAACTGGCTGGCAAATAAATGTAACATTGTTTTTTGCTTTATTTGGATCTTTCCACAATTTGTCTAATCTTTTTTTTTTTATATATGTTTCCTTAAAAGTCACATCCATCCGTTTAAAGGCACCATTGATGTGTGATACAGCTAGTAGAACAATCTGCTATAACAGCATCCACGTCTACCATGGCGACGCCACGCGGGGGTGTTGTGTTATGGGATGGCTTCTAATGATGCCACTTGGAAAACTAGAAAATTGATGAACAGATTCACCTCCCATCAATAGTTGTAGCGAAATGTAGATTCATTGGACCGAAGACAGAGCTTCTCCTCTCAGCAGAAAAAGGACCTGAAGTTGTCAGGAGAGACAGCACTGCACAGTGGAGCTCTGGGGTATACTGTGCAAAAACAGCCTCCGTTTAATCCACCGACGGCGGCTGGTTTGTGCACCACACAAACGTGTTTTCTTAGAACTTTTCCAGCAAATTTCGGCATTGGTTTGAAGTACTGGGGTCAAACTCTGAGCTGGATCATCTTGCACTGGGACTCAAATAATACTCACAATGATATGCATACTCAACATGGATACTCACTCTGATACTCATACAGACACATGCACTGGCATTTATACTCACATAATACTCATACTAGCCCACATAGTCATGCTGATATACTGACACAATACTCATACTCACACTTGTACTCACATGAATACTCACAATGATTAAACTGTCCAAACATTTGTCACTTTCATTACATGTACAGTAAAACCAAAACACACAGATGTGCACTTTAAACTTTAATTTCCTCTTTATAGCCCCCCATCCTGGGTTGTTCCCTGCCTCGTGCCCATTGCTTCCGGGATAGGCTCCAGACCCCCCACGACCCAGTAGGATAAGCGGTTTGGGAAATGGATGGATGGATGGATAGCCCCAAGAGGACATAGATATTAAAGCATCACCTTGTAAAATGAAAAAAAACACACTGGGGACAATTTGGCGTGTAACTGTAACAGAGGCAAGGCGACACAGAGCTGTTACACCAGCACATGGAGCAGCAGTACGGCCTGAAAGTGCCCTCACAGGCTCGCTGTGTTTCTTGGCCCTGTTTTTCCGTTTCGAGAGTGGCATCTTCAAGCTCTGCTCCTCACGGTTGCAGACAGAGAAAATCTATCACCTCGACGTCTTAATTCATGAGTCCAGAACATCTCCTTTGTGAAAGATCTTTGCAAGATGTGACCAGATGACGACATATCCACTGCGGGGGAAACTTGTGGGAATGACACACTCATACAATGATATACTCTCATTCATATACTCCTCATTGTGACACATGTGATTTATGTGTAGCAGCTGTGTGAGAATGTTCTGCGATCTGCCTCAGAAATGCAGCGGCAGCACAGCTGAGCAGCGGACAGGAATAAAGCTGCACTTTATGTTGCTGATCTGCACTTAATGACATCGTTTCGTCTCTGTATAATAGTACATGTTGCCGGCGGCTTCTATATAACCTCAGAGCTGGCAGTGTCTCTGGCTGCTCTCGGAGAAGCCCGAGCGGCTCAGATGCGAGACCGTTCCTTCAGTCCGCTCCCAGGGTGAGATGGCACACAGACACGGGGGTGAGTGTAAGAGTAGGGCTTTTAACCATGCAGCTAGCTTTGGGCATGAGCTGAACCTGGACAATCGGAAACGTTTTCCAATGTTGGGTGGAATTTTCTGAAGCTCTTTTGCATGTTGCATAAATATTGCCACTTGGAGACCAGAACTGATCTTAAGAGTTACCTACCCTATAAATTTATGAGTTTGGTCTTTTTCCGTTATGCCGGCCAGAACGTGACTTCGGGCAAATTTCTGTGACACAATGAGGCGCTGACCTGGAGGTCCAGGCTGCAATGGATGTCAACGTGGTGCCTCCAGACAAACCAGTGTTCGGTTCTCCAATTGCAATGGTGAGTCACGCTTCCTGGATGCCAGGCTTGCCTAACCCCAATTGAGACTCCACCATAATTGCCATAATTGCCTCCCCAAAATAGTTTTTTTAAGCATCCTTTAATCATCAAACTAAAGTTTAATTACTGGCCTGAACTGATGCAGAACATTCTTCTTCCATTCTTTCCTTGATAATCCATCATTTGTTAAGCCACACCCATTTGTAACTCCACCCCCAATGTTAACGGGTCACTTCTCAATGTCCAATGCGGTGCAGTCGATAATTTCCAGTGTAGAGGGAAAGTACTTCCAGGAATTTCATTCACTTTGTGCTCTGCGTCAGTGCCTTGGGATACCGGCTTCACACAGCCTAAATGAAATTCTGCTTTAATGTCTGATTCATGCTGACAGATCCAGGATGTCGACAGCCCAGAGCTTAAGGCAAAACTTAACCAGACTTTAGAGAGCTCACTGAGACTCCCCTGCTAACAGAAGATAAAATATATAAAACAAAATCACAAACGATCTTCCGCCAGCGATCAGGAGGGCCAAGTCTGAAATCACAGGCTGGAAAAGCATCCTTTTATACCCTCGCCATCGTAACAGCTAGATCTGCCCCCCACCCCCCGCAAGGAATATGCTTTGCAAGCAAGACAATGGCAGCCAATTACATGCTTCGTAACGGTAGGGCTTGCGGCCTTGATGTAAACAGGGACAGAGAATACGATCCCCCACGCGGCCAGCTTGGTGGAGGATTCTGAGAGGCAGCGAGTCCATTCTCAGGCTCCTGCCTCTGCTTGGACCCCCATTTCCAGCGTGTTTTCTTACTTTCGTTTACACAGATGTTTGCAGGGCCCTTGATTTGCATAGTGAGTATTTAACATCAGCACAGGAAATTCCAGATGGCTGCAGCCCTGTACATCACCTCATACATTACCGGTCATCGTAAACAGCTCAGGGTGGTGACTGGTGACACCATCCATGTGCTGATGCCGTTTATAACTGCACATTTACATTTTATTTACTTAGGTGATGCTTTTATCCAAAGCAATGTACTTTTGTTTTTTGAGGAAAGTGGGGACAGCCAGTCCCTGGAGGAATTAACTTTAAGTGTCTTGGTCAAGGGCCCAATGGTGAAATTACGTTGCCTATCCTGGGACTTGAACCAACGACCACAATAACCCACTGAGCCACACACCGTGCCCCTGTATGTACCTGAACATCTAGCAGACACTTTTACATCATAGCACTCTCTGAAACTTCACTCTCTTCACCCATACACAACGGGACATGCCACGGAAGAATCCCAGCTTAAGCAGCCGTTTCATACCTGGGTGACAAACCCATATTCTCTTAGCAAAAGCTCCCTGCTGCACGAAATTGGGGTCTGACTGGGACACTGTTTACTGGCACCATTGCTGGGCTCTTGCTCAAGACAGTCACCTAGGAGATGGGCAGGAGAGCGTGGATAAATCCCAGGTCTGCTGTGATGTTAGTGCTTGCAGCCCAATCATCAGTCAGGCTCCGTTTACACAGTGAGGACAGTCCAGTGTGAAATGCTGGGATAATATAAATAAAGGATTCACAGGACCCCAAGCCCCTGCACCACTCAGCTGGTGGGGGGGGGGTTGGCTAGATGAAGGGGGGATGAATTTGAACACATCCAGTCTTTGTAGAACCAGGGATGTCAGACGCTCGGTTTCCGTAGCCAAACCCACATGGACTGGCTTCAGAGACTGCCCGCCCACACACACACACACACACACACACACACACTTACTTCACCCCCCATTCATCTTCTGATTGGATCCCCAGCAGACACGCAGTTCATTAACGACCTTTGGGAGGGGGCAGTAAAGGCTGATTTGTACTTCTGCATCTAATCACTATAAGAATGCCGTAGCTGTTGACCCCACACCTAGCCTGACATGCACCCCCAAGGAAATGTAACTACATACAAATGTAACTACTAGCACAGGAACTCTGATTGGTCCGCTGAGTGGCATTCTTTTTTGTTTTTATGGGAGCGAAGAAAGCGTACATCCCTCGTGTACTTATATCACTGACTGAAACTGAAGCTTTTTATATTTAGCATTAAATAACTCACTCTAGGCATCGTAGCAAAAAGTCTACAAAACACTCAGGATGACAATGGCAATTTCACTCACCCCCATTAAGTTTATTTGTACAAGACTAAAGTAAAAAGTATAGACACTAACTTTAGAAGGGGGAAAAAAAAACACACAAAGTAACTTTGTAGCGACTCAACATTTTTCCAAATTTGTCTATGGGGAGTTTGGAGCAGCACAAATGTAACCAGGACTCGATAAATGGATACCTTGTTAAACGTTTCTTTTTTCTTTCTGTTTCAATTGCACGATTCAACAACTGAATACATTGCATTTTGGCAGAGTAATTGCTGCAAGTGTAAATACTGGCGACGGCACAGGTCACGCGCGCAGGTCACTCGCGGCAGCCATGGCATCAGAGTGATGCAGAGATCAGCCAAACATTCACACTCTCAAGCATCTGTAATTTCCCAACACAGAGAATTTTAAGCAAACAGAACGCAGCACTGTTTGAACTAAACCCCCACGCTGTCCTGGTGTGTGTGGGGGGGGGGCTGCTCAGAGGTCACAGAAAAATCAGGAAATGGTGCAACCCTAAAACTGTGTTGATAATTCACATTTCCAGGGGTGGATTAATGTATAGACTGTAGCCCAGTGCCCTGGCAAGCATCAGTGCCCGACCCTGCCTTCAGAAAAATGCAGAGATTATTAAGGGATTATTGATTTCTTTCTTTCTCAGTCTTCTTTTGGCCCAAACAGCTTGTGTGGCCCACTTGAGGGACACCGCCTAGCCACGACCGCCCAGGTTATTCAAGTGTGAGACCCAATACAATGCATAGGATAGGAGAGAGGACAGGAACAGCTTTTATGGCTTTTTATGGCGCTTTCGAAGCAAATAACCGAGTCACCCATTCAAAGCAGGTTAGTGAAGGAGTCACCACGACCTGTGCACATTAACCAGGCAAGAGTAAACACATGGACTGTAACAGATGCTACCGAGGTCAGAGGTCAAAGCTGACATCACACTAGTGTGACTCAAAGAAAGACTTCTTCAAAAGAAACTCCCTCAAATGTGTAAGTCCATCCAAACCCAAAGTGAAGAAAGCTTTACAATTATAACCATCCGGTGCAGATGAGCAGAGCAGAAAGGATTTGGGGCTAACGGTTCAGTTAATATCTTATGCACAGTTTCACAAAACACAGGCCGTGGTTTTGGCACCCATTTATAAGCAGAATGTGGGGGGTCAGAGCCCAGAGTTGGTCATTAATCCAGTGCCCATTTTTGGGGGAGGCTGTTAAGGGCCTTGCTCATGGACAACGGTGGTGCAGCAGAGTAGCTACCAAGCACACAGCACCCCCCAAAGGTAGGAGGTCCCACGGCGATTATAATATATTTCTTAATCAAAGGTCGCAGCGGGGGTGTCAATGCCTCTTACTGAAAGATGAGAAACCATTTACTTAGGACCTGGCTCAGGAACGTAACAAATGGAGGGACATAATCATGGTTTTTGGGAGAAGTTTAAAAATCCCAGATGTTTGGGGCCCCCGCCTTGCGGAAGGATATGTACTGATGAAAAGGGAGGGGGCCTCACGTGTAAAAGGGTGAATCCGAGGCCAGCAGATTGTTCGCGTAACAGCACCAATTTGTCAGTGTCGAAGTACTGGCAGAAGATCACGTTTTACATAAGGAGGCAGGCATGGGCGCCTTCCATTCCAATTCCTCGGAATGCATTCCAGAGCGACCCGCGCAAAACCTCCCCGTTCACAACTTGCTTTTTTAAATAGCCGCATGCACACTTCATAAACCGAACAGAACCAGCAGCACTAACAGATGCAGTACTAGTCGGGGATTAAATTCAGCAACTGCCAGACCATCACTGAAGCCACTTCATATACAATAGTTAGTCATTACTAATAAACGGGACATTTCGGTTTCGAGTCCAGAATACTGACAATGAAATTAGCAGGTATAATGCAATAAAAGAGCTTCCAACCATCATGCAGCACTAATAATTACATATTAATTAGTGTTATATCTCACAGTTGACTTAATCACATTCAGAACTTAATTTACATTCACTGGCTTTATTGGTGACCTTGCCACATTAAATCATTGGTATCTGTTCAGGACAGAGAACTACTGGCCCCTGGTGGAACATTGCTGACATTTCAATAGGATATTTACAAAAGCCTTAAAAAGTTAATAAATTAAAAAACAATAAAATTAGTAGTTTGAATAAATTTTCGATACGCAAAGTTAACTCACATCTGTTTCTAGTAAGGAGGACAGTCAAACCCAAAGAGAGGGACACAAAGAAGGGCTTATTGTGTGATATGGTTTCATGCTGCTTGTGAATTGTCTTGTCTCAGGTTGCCTCGTCCAGTTGTTACAAACAGTGCAAAGCCTTGCTAGCTGTGTGTGTGTGTGTCTGTGTGTGTGTGTTGGGGGGCAGGGGGTGTCCCGCTTTCCACACCATCATGATGCTGACTGTCCGGCAGACGGCCGCTCTGCTGCATGTGTGAATTTTGCCCAGTCCCAAGCTGATGAGCTTTGAGGTCTGAGCGTTAAGCTAAAAGCCTTCAAGCCCACCCCCCTGTACCTGGCAGTGACTGCAAGCGGCAAACCCAGGAAACATCTGCCCCCAATTCCAAATCTGACAGCACACCCCAAGGAGGAGGCCCTGGGGTGTCACCCCTGAGAGTTGGCCGTAAGCCACATACCGCAAGAATCCATTGTTTTGTGGAAAGTGAAGTCCTTCCTTCCAAACTGAGATGATTATAAGAGGAACACAGATGGATGCATCTTAGCAGAGGATCCCACTCCATGCCACAACAGGTCTTACTCCAGGATGTCCAGCTTCTACTGGTTGTTCTCAAAGAACATGAAGTCCTGAAGGAAATCACCACATGTCATCATGATGCTGGTCAGTGAACTCCATGGAATAAATGAGTAGCTAAATGATGCTACACTTCTTTACTGTCCTTAACACTAATTTTTACAATGGCAGTATTAAGTACTCCAGACTGAGGTACCCAAGGGCCCCGGTCAGGTACACGAAGTATCCAAGAATCCTGTCTGGCATGCTGAGGTACCGGAAAGAGGAAGATGGCAAGGCAGACTCACGATGAGGAAGCATGCGCCAATCATCACCGCCTTCATCCTGACGTCCAGGTCCATGGGGAACTGGATGCCGAAGTTGTCCGTGTCGGTGAAAACCTCCCGCAGGAGGCCTGTCCACTGCTTGCTGATCTTGCCGATCTTATTGATCTCGTCCATGGTGAGAATCTCAAGGGAAACACACATCAGGACCAGTCAGTGTGGAAACCCGATGTTACGGACATGGGGCAAAGTGTGGGCAGAAAGGAAGTGACGATCCACGGGTGGCTCCAAGACAAAGGTGTTTATCCATGGAACAAATACACTGGGCGAAAACTCAAACCAAAGAACCACAAGGGATCAGAAACAAACAGGGAAAAAAAATATCAAGAACTAATTACACAAACCATAAAGTAACAGAACAAGTGAAGAGAACAACACATGGAGCTGGACTAGGTAACTGAACAGCACAACACACAATAACCTTCACATAAAGTACATTCACCTAATACAATGACTCACTGGAGAACAGAGCTGGGGCAAACAAGGAACAGGTGTAAGACAATCAATTAACCAATTAACACAGGGCACAGGAAAACGGGCAAAACAATAGAACAATCAACCGGCACTGGCACAAGAAAACAGGCAACAGGTGGAACTAATAGCAATTTGCAAGCACAGAAACTAAAACCTTATACCAAAAACTAGGAAACATTAACTGCATACCAGGAATTAAACACTAAGAATAGAAATAAAGGATAATTAAACAGAACCAGAATGGAAAAGAACAGAACACAAGCAAGGAAAACCTAGGACAAGAAAACGAATATAGAAAAAACACGCTTGGAAACAAAAACCCAATAAATACCACCAAGGCCAGCCTCAAACCAATCACCAGCGGGACTCTGAGCTACACGTTTAGCTTATTGAGCCATGTGGCAATCGGGGAAGCAGGAGAAACACATAAGGGTCTGACAAGGAGTGACAAGACGGGCTGGCCAGCGACATCTGCTGGCCAGACAGGGAAGAGATACTAAGCACAGGACCAAACGTGCGCTGACCCTGACTCCCGGCTTCTGTAATGAGTGTCCCAGCAGCCCAATATCACCCCAAAGCAGGATCCATACCACAGCAGTACCCAGATACATTAAAGCCGGCACCATGCTGATGTAGGGTCAGAACCCAGACGGCGAGCGCCGTACCTCGAAGTCGACGTCTGGCAGGCAGCTCCAGCCGCAGAAGGGCCCGTGGAGCTTCAGCACCTGCTCCCGCCGCTCATTCTCGATGATGAACCTGGGGAAGATGGGGTGCCACTGCTGCAGCACATAGCCCACCGTGTTCCCCGGGGGCGACTGCACCTCCATCTGCGAGGGGGGGCGTTATCACGTATTTACTGTCAATACCCACAGTAATTAATACATCTGAATTATATTTCAGTTAAAGATTTTAATTGTAATTTATACAATATCAGTCAAAAGTTTTTGCACACACTGAAAATTTCTACATTTGCATGTACTTACTTTGATTTGCACTTAATATTTACTAAGAATACACTCAATATTCTTTGCTAACAAATACATTTACAGCATACTCACCATTTTCGTACCTTTATTAGCAAGAAAATGTCATATCTTTGATTCTTTAAAGTAACCTCCTCTAGCACGTAGAACAGCAGAGAAAATCTGAGACATTCTTTCTACAAGGGACATTAAATACTGCTCAGATTCATGTGATGAAACAGTTAACTAGCGCATTTAAAGTTAAAGGACAGCCTGGAATTTGGCTGTGCCATCACCACACAACCAGTTAATATGATGTCAGACGTGCACTGTTACACACTCTTTCCATGTTATAAAGGAAACTTGGTTTAGCAATCTTCTAAATGTGCAATATTTTAAATGGGCAATATTCTAAATGTGCCACTTTATTTATGGGCAATATTCTAAATGTGCAATATTATAAATGGGCAACATCTGTCTCTATGCAGCTGTGCAATAATTTGCAGTACTTATTGAATTTTAAAAGTTCTTTCATAGTTCGTTCTTGATTAGTACTTATATTTAAATTTCTTTCCTTGTGTAGATATTACCATCTTTTTCTGTAAATAAGTGTTCTATTTACTTGACTCTCCGCACAAGAATTCCAACGTGCCTGGAATGTTGGTTTTATGCACAAATGGCAAATAAAAATCTTGTATCTCGTATCTCATATTAATTTGACTTCTTTTCATTCATTATTGTTCACTGAACTTTCTAATGCTTAACAACAATAAAAAACATCTGCAGTTTATGAAATAAATAGAAACGTGGTAAAAACCAGTGGTGTGCGAGAACTTCTGACTGATAGTATATATTCCGATTCCAGTTATATATACTATACTATAGACTTGGTATATATAACATCTGGTCCTGAGATTAGCTCACCTCCTGCAGGCAGCAGGGGAAGAGGCAGGACGTGCACTTGAGGGGCCGCGTGATGGTGATGATCTCGTGGCCGAAATTGTCGAGCACACGGATGGTGAAGGAGCGCAGTGGCCCGCAGCACTGCCGGCTCAGGCAGTCGTTCTCCTCCACCGCGAAGAACACGTTCTGACCCAGGGAGTTGCGGATCTCGTACTTATTGTTGCTCTCGAAGCCGGCGAGGGCTGTGAAGGGG
>JAODJX010000001.1:16228644-16240630 GCA_026776945.1 Isichthys henryi | reverse complement strand
CATGTGACCCAGGCGGAGACTCAAACCCGGGTCCCAGAGGTATGAGGCAACAGTGCTAACCACTGCACCACCATGCCACCCCAAATGTGATAGATGTCCACTGTAAAACAGGCATTTTACTGATCTGACAGGAATTGCTTAAGTAGAAGAAGTCTTTCACTGGGAACTGTCACATTTGTTAAAGTAATTACATCAAGTAAAGAGGCCGAAGCCTTTTGATTTCTATCATTTATTTAATTTTCTGCCCAATTATATATTATAGGCCTAGCCCTGTATAAAATATATGAGGGTTTGATCAAATCTCTAGCGAAACATTTTGACGTCTTTGTAATGTAGCCATAATTTAATACAAACAACAGTATTTCTTGGCGTTGACATTATGAACTTGCAATACAAAGCCTCTTTGATCACCCTGCAGCTGTTCCCTATATATATATTTACATCCGCTCACATTATCTGTGCCAAACAGCTGCCCAGAGACGGGGCCGTGCTGACCAGCCAACGCTTCGGCCAGTACCACTGGCCAGGAGGTCTGTTTTTATCTTGACAGAATCAAAATAAAAGCGTCTACCTACTTAGGGACGATTCTGTTAAAAAACACCAACTGTTCAAACACATGGAATGATAAGTGACCTTTGAAAACAGTGGGGTTCTGGTTTCTCCCGACATTTCTGCACCTTTTCAGAAATATTAAATAAATGTTTGAAAGAGCTCTTTATATACTTTATTTTCGTGCACATTTTAAGAAATCCAACAACATAGCATGTTTGTTTTGTGTGTGTTTTCCTTCTCTGTTATCCTTTTTGCTGGCCTACCCATGGACCATGGATGTTCAGATGTTTTCCGAGGCTCATGAGTCTATCAGATGGCTGGCTGTATATTTTGTAAACCAGACAGTAAAAACATCAAATGCATTCATAAAACACCTCTATTGCCACATGTCCAGGTTCTGGTGTGCTGGTACCCTAATGTGTCTGAATGGCTGAATGTGGCTGAATGAGGGTTTCTTCACACACACCTCAGTATCACGCATCATAGCTCTGTTACATAAATCTGCTCTGTTTCTTTTATAATAAACACAGACACCTCCACCCAGCCTGAGTGTGTAATGCATTCCTCCTGCTATCTTCCTCCTTTTCTTTTCACTCCCTTCTTCATTTCTCCTGCTTTTCTCTTCCTCTCCTCCTTCCTCCTGCCTTTCTGTTACCATTGTCCTTCCTCTTGCCTTCCTCCATCCTTCCTCTTGTTTTCCCCTTCTTTTCTCTTATCTTCCTCCTCCCTTCTTCCAGTGTGTCTCCCATCCTCCTGCCTTCCCTCTACCTTCCTCCTGCTTTTCTCCTCCCTATCTCCTGCTTTCCTCTTGTCTTCCTCCCCGTCCTCCTGCCCCCCTCATTTCTTCCTCTGTTTTCCTCCTGCTTTCCTCTCATCTTCCTCCTCCCTTTCTCCTGTCTTCATTCTTACTTTCTCTTGTCTTCTTCCTGCCTTCATCCTTTCTTTCTTCTGTCTTCCTCCTGCCTTCCTGCTATCTTTCTGTGCCAGGAGCATGGATGGACGGCACGCCTCACTAAGGCTCCTGGAACCAGTTGCCAAGGCAACTTCATAATTGTTTTGGATTTAATCCAGACACAACTGGATACCAGTTCCAAGGCGTCACGGATGTCAGAGGAAGCATGGGCCGAGAGGCAGCAGATGATGGTGAGTTATCGTGGCAGAGGACACAATGCCAGGCACTTCCTTGGGTTTTCATGCCCATTTTGCAGTGGCTGTAGGTGCCCGAATCGCAGTCGTGATGTGTCACCATCTGCATCCGAGCCTGATTATAAAGGGATGCCTCGCAAACAGGCACAAAGCGAGGTGTGTGTCTATTTTTGACACGATTAACACTCCCACTTGGAGCTCCCAGCCTGTTCCAGATTGGCTTTACCCAGATGGAGGATGTAATCAGCTTTGGAGAATCCTGGGAATCATCCATCTTCACATTCACCAAGCAGGTCAGTCATTCCTTGTAGTTTAGAACCCAGGAGAGGCAAACATATTTGGTTTTTATGAGCGTATTTGATTTTTTAACTACCTGATGCACTAAATATACAGCCACCTATTTGATAGGCGTCATTCTTCCTGCTGTCCTCCAGTTTTCCTTTCTTCTGCTTTCCTCTTGTCTTCCTCCTTCCTGATTCCTACCCTCCTTTTCTTTTCCCAACCTGTTCCAGACTGGTCTTACCCAGATGAAAGATGTAATCAGAGACACTTGCAAAGCTTTGGAAATTCCTGGGGATCGTTCATCTTAACAGTCATGAAGCAGGTCAATCATTCCTAATATTTCAAAGCCCGGGAGAAACATCACTGTCTTGGGGAATCCACCATCCGGCCAACAAAACACAGACAGACATTAAAATATCATCAAAATATTATTCTGTTGAAGCCATTTTCATAGTAAAATAAGAAACCATAGTTCTATTTACTCATCTTCAAGTAAAAACGGCCCAGACTAAATCAAAACATGCCATATGTTAAATTAGCACTAACTTACTAACTTGTAAACACCCTAAGATCAGTTACAGTCGTTCATTTGTAATGCATTTTATTCGGCTGTGATGTGGCTTGAATTTGTACATATTGAACATGTTCAGAAAGGCACCAACATTCTGCCCTCTGAACAGAAATGAAATTCAACCCAATATAAAATTGGCATGGCAGTAAGACACAGAGAATTTATTTCTCACGTTCTGTAGCTTCCAGCCATATTCTGGCATTCTGAAACTTCCATGCTGAAGGTTTTGAGCATCATACAGAAAATGGGGAGGTTAATACGGCAGTTTATGGCAGAAATGCAGCTTCCGGAAATTTCCCTGTCCTTCCTCTCCTTTCATCCCCTCCCCCCCCCCCATACACCACACAAAGAACATTGGTAATGAAGAGCTGCGTTGGGGTGGGAGGTCTTTCTCCAAGCGACACAGAAGATGATGCCACGTGTTATTAGCATCAGACACGAATATTCATCAAAAAAAAAGTGAGTTTGAGTTTCCTTTACAAAAGGAGGCAAAGGTGCGTAACCTGAGCACGGTGATGGGGATCCGTATCGTGTTCAGTGAGACTGCAATGGGTAACAGAGCCGTAGCATCCATTTAGAGGTGGATCCTCCCCTGGATGCAGCTCCTCCACACTGCAGCACCGCCACTGGTGGAACTGCGGTCATGATGGATGCAGCTCTAACCCTCTTCTGAGCTGAAGAGCAGGAAGCCATCGATGGTGCTGAAGGAGTCACTCGCCTTTAGCCCTTAAGTGAGGCTGTTTAACCACGTCAGTGAGACTCAAACCTACTGGCCATTTTCTGTCCCAGACGGCTAAGTAGCATTGTGGTGTCTCTGTGTGCTTGTTCTGGGCGGACGTGGGGGGGGGGGGGGTTCGCTCTGACCACAATGGACCGGCTTGTTCCCGAGTGAGGCCCAGAGCCAGAACATCGGAAGCCCCCCCGGGAAGATCAAAGGCTTGCCTCTCTCCATCTGCGTCTGGTGAAGCGGGCCCTGGGCCCCGGGCCCCGGGCCATCTGCGGACCATACCCCCCCCCAACACTTGAAATAACAAAGGTGTCATTTTTCAAAGCCCCCTCTGTCTTCCCCCCCCCCCACCAGAGTGGATATGCAGCCATGGTTCAGTGGAGGTGGGACACCGCTGGGCCTGGACTCATGGCCCCAATGTCCCATCCACAGGTCAACCTGCCTCAGGGTTTCGGGACCTGGCCCTTTTAACACAAGGCACTGTCGGTGGGGGGTGGCAGGGATAGGGGGTGCTTGTGGCCGACGGTAACTTTGAAGAAGTTTCACACTTTCTGTTTAAAGTCTCATGGAACAAGGCAGCCTGGTTCACGGGCCTCTAGCCTAAGGTGCAGTGCACACATTGTCAAACAGAGGGCGCTGCAAGCCCAGATTTCTGAGTAAGACACAAAAAGGAAGGGAGACAGACATCTCCATTTTGGGATATTGGTACTGGATGTGGGGTCTTGGCATCCCCGGCATTACAAAATGAGCGCTTTGTGTGTTTCACTAGTGAGGAGCAAGGACAAATTTCACAGTGCTGACGAGGCCTTTATAGGCACCGGCAGTCTTAAAGGGACACCGCCCGGGGGCCCCTGGGGCCTTTGTGTGTGGCAAATTATAATAGTAATCACTGGCTTTCTGAAAAGAACAATATGGTAGAGAAAATATCTGCGGATCGATGGCAGGGTCCTGCTTCCGAAGATCAACGAGTAAAAGAAAGAAAAAAAAATCGAATTAAGTCTATGAGATTCACATGGACTTTTTAAATCTTATTCAGATGATGCCTGGTGTTGTCCAGACTTTAGAGAGAAAGACAATTTATAAGTTAAGAGAAGATGTAACAGAAAATTCAGTCTCCTTTACCTGTGTAAAACATGGCAGACATGTGAACAGAACGGCAATTTGGAGTCTTATATTTACATTCATGTTTATTAATTTATTTGATGCTTTTATCCAAAGTGACTAGTCGTACAAAAAAGGGCCACAGTGTTTTATGAGCTCAGATATCTAACTGAATTTCGATATATATTTAATATTCCTTTTAACAAGTCATATATGTTGCACAAAATATCGCATTATTTGCATCTTAATGAAAATGATACCTGAATTAGATTGGTTTATATTTTATTGTTCTTGTGAAACCGCGACCCAGTAGGATAAGCGGTTTGGAAGAAGGATGGATGGATGTTCTTGTGAAATATATTTTAAAAATTGATCTGATAACACTAATGATATATTGTTCTGCACAACTAAATAAAATCTGAACAAGATAAGAAGTATAAAAATAGATAGATAGATAGATAGATAGATAGATTTTATTATGTATATACAAATACTCATTCCTGCTTCACTGGATCTGTTAGTATGTTTCTGATATGTATTTATTTCATGCATTAGAATAAACACAGTCTTTTAAATCTAAAAAATATCTAAGCTGAAATACATGCTAGAAAAACAACAATTCATATTGTTTGTACAATTCATTATTTACGTCATGATTTTTGTTTTGCTGAATTTAGTCAAACTTTAACATTTGATATGTATTCATTTAAGATGAATCAATGTCTTGAGAGCAGTGAGTATGGACCCATTTATAAAGCACTAAACCAACTGGGTGGGGGGGCACGATCTGCTCCTTTACTCTGTCCTCCTGATGCACCCCCCCCCCATCGGGTTTTTGTGTTAATGCTCATTTATTAACCACTTTAGCCGCTCGGACCTCGGCAGCTTGCTGTGTGTTTCCGTATTTTACATGCAAATTGTATGTATGCTGCATGCACGCTGTTGTTCTTTTGTATTTATTGTGCTTCCCGTTATATGCTGTGAAGGCTGTGCACGGGCGAGTACTTCACTGTACTTCACTGTACTTCACTGTACGACAAGGAAGTAAATGAAACACCCTGGCGGAGTGATTATGAAGTTAGACGGGGATATGAAGGGGCCTGTAATAAACCCCTGTCCCCCCCCCCCCAATCAGCAAAGTTACAGACAAGGCAGCATAACCATAATCTCCAAGACAGCGATAATACAGCAGCCAGCGTAATACCGCATGGCCCTGACCGGTGGTGTGTTTTATGCAGGTTTAAGGTGATTCATTTTACAGACAGACTTCCGATACGCCGGTGACGGACAGATGGGTGTGCAGATATCGATTTGGCCCCCGATAATGGAGGGGACATCACGCATCTGCATTGGGGCCTGAAATTTGACCCCAAGTGCTCAGGAATGAGCGAGGGCACTGAAAAGCCAGCAGGGGTAATCTATCCATCATGCGGCCAATGCTAGGCATGCTTCCCCTTTGTTATTCAGTAATCCGGCTGATCCGGCCAGACGGCGAAGCGGTCACTCCCACTGGCTGGGATTCCCGCACCTGATGGATGCCAGGGCATCAGGGCGGCCAAGGTCAGCACGCAGCGAACGCCGACGTGCCGGGGTGCCGTCTGGATGTCAGTGATGGTTTTTTAAACGTTAACACTGATACGGTGTAATGACGTCCGCATCGGAGCCGCTCAGTGTACGACAGCCTCTTCACGAAGATAGCCGGCCAGTCCTGATTGAGGTGTGTCAGTACTCTGGTCCCCTGCACGGATGCCATCCCTGGGGGCCGTGCCAGGCGAAGCTGACCACCTCCACAGATCCCCCGAAAACCAGCATCTCCTTCGAAGCTCACAAAGACACGATGAGCTCCGATTAATAAGCACAACATTAATCACTGAGAATGAGAGTCACGCTGCGACAGGCCTCGCAGGAAATGCGGCTAATTGCTCCGGCTGCGAGGATGAATATTTCCTGCTGCATGATTGCTGACAACCTCGTATTAGAGGGCACCACCGATGCCTTTCAGCAGGCTGCATCATTCCTGTTACAGACAGACTGCCAGATAAACACGTCAGATAGATGGACACAGCGTCACTGGCGAACAGATGACCCCCTGACCACCGAAACTGGAGTCACTGCAGAGGGGGGTGAGGGAAAGGCCACTCATGCTCCTGTGTGACATCACCGTGGTCTATTACATATTTAATGATGATTTTCTGTTCTGCCATTTTAGCTCCCTGACAGGCGCAGATGGGGGTGCTGCGAACAACCCAAAAGTTCCCTACATCACCCCCCAGTGGCCAGGTGTTGAACAGCCCTGGACTCCTCCTACAGCCGTCTGGGTGGCTTTACTTCTCCCCCCATATTGCCCCCCCCCCACCTTTCTCTGTAAAACACTCTCTACCAGGTCACTGAGACCCAAACTAGCCAGTACGGCCAGGCCTGCAGACTTGTGGTGAGGGCAAGAGATGGAGGGTGGGAATTGCGCTTGCAGATTAATTGGGCCTCATTTGCTCAGATACAGAGCTGGAGTGGTCCAAAGGACCCATTTGCATTATTTCCTCAATAATCCCCCCAGGCAGCCTCCATTCCATACCTGAGGTCATTAGCCACCCTGAACCTACAAACAGGGAGAGAGTCAGCGAGTCACCTCATCCCGGAAGCCTGGGCGGTTTCTGACTGTGCGAGAGGGGGCTGTGAGAGGTGGTCGTTGTCTAATCACAGTCCATGAGGCGATGGTTTTTTTTGGGGGGGGGGGGGGCATTTCAAGCGAGATGCCTGGCATTATGTGGATTAATACAGCCTCACAGTGCTAGTGCCCCAAACCTGAGCCACTCCACCCTCTGTGAGACCCCCCCACACCCCTGTCCTCCCCACCTAGAATCATCCCATTATCCTGCATTTCACGGCACCTCTCAGGATGCCTAAATGGCGGTGCACCTGCCTGGCAGGACCCTGTATCGGCGGGGGCCGCCGTGGTTGCTTTTAGTGAACCAGCTGCATTAGCGCATCCGCTCCTCAATTCCTGGAAAGCCGAGCAGGGGAGTAACACCTCCGTCTGTCTTTTCAGCACCCGCAGGTGGTCGTGTCCCACTGGTAGGCTGGGGGGACAGCCCCTGTGCGGGATTTTACTCAGCGAGGGGGCACAGGGGTGGGGGTTGGTGTGCCACAGGGTAAACATTAAGCAGCGCCTGTCAGATGAGCCATGACTCTGTGGGCACGTGGCTCAGGCACCCAGAGGGCCAGACTGAGGCCATGTAATGGTGACTAAGCATTACCCACACTCTAGTTCCCATCTCTGGGGCTTAGAGGCAGCCACGAGTGGCCCGGCACAGAAACAGGGAATGCCGGACAGGACATTACCCCTCAATTCCCCATGTCTGCCCAGACATTGGTGGTCGCTGTCATTACTGGGGTAGACTGCCATCAGTTGCGATTCCATGTCTAATGGAGGGCTGCTAGGGGTCTGTCACAGCAGGATGTTCACTGTGTCTGTCCTCCAATTCTGAAACCAAAGCTCTAAACTAGTATTTCCAAATCCGGTCCTTGGGACTTGTAGACAATCCACATTTTTGGGTGCTGAGGACCGGATTGGAAAACACTGCTGTAAACCGATTAATTATAAATTAGCTTATATATTAATGCCACATATACGGCCTCGACAACTGTGCCGTTAGTGTTCTGTTTTGTTCAAATCTTTCACTCCTTTTTAATTAGGGAAACCCTTTAAAACTACCTTTAGAACAACATCGATTTGTGCCATAAGTGTATATTTTCAGGACGACTGGGTCCAACGATGGTTTCTGCAGCACATAAATAAATAAGTGACCTACGGATTGAGTTACAAACTCATTCTGACTGGGAGTAGCTGAGGGATTGTGGTTCAGCAGAGGAGATGCAACAGGAACCGGGGTGCAAGCACACGCCCTGCACCCAGTACAGAAGAGGAGTGAAACAAGTGTTGCTGGGGTCCACTGTGGAGGGCAGCCAGGGAAAATCCTGGGGCGGGAGTCAACTTGGCTTGATTCGTGGAAAAGAACGGTGGATTTGGTGACACGGTGACACTTCTGTCACCTGTGGGAGAGCCGACTTCACCGTCATACTGCCACTGCTGGTCTTGTACTGCATCTTGGGGTCCACCAACGCTGGGGGCTTCCCCCGCTGCCATTACCGGAGCACTGCTGGATTTCATTAGTGGCCGCGTGAAGCAGGACGGGACTGTGCAGGGATGGAGCGGCAGTGTGGATGGTTATAAGTGGTGGAGGGGTGCAGCCTTCAAAAGGAACAGCGGTGCCCTGCAGGGGGCGCCGAACAGAACGAGCCTCAGCTGAAGGGTGTATTTATTTCTCTCCCACCACCGAGGGGACGTTGTTATTCCTGGGACCCCGGTCAAAAAGTTACTACACTGCCCCTATTGTAGTGACTGTTTGTAGCCAACAGATGGCAGCATACAAATGCGTGGTTTGAGTGATAGTGAACACTGTGCATAGCTCCTCTCACCACAGTGCCACCGGTTTGGGGTGGAGGAGGGGGGTGCTGCCTGATCTCCAGTGACCCGCCCCCCTACACCCCTTACACCACTGCATCTGCTATGTTCTCCTCCTCCTACCTGACCTTTGACCTCTGTCCACCGGTTTTCCCCGTTCGGCAGCCACAGGTCGCTCTCATCATTCCAGTAGTAAGTGCTGCATATTTTTCTATGTCGTACTTTGTTCCTCTGCTGTTCTGAGCTCACTTTACTCCCCAAAAAACAGCCTAGGCCCCCCAGCTTGGGTGAGAGGCCCCCCAGTGGGGGGAAGCGTGAGTTATCACCCGCCGTTGCTGTTGGCCAACGCGATTAAGGTCGTCAATTAAAGCAGTCGCTTCAGCCGTCACACGGCGCATTAAAATTTAATCCTAAATAAATGTACCGTTGTAATTTGATTTGAGAGAATTTTATAAATGCGTGTAAAAACTATCTAATGCATTATGCATGGGCTGAAGTTTGTTGCATAAATAAACAGGCAATTAAGAGTAGGAATGAGCAGCGTTTTAAGGCTGTTAATTATTCAAATGAGGGAGCACGCTGCCCTCTACCTGCATGCAGGTCCGCATCGCCGTGGTGATTAATACTGGCGTATTACCATGGTAATTCCATCACTATTGTGAGGACGGCCAGGATCCATTTATTTTCGCAATTAAAGTGCGTGATTAGAAATGCAAACATAATTGGGATGTGAAAACCCACACGCCTCTGATTAGCACCGCGATGCATCTCAGTGACGTGTCACAAGGACACACCAGTCGGGCGAGTGAAACCTCTCTAAAAACAACCACATTCTAGTTCTGGTCTGTCATTCTCGATTCTTGTTACCCATCACACTGGTTCGATGTCAGGTGAGGGGCCAGCAGACCCAAGGCCCAGCGGGAAGGGGGGGGGGGGACAGTTTTATACGCAATGCATGTTACGAACCAAGAAACGGGAAATAATAATCAGGCAGGACTGGAAGGGTCCCTGGGTCCTTCTGCCCACAGAATGGGCGTTTACTGACGACCCCTAACAGTGTGACGGAGATGAGGTCTGGTGAGCTGCCAGCGGCCGACAGGCACCCCTCCGTCCGTCTCCAGCTCTGCCTTTCCCCAAACTTCTGCTGGAGATCCCGCCCTTGCAGGCTTTTCCTACAGTCACACTGTCAGAGGCAGTCAGGCCTGAAATCAATCATTCACTCCCATCAAAGGCCGTCAGGCCAGCCGCTGTTGTGGCGCGACCATCTGGGCCCTCGCACGCTCCTCGTACGCACATGTGAGTGTGCGCATGTGTGTGCTCCGCAGTACACTTAAACCTACACGAGAAGCCGTGAAAACAGAGGGATCACATCATCACTAATTAAACTGTCGAACCATCGGTGATGAACAGCAAATCCGTAAAATCCGGTGAACCTCCAAGCGGAATTAAGGCAAGGGGAGGCACTGATGGGTCACGATCACCCACCATGTCATCACCATCCCAGAATATGCCATTAGAGGGCAGTAGAGGACAATGCATCAATCATGGCCGATTTCTGCCTCTAAATAACTTTGGCGGGGGGTCTAGCTGTAGCCTGCTGGCATACTCACCACACACACACAGACAATGCAAAGTGGATACAGCCCCCCGACCCTGATTTTTTAAGGGGGAGTGAGGGCGGCACCATCCACCATGTGAGCAGTGCGTTGGCCCAGCATGACAGTACGGTGACTCACCTGGAGCCCTTATCCTGACGCAGTGAAGCTAGGAGGTGTGCATGACCCCAGTCGGGAGCTGGAGGGTGTAAATACACACGTGGGAGGCGTAAACTTACATCCGCACATTTACACAGTCATTTATGGAATTCCAGATGGTTCCCTGAACATTCTGCATGACATGCACCTATAAATGATCTTTGTTTGCTTTTCCTGCCATGACATATTTCCCGATTATCACTTGAAAAACTACTTGACTAATCAATTGCATGATTTACATAGTAAAAAGTAACACTGGCAGTATACTTAAACCTCACTTTGTATTAAAATCATCCGACAGTGCTAGAGGCATGAGCTGAGGGTAATTCTGATGACAACAGGGATCCATGTCAGATGATCGGGAAAATAATTCTGACAATATGTATAATCATAATAAAAATAAATAAATCCACTTGCAAAATGTCAACATCCATTGGTCAAAATTAAAACTGTACACAAAAAGCATACCTATTTATAGAAATAACAGAACTGTTAAGGGTAAACTATAATTAAATCCAACTTTTTCACTACATGTCTATCCATTCATCCATTTTCTATAATCGCTTGTCCTATTCAGGGTTGTGGGGGGTCTGGCACCTATCCCGGAGGCTACGGGCACAAGGCGGGGAAAAATATTTTATAAATTCAATTTAACAACTTAAGTATTCATTAAGCATATTTAATGATCATTTAGACAATAACTAAAAAGCACAGAATTGCCCACAGAATCATGGCTACATCACAGCCTGCAGCATCTACAAGCTGCCCGTCTGACACGCAGACGGAGGACAGACAGGGAAGCTTAGATCCTGCTCTCATTTGGGAACTGTTAGGCATTTAACTAGATTACAAAAATCACCAACAGCCAGACCATGTCCTCCTGATATCGGTCTAACTGGAACCCTCTGCTTTCATCATCTGCCTGTGGAGGCCATAGCAGACGAGCACAGAGCTCAAACCATGTGTCAAATCATAGGGCCCAGGCACAAGGAATGGCAGATCCTCCTCAGCATAAAACACCTCTACAGTGTAAGATCTCCACAGTGAAGAGCCTCCAAGGTGTAAGATCTTCAGGGTGAGATGCCTCCACGGTGTAAGATCTTCAGGGTGAGGAGCCTCTGTGGTGTAAGACCTCCATGGTGAAGAGCCTCCATGGTGTAAGATCTTCAGGGTGAGAAGCCTCCGCGGTGTAAGACCTCCATGGTGAAGAGCCTCCATGGTGTAAGATCTTCAGGGTGAGGAGCCTCCATGGTGTAAGACCTCCATGGTGAAGAGCCTCCATGGTGTAAGATCTTCAGGGTGAGGAGCCTCCATGGTGTAAGACCTCCATGGTGAAGAGCCTCCATGGTGTAAGATCTTCAGGGTGAGGAGCCTCCATGGTGTAAGACCTC
>JAODJX010000001.1:16201102-16224700 GCA_026776945.1 Isichthys henryi | reverse complement strand
CCCCACAAAGGAGCACCCCCCCCCCCCCACGCACACACCACAATGGGCATCTATTAGCCCTTAAACTTCCCTCCCATTACACTGAAGCTCAATGAGTACAGATCAGCTCAAAACATCTTAATCTCCACCGTTGCCGCATTTCAATACCTGCATTTAACTGCGTAAACAAAGGCCACCCTTTCTTTGCAATGGGATGTCAAAAACATACATACACACACAGTCACACACAGATATACATACATGCACAAACACATAAAGAACACACACATACGTCTGCACACACTGCTTCTGAATCAGCCTAATCTTGGGAAATTAAGGATACATTTCTCTCTCAGATAGACACGTTTCTTGATGCTACTTTGATGTAACCCAGCGGGGGGATGATCTGAGACACAGCCCCCCCGCCCACCCCCACTTCCCCCCTGGATAGATTGCATGACATCACAGGCCAAGCCGGTCGCACAATGTGGGGGTCGACGGGCACATTGATCCGGGGGCCCATTTGGATGACCCAGCTATTATGGGCTGCTGGATTTGTGCACACTGGGCCATAGAGACGGCACTGAAACGGGGCCCCATTGTCTTGGCATTCAGTCCTGTGACCCGCCGGATTTGCACAGCGGAGCTCCTGGGAGCTGCAGCCTTCATCCGTGAGCGGATTAAAAGTCTATCTGTCCAAACTGCAGATGTGACTTACAGTGAAGCCGGCGCCTTTGCCCTGACAGCCGCCTGCCCCCCACACACCTTTCATTCCCACTGCCCCTTTGGTTTATTGCCAGGAGACTAGTATAATAAGTGTCCGATTGGAAATATGGGGCCTAAACCTTCCCCAGCTGACAGATTTCTGACGGGAAGCTCTCTTTCAATCTGCAGTAAACGCTATTTTTATAACAAAGGCACAAAATATCCTACATTGTTTTCATGTTTGCATCAAAACATTTGTCATGATGGACAGGATAAATTAGGGCGAAAAACCTCACCATCTGTATTTCCATCCCCTGATTCCTGTTTGTTTACGGGATCTCCTGCTTTTCCTCCAAGTACTTCGGGTTCCTTTTGCAGGCCAAAGGAGCCTCTGCTTCAAACCCTCTGCTGCCCCCGTCGGGGATAAGCGGATGGAAGACGGATAGATGATTCCCCTTCGCGTTTCATGTTGTTCCTGTGACTATCAAGCAGATTATTTGCCATTTTACTGTGGGGTCTGGTCCCTGGGGGTGTTGGCCTTATTCCAGGTATTGGACATGTGAACCTGACCTACTGTGAGGATCACCCACATGACAGCGACACCGTGATGAGCCGTCATGCCGGGTAACAGCCCCGGAGCCATGCCCTCTGGTTACTGTAATGCAGTGAGAAGAAGAGAGAACATACCTGAGATAGTCAGACCGCTTTATGCTGTTGGAGAAATCTAATGCTTCAGTATGTCATATATATATATATGTGTGTGTGTGTGTGTGTGTAACTTTGGTTCTGTTAGTAATTTATTAATATGTGTATAGACTAAAAATGAAATGAAATCAAAAATAATATGTGATGCTTCACATACATTATATTCTCCTCCTTCATAGGGCACAAACACACACACGTGCAGTGCTGTGTCTGTAATACAGTGCAGGACGACGCACGCAGACTCATTAAAAGGAGGCCAGAGCAGCCAGTGAGGTTTTTGACCAGATGGAGGTCATTAACTCCCTTAAATATTAATCCTCTGTTTGCTAATGACTGAGCCAGCACCCGCAATACAAGATGGCAGGAATCACTAGAGAACATGCTGTGGAGGTCAATCTTACTGGCAGCGGCTGGATACTGGGGTCTGAGCACTTCAACCAAGTATCTAGCAGGAGAACACCAGTTACAATGAAACAGTGCTTCACCTGAGTTCTTCCTGAGATCCTTCATGAAGAGTGACCTACTGTAAGGGACCCCCAGATCCTTATGGCCTGTGGGTCTGAAAAGGGTTCAGAGGTCACCTTCACAAACGGCCTGACAAATGCACCCGCCATCTGGTGGCTATACCAGGTTACGGCACACGTGCGGCCCGCCGTTTGCCTCCGCCTTCCTCCATCCAGCCCGACTAATTCCACAGCATATTTCCATGCCACAGGAAGCGCTCATGACAAATGAGAAGCGTACAGATTCTGCGATGGTGTAAAGACTCCAGCTGTCACCGGGGAGACGCTGATCACATTTCCAAGCTGCAGGGTCTCTTGGCGCGGCTGAGAGATCCATATGGTCTCCCAAATGCTCCACCCAACTCTGCCCCGCTCCCAGCCCGGGCCCAGGCTCTCCTCCTCCTCCTCTTCCTCCACCCTGGCGTTGTCTGGCCGACTCGTAATAATATCACATCTTGCTCATTAGTAGTTTGTTCTGAGATCCTGCTCCCTTTCAGACGGGGATGAAGAGTAATTCTTGTTATTAAACGGAACGTGAACTGCTAACTGCCTCCATTAACCCACTCTATGGGCTGTTGGCTGAGCTGCGTCTTCAGCACCTTTGGGAAGGTGACCCCTGGGCGAGAGCCATAATTTCCCAGCTCTCTGCACCTCGTGCTGGTTTCACGGTCTTACGCTGCCTCTTTGCATGTGAAAAGAGTGACTGTAATAGCTTGCACTTGTCCCTTTTCATCAACCGGATTAATAATGGGGAACGCTGTGCAATTATGTGCCCCCCCCCACCCCCCTCCAGAGGCACATCTGCAGCGGCCCGTTTGAGGGGATTAGCGGCCCTCAGCAGGGAAGGTGCCGGACAGGTGGCCCTCGGTGCAGTTAAAGGCGGCATGGCCTGCTGCACGGGGGGAGGGGGTGTGCACCGCTGGTGCCCGTGCATGAGACCCTACTGCATCCCGCCAGGGAATCTTACACACCTTCCAGAATTTTCCACAGACACAGGACACTGTGTTACCCAGAGAAGTCCTGTAGATTGCATTGGAAAAAAAAAGTGACCGTCAAATAATGAGCACTGGAGTTGCAGTGGATGTGACTTTCAAAACAAAAACTAAACGTTTTATCCATCTGAGTAATTATATTTGCTGTGATACATCAGGGCTGTTAAACCTGAGCAATAAATGAAGGCAGGGATGACATGTCTTACAGCAATCATTGATTGGTCATAGAGAACGCTCTGGCATCGTTTAAGCTGGCCTAGTGTCAGTCTCTCCTTTCAGTCCTTTGAGGGAGTGTCCTAAAAGTCGGCCATCTTGTTTCATTTTACTCAAGACTGATTCTGTAGATATTCTCATGGTTTCTGATGAAAACACATGCAGCTCATACAACACTGAACACCGATTAATATCCATCTCGCCATCTATCCATTCATTCATTCAACCAGACAGTCAGCATATCTAGGACAGGGTCACAGAGACAAAGAATAATCAACCGGGTGTTACTTTCAAGATTTGCTAATAACATTTTTCCCCTCTATATAAGTTATGAATATAGAATATAAATGTTTTCTGTTTTTACCACAGTAACAGTATTTGATGGAGTAGCACGCGTGATGCCATTAGCTAAATGACAGGATTTTACACGGCTAACATCTCTAGCTGACAGAGAGATGTGAACGGAGACATTCCAAAAAGGCGTGTTAACACGGAACCAGTGAGCGTCAGCGTGGCATGACTTCGCCACCGGCCCCGGGTCCTTGCAAGGAGGTGTGCGGTTTCCCTGGGAGCAGGAGGGCGGAGTTTCTAATTAAAGCGCGGCGCGCGCGTCTGTCACCAGCACAGCAAGGTGGTGGAGGCCGTCCATAGCCAGCACCTGTTGTGGCTGAGAGGCATCTGATGTCATTATCCACCCAGCCGGAGCACCGGGCCCCCACCGCGCCACGGAATGTCCAGAACCGGACCTCGGAGAGGCTTCCGGAAGCACCGAGGGCAGCCCCACGGGACCAGAGGAGACAGATTGATGCATGAGAGCAGAGCTTCATGTCTGGAGGGCGATGCACTGATCGGTCAGCACCAGTGAAACAAACCTGCTAAAACAGAGACAACCAGGAAGATCGCAATAAGATGTACATGATGTACCACTGATATGAGGAATTCTGCCTGTAGGGCAGGGGCATTGGCAGGGCAGGCCGGCTGCGGATGGGACTGCAGGCGGCTCAGGGACATCTCCCCTACCAGTGGCTCGGTCCTGCCAGTGATCAGCACCAGGCCTCATGCCTTTTTGTCGCAGCCTCAACATGGCCTTGACCTGTTTGCACATTTAGGTGGGTATTTAAACAGCCTTACGGAAGCTGAAGGGATACCTAATTAAAAATGTGCCTGCTTTTCGTTTTATTGATTTTCATTTTATATTAATATCTCAAGCCATTTAGCTTTCACCCAAATCAGATTCTTTCCCGGATTTTATGATCTATGAGCGCTTTCACACCACAGGATCTTTTTTCAGGAACCAAAACTTTTTTCTGGAGCCAGAACCTCTTGTCGCGTTCACACTGCAGGAACTCGGCCCAATTGTAGTTGCTCAGAGGCAGTTCTGGAACCCTTTTATTGTCTCTACTACAGACCAGGTAGTTTTCATTCTGGGGAGGTGCTTACAGCCATAGCTTGCTGATTGGTTGGCGTCGAGCACCAAGCGCTAACTTGGAAGTTATGTGGAAGTGCAGAAAAAAGAGATGTAGAGGAGCAAGAATTGAGCTGATGGAATTATTTTTTCACCTCAGTTACATTTAATGCAAGAATGGACCTTTTTGCTTGTGTCTCCATATTTCTGAATCGGAAAATTCAATTGATAATCAATATATATTTGTCTAATATTGCCAGTGCCATAGGTGAAATTTGCCAGCAGTTATTAGTGGAATAATGTTAAAATGTTTTTTATCATGTGGAAAACGAAAAATCAGTCTGCTGGCCAGATTTAATAATGAATTACAATCATGTGACGGGTTGTATAAATACAATATAAATGCCCCATTTTGGTGGCGATTGATCCCCCCAATAACTAAGAAATAACTAACTAAATTACTTTTTCTGGGGTGGCAGTGTAGTTTCATACGAAATTACATGTGAAGTTCCACCCACAAAATTTCTGCATCTCCCCCAGAGATCAGCACCCCACAGATCAGCACTCCAGTCATCAGCCTCATGGAGATCAGCATCATGGAGATCAGAGCAGCCCAGAGAATCAGTGCCCTGTTGATCAGCCCCCTAGAGACCACTGTCATGGAGATAAGCGCCGTGGTGATCAGCACCCTGGAGATCAGCATCATGGTGATCAATACCTTCAGAGATCAGGGTCCTAGAGATCAGTGTTCCAGTATGAGTGCTCGGTTCCTCTTGTGAAACTCCAAATCAGCACCAGTACATTTTTCACCCGCTAATGTGTCGGGCTGTGTGCTCACCTCCCACTCACTTAGAGAGTTGGTGCATCCCCTCTGTACTCCATCACCTGTAAACCAGCGGGTCTCTGCTGCCACTGTCCCTTCCTGGGCCAGAGAACCACAGGCCGCACAGTCAAACCATGGCAAGCATCCCCCCCTGTCAAGGATGTCTTTAAAAAGCCATTTGCCTCCTGGACGAGAAGGTCGCCTGTGAGATTCACCGCGGCCTCAGAATCCCCTCCCTGCCACGTCAGCGGTCTCTCTCAACACGAGCGGCAGCCCGTGTCACTCCAGGGCGGAGTGGCTTTAAGTAGGGACTAATCATCGTCCCAGACGTTACCAAGGGTCACCAGAACAGTGCTGGCACCGTGTCACCCGGCATGCTGAAGGCAGGGTACTGCCCTCGTGTCCAAGGCCGGGCTTTCTGAGTGAGAGGGCTGGTAAGATACCAGCAGGAGGCATCCTGTCACGGTGAATAAAGGGACGGGGACAGAAGTTAATGCTGAATAAGTTACTTGCATGTTAAATTGCGGCGACCTTTGCACAAGCACAGATATTTCATGGCGGTGATCAAATTAGCCCTCATGAAACCGGCTTGTTATCCGCCAGGCCGGCCCCTCCATCACACCTGGGTACAGGGAGGGGGGGATGCAGCGTCGCCCAGACGTTTGCTGCACAGGCGAAATGGCACTCGGAGAAGGATCTAGAGATACGTAACCTTTGCAGTGCAGGTATTTATGTTAAAGGCCATTAGGCAGATGTAGCTGATGTTGGGTAAAGAGGTTCAAGGCTAACAAAGAGGATGGGGAGCTGGGGGAGAGGGGTTGACATGGGCCAGCAGTGACCAAGGTCACATATGAAGTCACTGTCTGAAGACATATCAGCCTCCCTCACAGACTGGGGCCCCCGCTCGGTTTTCCCTCCTCTTACCCCACAACGACTAGTGGGTTTTGGAGATAAGTGTCTGACTTCTGCACATGAAAAGCCAATGGCTCTAGACTTGTCGTGCCAAGCCAAAGAACTTTCTGTGGCTTCCAAGAAGAAACGCAGGCTTGATGGCGAGTATTTGGTATGTCCTTGAGCATACACACATACACATGCTCAAATGCATGCGTACACACCACACACACGCACATGCATGCACAAACACGCCACACATGCATGCACACGAATACTCAAATGCATGCGTACACACCACACACACGCACATGCATGCACAAACACGCCACACATGCATGCACACAAATACTCAAATGCATGCGGACACACCACACGCACGTGCATGCACACGAATACTCAAATGCATGCAGACACACCACACGCACATGCATGCACAAACACACCACACATGCATGCACACGAATACTCAGATGCATGCGTACACATGCACATGCATGCACAAACACACCACACATGCATGCACATGAATACTCAAATGCATGCGGACACACCACACACACGCACATGCATGCACAAACACACATGCATGCACACGAATACTCAAATGCATGCGGACACACGCATATGCATGCACACACACACACCAATCCAGTTACCTTCCACTTTACCTTCATGCACATGATATTAATAATATTTGTCTTCACTGTGTCCTCCATAAATGAGAAAAACAGAAACAAGGTCCAGCTTTTTGATCCTAAAGTTTATAGGGTTGATATTCTCAGCACAGCATCACCTCAGATGAGGTCAATTCTCACCATAACAATCCTCAGGCAGTTCTTAAATATATAGAGCACATTCTGGCTGTGTGAGATTTAAAGAAAAATGACCAAAGATAACCACCTGCTAACCCTGTCCAGCTACCCACCAGCGTTTATGGTATTTTTAAACTCAAACATACTTAGAAATACCGTGTAGACTTCTTGGGGATAACTTGGCATTTTGAGGGTTGCAACACTGCATTACTGGGTCTGGCTGTGTAGTTCTGAGCCAGCCAGACGAGTTTGAAATAGAAAAAAAAAAGTGTGCTGGTAGACCTATGGACCCGGCGTCGATGATTTATAAGACAAGGATGATGCTTTATAGATGAGATTAGAAACATTTGGCGAGGAAGAGCGGGGAATGCTAAATTTATGAGTCGTGAGTTTACGAATTTAAATTAAAAGTTTATAAACGTCGTATTAAAAATATTGTAAGCAAATTACGTGCTTTAAATGGTTCTCCATCATTTGGCATTCATCTGTAAATAGCTGCGAACGGCGAACTATTTACTTATAACTATTATAACGGCGAACTATTTATTTATAAACGAACGGCGATTAAAAGCAACTAACCTGTCGCCGTAGTCGCGCTAATTAAGCAGCTATACTTGTAGCCAGAGGTAGAGTGCCGTAATTGCGCGCGTCTTCCAGCAGGTGGCAGTATACACTTCACATGTAAAATGACAGGAAAATTCGATTAAGAAAAAAAAAATTGGTGTTTGGTTATAAGAGCACTTTCAAATACATGAGATTAAATTATGGAAAATAGCATTTTAATCATTTTACAGCTTTCCAATGAACGCTGAAACATAAACGAAAATAATTGTCGCTGCCTTTCCCTGTGTTTAAGCCTGAAAGATATTTTTCCCCTTTTTATTTGCTCTTTCTGAGCGGCGACAGCAGCCCCCCGAACGCGAGGTGGGCTTCAAAGCGACGTCTGTCCCCGCAAACAGCGAGCGCAGCTGCCGGTCGCGTCTGCAAATGAGGCGGCGAGTCAAAGCGCCGCAGCCGTCCGGCCGGGCAGGGGGGCAGTGGGCCGCGGGAAGCGCTCATCAAAGCAGTCGGCCGGTGACAGGAACACCGCAATTTACGTACCCCAACCCCTCTGTCTTACTCCACGCCTAAGCCTTTCTCTTGTCACAAAGGCTATATAGTCAGAACTGATTGGAATGGGTTTTCATATGTACCGGAATGTAACTTCAAAAGCCAAGCTTTCTAAAAATGACTTACTGTCACTGAGCACCGTTAATGTATTGCTGAGCATTCATCGGATAAGGAACGAGCTAGATATGTCCTCAGAAATACCGGAATAACAACTGTGCGCAAAATCAGTTACCACTAGGGGGAAAGTTTTGGCTGCAGGTATCAAACCATTTATTTTGCTGCCCTCTTCTTGGGTTGCTGAGAATGCTAGTGGACAGAGAGGTGTCCCCTCTGTCATCAGAGAGGTGAAGCATGTCAAGTGTGGCGGAAACTGAACGAAGCTACCCATATCCTGCGTTAAATATCAGCAGTACTTAACAACTACATCACGAATAACAGTGGTGCACCAAACTAAATAAGTAAGCATATTAATTAACTAAGTGTCACTCGGACCGTCTATAATAAAATTAAAATAATTGCAGTGTGGCGCTTCCTCCGCCGGGCATTAGAGGGCGCGCCGGAACAGCCGCTGGGCCACAGCTGGCTGGGTACACGCTGACTGGCGGGAAAGAACTGCAGATCTGCGAGAACCATGTCCCAATAACGCGGAGACCAAACCAGCAGACCAGCACAGCAATGACAATACCAGAAAATGGCGAGCAAGATTTCTGTCATTCTGTATTTATTTGTAAATATATGTATTTCGCTTCATGCACGTATAATTTTTAAATAAATTAGAAATTGGGGTTCCAATCCCGTCCCCGCTCATTAGTTGCACTTTAAAAGCTCTAACTCGCGTTTCTTTCTGCAGTCCTCTGCCCGAGGCAAATACAAGAAGGCTAAAAAGCGTCTGTATATGCACCATGTGAAGGACTAGCATTCCGCCCAGGGTATCTCTCGACTCGTGTCCCGTACTTCCTGCAATAATAGTGACTAACTGTAATATTAAATACGCAATTGGAGGAAGATGGATGAATTATAATTTATATAATATAGACATGTACGTAACATTTACAGTAAATAGAGCAAGCGATTAGGTCGATTAAATTTGCAAGTTTGCTGTGCGTGTGCAGCGATAATAAAGTTGTTGGATCTTAAAATCGTTTTAAAATTAAAACTTAAAGAAACTCTTCTAAAAGACTAGTTATGTATGCACATATATATACATAGACACTTGCGGACCAAACAGAAGCCCTGCTCCCAGGCCGTTAATATTAATAGGCGCTCGGCCATTAGCTGTAAACGGAATATCCAATGGCGCTTGAGGGCTTGATTAACTCTTTGCTAATCACCGTGCAGTCGACCTGATTTCTGAGCACGGAAGGTGCGGCGTGGCATCGCCGCCACAGTAAGGCATGATTGCTCATCCTCCAGAGGCCGCGCTCATAAATAAGGCAGCGGCGCACGTAACTCGCAGGCGTGATTAATCGACTGCAAACAAATGAACGAATACATAAAATAATACATGTTAATCACCGAGCCTTTGAATCTGTTATTATAGCAACACTTTGAAAACATGTGTCCACCATAATTTAAAATATATTATTTAATTTGCCCTTATGAATAATTAAAGCCTTGCTGTCTTTAGTAAGGGCTTGTTCTGCGTATGCTGGCTGTTAGGGAGCCGTATCACTCTGGCATTTACCAAACCGGTAGCGAGGCTGTATTTCATATGTGGTGTCTATGTAATGGGCATAATAACCTCCTCCACCATTGCTGATGCTCTGTCTGTCCCAAATCAGTCACAATTCATTAAAATGGATGTATAAAAAGATGCTTTTATCCAAAGCAAAGTACATTTTTGAGAAATTAGGGTCAGCAAGTCCATGAGCAATTAGGGATAAAGACTTTGCTCAGAGGCCCAATGATGACATCACTCTGCTGGGCATGGGATTTGAACCAACAACCTTCCAATCACAGGCATGGCACCCTACCCTGCAGAACCCCACAGCTTCCCCTTCATTCTTGGTTCCCTCATTTCTTCTCCTTTTTCCCAAAGCCATCCATCAGTTATGTGCAGTAGGCACTTTGAGTCTGACTCTGAGTATCTCTTTAGTACAGGAGAGTCACTGTCGTCATCATACCGGGGGCAACACGGCTCCAGCAGGCCCAGGTTACCACGGTGACGTGTTATTCAAAATGCGATATGGTAATGGAGCAGCGGGGTCAGGCTGACCAGCGGCGGCCCCACATGTCTGCCATCAGGGGGCCATTTTCCTGGCTTCAGCATGGTGCTTTCCCCCTCTCCTCCCCCGAGCTTCCGGCCGTAATCAGAGGGGTCACGCCACCATTTTCTGGGATGCGGACAGGGAATAACGCGCTTCCCAGGAAGGTAACAGTCCTGTGACAATCAGAAGATTTCAGCCATCAGCCATTCTGGGGACTGGACGCCTTTCTCATGGAAAGCGCATCATTTTGTCAAACCCCACCTCAGTATCATCACCCCCCCCCCCCCAGTCACACAGATCCCTCAAACACACATTCCATCAATTACAATTAATGCCTGTCTGCTTATCATCCCAGCATTACACATCTCACCTTCAGGAATGATTCCCATTTTAACATTTATTTATAATCCAGATGTATATCAGACAACACTCTCATAACAATGTTTTTATGGTTGCGACTCTATGATCCCAGCCTTCCGCTCTGTTTCTTCGTGTGACACCCCATCTAACAGACCCCCTCCCCTCAGGAAAAGCACACATCCTGAGACCCATCTGAATGATTCTTGTTCTTCAGCCAAAGCATCTCTGCCAGCGAGCCCGGATTACATCACCAAGCCTGATCATCAGCAGGTTCTGGAAGGTTCTGTAGAGATCTGGGTTGCAGATGGCTTAAACTTTAGCTACATGTGCCTCCAGCTTATATTCATTATCACTGACTGATCGGACTCAGTAAAGCGGCCCAGAGAGTATCCACAGGCACGCGTTACAGAATATTCACACACCCCCTTAATGGAGATTTTACCTCAGACAAACAGTAACAATAAAATCAGGCAGAATGAAGCAGTATCTTTACAGAAGCAGGGCAATGTAATGGCGACAGTCTGGAACCTGAAGGTCGGTGAACTCTGCCTGACCCTCAGAGCAGACGCCGGCTGTCCCACAGGCCGTGATGAATGTCTGGGACGTCCAGCTAGGTTTCGGGCAGCTCTTCTACACGGCTGCCACACGGGACGCACTTAAAGGGGGGCAGCGTGAACCACGCGGTCCAGGCCGTGTGGGGTCATGGAGCCCAGCGCGGGGCCATGTTTGGACAGAGAGGTCTGCTGAGCCCATCGCGGCCCCTCACCCGCTGAGCACGCAGCCGGCGTTCCGAGAGGATGTTTACGGATCGCGGGTCCAAACGGACTCAGGAGAGACACAGAGCGACGGCCGGGTCAACTGGGTTACACTAGACAGCACTGCTGGAAGGAGAGCAATGCACAGCACATCCACCCCGATCATGGCGGAGAACATTCCGGAAACAGACATGAACGCTCCAGACTGCTCCCAACTCAAAGCACGCAGCTAAGGTGGCAGTAAGGCAGCGAAAACAATCGATGTCATCATCATCATAGGTGAGACCCCATACTTGCTCATGCGTGTTACTGTGCGCAGCTAACACACAGAGTCCTGCCTGGCACCTGGGTACCACACACGCACCCCGACACACGCTCACGTTTAGCCAGCGGACGAGTAATGCTAGTGTTTATGTGTCCTGGGGGCGGGCGCCTTCCCTAGCCTGCCTGGTGTTATTCCTGCAGGCTCGCTGCAATGGTTTGGAACAGGGCAGCTTTTACTGCAGGTCAGCCTGAGGGCAGCGCCCCTTCCCCCCTGGGGGGTCCCAGCCTGCTGGGCGAGGTTCACTTACACACATCGCCCTGTTGCTAAGCTTCTGCAGATTCATGCTGAAGCACCACAATGCGGGCGGTGCGTTATGGGGAACTTCTTAAAGCCACTGCCCACCCCCCCCAGTCCAGCCTCTCGCAGAGTTTATAAAAATATGTAATAAATTTACAAGAGAGGCACCCTCTGGGGCCTGACTGAGGGTCAGGCAGTGTTCCCACAAAAAAGGACGAGAATGAAGCCGTCTCCCAGCATCTGAGGTCCATAAACCAGAGAAAACCCGGCATTTGTGGTCTGCAGGGCCACGGGAGGCCTGGGTGCGAGCCTCAAGCAAAGCCGCCAGCCATCACTGAGGTTCCAGCTGTCTAATTTAGTGACGGTGTGTGGCTCTGTGGGTTAAACCTCTGCCTATGATTAGAAGGTTGTTGGTTCAAATCTCAACGCCAGCAGAGTGATTTCACTGGTGGGGTCCAGAGAAAGACCCTTAACCTCTAACTGCTCTAAGGACTGGCTAACCCTACTCTCCTAAATGTCAGTTTATATTAAAGTGTCTGTTAAATAATGTAAAAATGGATGTACAGTTTCTACCAAGATGACACCGGCGACTGCATCTGCCTCACAACCTGCCTGAATTCAGCCAAGGGGCCAGGAGGAATGACAGGAATTCGCACTTAAGCATCCCAGCACTCTGTACCGCAGCTTCTGGGAAAGGCTGCATGAAGAAGAGCTCGGAATTAAGCACATCTGTCTCCCGCTAAGGGAAGCAGACCTCCGCTGGTCCCCGTGATCCTGGAAGTCAGCCCGTGATCATTTGTGCCTAATCTCACCGCACACGGAGCACAGTAATAAGCCATTTACTCCGCCTGTCCCAGAAAATGCAGACGCCTCCATCTTTGTCAAATTCTCACCAAGTTGATGATGATAACTCCGGTCTAAGTAAAAATAGTAAATGCACAGCATGAGCACCTGTTTATACAAATACATACAGCTATTAACACAAGGAACATCCCTCTTACCTGTTTAAACGACGGTGCACGCGGGAGATCACTGTGCTGCTTCTCTCCAGGCCTGCAAGCTCAACAACAACTTCAGGCAACTTTGCTCTTTTTCTTACTTTGCAGAAAAGCCTCTGATGGTGTGATGCTGCAGACCCAGACCAGACAGTCATTTTTAAAGCAAGCGTCCACCTTTATGTCTCTTTTTAAATCTGTGTTCAAGATGTATTTTATGTATCCTTAAGTCAGTAACTGACTTTTTGACATTTTGAAAAGACAAAAATTCCTGCCTGCTTTGTCAGAAAATAACAGCCCATAGGGTAACATTAGTGTTTGACAACAGTGAGATGTATATGAGTGGTTTTTTATTATTAAACTAAAGTCCAGGCCATAGCTGAATAAATGTATTTGTGGGGCACTGTTTTAACAAAAAGCTCAGTATTTTCTCTCTCCGATTTACGTGAGAAGAGGCCATGTTGGTGTAACGCTTGGTTGTACATTTAATGGAAGCCTATAGTGGCACTTGAGTGGTCTAAATGGTCCGTAGATGCATGAATGTGTTGTTATTGTGCTTTTACTAAGGAATGTTCTGGAATGAGAGCAAGCCTCCTGGTCGTTAAAGAGGAGCATCAATTTGCAGTGATATGTAGGTGCAGTGAAGAGCGGAAATGGAGGACATTCTCCTAATGACCATGGAGGGCGAGTGTGATTATTGGGGGGGGGGGGGGTTTACAGCGGTTACCACAAGCAGCCAGGTCAGCAGCGAGATGCGGATGACGTCAATGCACAATGTAGGGCCAGATGATTCTTAAACAATAAAATTTATGGTGTGTGCCAAGCACGGTAAGATGTGCGATTTGTGGGCCGTGACGAACGGCACTGTTCATTACCGCCAGGCCCGCGGTCATTCTACAGGAGGCACCGCCACAGAGGCGTGGTGTGTCGAAGGCCTCGGCCAGAGCCCAGCATGTCAGACCTGGGGAACTCAGCCACTCAGATCATGTCTGCTGGAACAGGAGGGCAGAGAGGAAGGCAAATTGGGAGATGTTCATTGATACCCACTGATACGTAATGATACCCACTGATACTAACGCCATTAACAATCGATACCCACGATATTTACCAATACCAACCAATGCCCATTGATACCCACTGATACCAACTGATACTCACACCATTAACAATCGAAACCCACGATACTCACCAATACCAACCAATGCCCATTGATACCCACTGATACCAACTGATACTCACACCATTAACAATCGATACGCACGATACTCACCAATACCAACCAATGCCCATTGATACCCACTGATACCAACTGATACACCATTAACAATCGATACCCATGATACTCACCAATACCAACCAATGCCCATTGATACCCACTGATACCAACTGATACTCACACCATTAACAATCGATACCCACGATACTCACCAATACCAACCAATGCCCATTGATACTCACTGATGCCAACCAACGTAATGGTGAAGAGGTGAACACAGGTAAGATCATCAGACACCAATCAGCTGAGGCTGGGAAAGGCTTATATCACTCCTGCCCTATTAACCATGAAAACCTGAAAAATGATATCACATGCACTGTGTACTTTATGAGGCATCCATCCATCCATCTATCTATCTTCCAAGTGCTTATCCAGCACAGGGTACTGTGCACAGGAAGCCAGTCCATCACAGGGCACACACACCCTCTCTGGGCCACACTCTGGAGATCGTAGAGTTGCCGATTGTCACACGTTTAGGAGAGTAGAATACCCAGAGTAGAATGGGGGGATGAGGGTGGTGCATGGGCATCACTGCCATTAAATCTGAAGGGGACGTGTCCCCCTCATATTTCACAATTATTCGTTTGGATCCCCCCACATTTAACATAAAATATTAGTTTTATACCAGTGTGTCCCCCCCACACTCAGAATGCTTCTGACGCCCCTGGGGTGGTACATGCAAATTGCATATACATGCAAATTGCAATGTACTGATTGTGTTTCATTTAAAATATTTAGAACATTCTTTGATAGAAAACAATACGAAAAATTAGCAGTTATGTAAAATACATATGTAAAATACAAAGATCAACATTCATTGTTTGTACACTGTATATATATACACTCACACACACACACTACTGTACAAGGTACACATGCTTGCTAGTGCAAACAGCCTGCTCCTCCAAAGAGCCAATCACGTTTCTGTAACCGAATACATGCAGAATCACACAGACAGGGTCTTTTCGAATGAGCGTTACAACGGCTAAGATGTGTGATCTGAGCGGTTCTGAATGTGGTGTGATTGTTGATGCCAGACGTGGTGGTTCCAGCATCTCAGAAACAACCACCAAACCGGGATTTTCACACTGCAGTGTCTAGAGTTTACAGAGAATGGTGCAATAAATAATAAAATATCCAGACAGTGGCATTTCTGTAGCTGAAATCACCCTGTTAATGAGAGAGGTCATAGGAGAGCGGCAAAACCCGTTAAAGCTAACAGGAAGCCCACAAGCGCAAAAATAACAGCTTAGTACTACAGGAGGCATTGCTGGACATCTCTACCCTGAAATTCGTCCCTTTTATAATACTCTTGGACAGAGACTGAGGGCCCGTCCACACTAATACGTTTTCACTCAGTGATGCAAAAACTTTCTTCTGATTTAGCCTTCCGTCCGCACCACCATGGATGTTTTTTTTTCCCAGAAACGGAGAAAAACTTCACCGCCCTGCGACAGCTTATCTTTCTGCGAACGCATTAGCGCAGGCGCTCATAAACGTCATTATTTTGTTATGCCTACATGAGCGAGCTGTGATTGGTTCGTACTCAGATCGTGACCCTTGGTTATTCTTCACGGGAAGGAAGGGATGCTTTGCCTTTGTTTTCACGGAAGTAAGCCGCATGTGAACAACGAGGACGCATAGGACTTTCGCTACCTGTCATATGTCGTTTTGCTTACTTGTGTGCCGCTAAATGATTCGCTAAATGAAGTGCGCCAGTTCTAAAAATATATTATAAAACTTTTGGTTAAATGAAAAATGTCAGAAATATATACATCAACAAATACTCTTATAGCTACGTCATTTGCCTTTTGCACGAACCAGCGTGAACGCAAAAGTTTTTTTCAGGGCTAGTAATAACGGTAGTGGACCCCAGCCTCCGTCAGCGGACACAGATCTTTTCTTTCGGAAACTCCCGTCATTTTTTTTTTACGTATTTGCGCGAAAGTAGCCTAAATCAACATTTCTTGGAAATGGATTATCCTGCTTTGTCATTACTGATAAATTTATATTTCACAATCGGCTATGCCTCTCACATAGCACAAGACAAATTGCATATCCATGTGAAAGCAACCAATTCTGGCTTTTAACCTTATCGGAATGTTGGCTCACTACTCTTCCCAAAACAGATGGAGGAATCAACACCTTCACTTAGGAAAGGTAAAACCACACAGTCGTGGAGACAACACACACCCTGAAGCAGTTTCAGCCTCATTAAATGTGATGCTGCCAATCAGGGGAGTGCTAGGGACTAATTAATTAGGGCGCATGTCCGCACATTACATTTTTATTTGGTTAGCAGATGCTTTTATACAAAGTGATATACATTTTTTGAGAAAGCAGAGCAAACAGTCCCTAGAGCAACTGTAGCTTAAGGGCCTTGTTCAAGGATTCAATGGTAAAAACATTCTGCCAACTCTGGGATTTGGACCAGCAACCGTCACACTCATAGCTACAAGGTTCTAAGACACTGAGCAAAACTCCTTTTCGGTGTTTTGTACAGTTCATCTCTCTGGTTAAACAAACGTTCAAAGCAGGTAAGTAGGGGTTTTGACCTGAGGGTGCCTTGACTGTCTGAGGGCTCCATGGAGAATGCGACCACCTAGTCGAGTCCCGTCTTGGCGGATGAACCATGGAGACGTAAACGGAGGTCCCACACTTTGCTGAATGGTGTGTGCCAGGTTCAAGGGACCGAGTGCCATTTAGCCAAAGGGTCGGAGCCACTCACATGGGAGTATCTTCAGGCGTAATTAAAAACAAAAGAAAATAAAAATATATCTCTATGTGCAACGATTGCAGAGAGAGAGAAATCGGTGCACCAGCCTGCAGACGACTGGAAACTGCACAACTCATTAGGCAAAGCGCAGAGGCTCGACTCAGCCAAAAGGAATCACTTATCTTTGATGCCATGACAGAAATTTGCCCTGTCAAAACACCCACTGCGTCCAGCTCAGCAGACATAGCCTTAAGCTACGTTACAATAGGCCAGGCCGCCGATCGCTGAACTCGTCTTTTGAAAAGATTGTGACTTTCGAACATCTCGCTTCGCCCCGTCAGTGTCTGACAGAACACCTCACAGCTGGGGGGGACGTATCCGTGCCCACGAGCCCAGTGTTTGTAATCCCTTTTTGTTACCGAGGAAGAGTACTGATATAGACATAAAAGGGAGAGACACAGGGGCCCAGGCACCGTCTAGTGACATGTGACATGGGGTGATGCAACGAGGTCCACAAGCTGGCAAATTCCAGGCCCAAAGATAGCAGCCGATCTCTGAGCAGCTCTTCAGAAAATCTGTGTCACATAGCTGGAAGGTCTTCGCCCATGGGCCGCTAAATGCGTTTCTGGAACGTAAAAGCATTTCGTTAACAGTTACAAGATGCAGGCACTCGTTATGTAGTTTCGAACAAGCTATTCCAGTGGATAATGTTAATTAAGGCAACTCTATTGTCATACCACTAAAATAAGGCATGGCCCAAGTAAGGCTAATTGAATAGCTTTGCCAAGAGAATGTGAGAATCGCTAAAGCAGAGTTTCCTCCTTAAAAAAACCACCGTTTAGTGGGTTTCACCATAGTGCAACAGCAGAAAATTGAGGGGTGAGAACAACAATGAAGGGACAGCATCGATGAGGCAGATAGGGGGGCCAGATGCCAAATGATACCCCCGACTGCCTCCCCGTCCCGACAGCGACAGAAGGTGAGAGGGGTGATTAGCTGAAGTAGGATCCCTGATGAACAGATGCCAGTAACAAAGTGCATGTTCTTCATCTGCAATGGAGAAATGCAGAGGAGGGAGAGTCTGTTCCACATCTCCTCCATGGAAGGAGCTGTGAACTCACAAAGTTATTAGCTATTAGCCATTAGCTGTTAGCTATCAATTGCACACCGGTAAAACAAGAGGTTGTGACGATAATCAACCCCCGAATCACAAACATCCCCGGTACCTGTGGGAACAGGGAACCCTGAAATTGTCACAGAGGAATTCTGTTCTGCTCGGGGACTATTACGACGGGTGATTAAAAATGTTGTTTTGGCAAATGAGCATCTGACGTCTGCACGGAAATGACTTGCAGAAGCATCAACCTGTACTAAATATGAAATGTTTACCTCACCCGGGGGAGTCACCCTTCACTTTAATATACGTTAAAACTGTAATGTACTGTAAATGTATCCTTCAATATATAAAAATTTACTGTCTACCATGAAACAGCAACGGAAGCAAAAAACAAAAAATAACAATAACCTTAAGAGCTCCCGTTTACAAAGTTCAAGTGTTTCCTCATCCCACTGAAAGTAATGATGTCAACATAACAGTAACACATGGGTATTTAGTTCTGTGCAGGAAGAAGCAGTTACCCTGGGGTAGACAGGGAGGACACCCCCTTCGCTCCTACCCTGCCCCTCCTCTGTCTGCTGGATTTTCCGCTCTGCTTTCAGACAGGCATGAAAAGCCGGATGCTTTAACCCCAAAGCTGTGCACAAGCTCAGGCTGTGTCATCTGTCTCCATTTCCAAAGACCGTCTTTAACTAACTAACCTTCTTCTTTTCCTGAATGGAATAACGACCGTCAAGCCGTCTGCTCCTGCAGACTCTCTGCCTTCCCTGCCTCATCCCACATCCGCTTCTCGGCTTCTTTATTAATATTCCCCAGGATCTGTGGAGCTTGACACTGTCACCCACCAGATCTCTGTAATGTCCCTAAATAAACCGGGAAGAGATGGCACTCCGCTGAGCCAGTTTGAGTCACACCTCTCAGGTAGGCCCTGTCAGGCCAGCCGACACCACCTCAGGGCTTACTTAATAACCTCCTCTCACCGCTCCTCAAATCACTAGCTCTGTTGACAAAATGAATTCTTACGTCTCCTTCACCCCTCTGACGCGCTGGATTCTCACCGTCACCTTGGATAACTCAAAAGCGATATTATCAAGAACCGGCGAGAACCTCACCGTCGCTCTCTGTGAGAACTTCCCTTATTCCCAGCACATAATATCTATGACCCATTCCTCTTGGCTCCGGAGAATCTGCCAATATCATCCCACGACACTCTCGAGCCAGTTGCTGGACCATGCTGTGTTGGTCTCTCGTTTAGAGTCCAACAGCCTGCTAGGGGAATTTCCTGAACATCCAATCAGACCTTCTTATTTTGCCCTGTACATTGCTGTTTTACCAACCGGGGCCTGTTTTGCATTTGTGACCCCCATCGAGGGGAGATCCCCGATTTCACCTTGAATACTTTAACACACCAGAACTGCGTTACGGTCCTCAGCAAGAGGGCACCTCAAGAACCAGAAATGAAACCTTGCAGAATCCCTCATGCACCTGAGTGCATCTTCCAGCATCTTCCTTCTTCCATTCCATCTGCAACGGGAAGCTCACAGTTTAATTCCTCGCTCATGCAAGTTGGGTTTAGCAAGTATTGTAATGTCAGAAGGTGTTTGGAAAGTGTTCAGAGTTTCCAGGCAAGTCGATTCAGATCCTGCCAGAATTACCGACAGTCTGTGTTTCTTACCATTGGAACTGAGATTGCTCATTAGCCGTAGATGCTGTTTTGCATCAGATGCTTTGTACTTTATGTTGTGGGCGGTATGAATATGCCGTGGGCTGATTTTTCCACCCTCCATAGAAAAAATGGAGGCCTTGTGAGCAAATGTAATTGCAGATATTGATCTCGTGTGAATAACCTGTGTGGGTTGTTTCGTGTTATTATGACTGCACTTGCATGCAGTGACCTGTGATCTTGACTTCAGTGAAAGGTTGATAAATACGAGTGTAAATGCAGCTGTTCCCAGACATTTCAGCTCCTTCTACTGTTCCAGGTCTTTGAGCTCCTACCGTTTTTGCAGCTCCACCATCTCTATGATCTCCTGCAGCCCCTCAAGCTGCCTCAGCTCCACTATATCCTACAGGTCCTGCAGCTTCTGTAGCTCCACCATCTCACCCATCTCCTACACCTCCTACAGCTTCTGTAGTTGCACCATCTCCATCGTGTTTCCTGTCACCATGCTTGCTTGCCAGCCGCACACTATCTCTCCATTTAGCAAACACCAGGCTGGTCTCTCCCCCAGCAGCAGGGTTCGAGCTGCATGATCCTGTTCACCCATGAGTTTGTGGGAATTTCAGGAATGGGCAGAGAGCCGTATTTCGAAGGACTAAGCGAGTGATTTTGGGTGGAGGCTGTGATCCATTATTCAGCCCAGCATGACGGGATCAGTTTGGTGAGTGTGGTGAATTTATGTGGCAAGCTGGGAAATCACACAAAGACACCAGTTTTTGTACTGCCGGAGTAAATAGCTTATGGTGCTGATCCATCGTGCGTCCGAATTCCTATTGCCTGGGAGATGGCTTTAGAATTACTGGAAAATGTACACAGATACAGGTGTAATGTAAAGAAGCTTCTGATGGTAAATGCACATTACTATGCAGTGGCATCTTTGCAGCATGCAGGTTAGAAGGTCACCGGTTCAAATCCCAGGATCGGCAGAGTGATGTCACTGTCGGACACTTAAGCAAAGCCCATAACCTGCAAAGCTCTAGGGACTCTCTAGTGCTGCTTTAACAAAAATATGGAGTCACTCTGGATAAAAACATCTGCTAAATAATTGTAATGTAATAAAAGTTCCAGTTCACCAAACTGCAGGAACTCTCAGAAACAACATATGAGATATGGGGAGAAAATGCAAACCCCCCCATATACACACAGCAGGGGTGGGAACCACAGCAGACGACCACAGTGCAGAGACTCCAGTCGACTTGGACCACCACAACATCGCAACTCCAGACAACACGAGCACTGTGATGCCAGTAGCGCAGATGACCACAGTGCTGTGACTAATCGACTCAGGCAACCACAGTCCCGTGACTACAACAACTCAAATGAATACTGCGCTGTAACTCTAGTGACTCAGACAACCAGAGCTGCAACTCCAGCGACTCAGATGACCAGTGCTGAGGTTCCAGTGACTCTGACAACCACACACCATAAACCCTGCGAACTCAGACAATCACAGTGCTGTGACTCCAGCCGATTCCCATTATCACAGCGCTGTGACTCCAGCTAACTCAGATGACCGCAGCTAGTCACATGACACCTCTCTTTCCTACCTCTGTCTTCTGCAGGAAATGTTGAGGCAAGAGGATAGGGGTGTATTTAGGTATTGGTGCATATCTGATCGCTTCATCATGCAGGGATTTCAATGATATTTAGCTAGATAAACAGCCGAATTTTGAGACAAATGGTCAAACATCCTTTTTTTTCACCCAGTTACTGCTGTCTGTAGTTATAGAAACTTTGTTGATGCTGAAGAGGCAGATGTCCAGGGTCAGAAGATGCCACAGCTCAGATGTTTGTCCTCTTTTGTTTTCCTGTATAGTTCATTCACTCCAGATAAAACACATCAAATCCAGCAGGAAGTGTCATCCCCACTCTGCCTCTCAGAAAAATCACTAGAAGGTTCCGTCAAAGAGGCCTGGAGGCAGAAAGGCATGAGCCAGGTCATGACATGCTCATGGAGGACATTGTTTATCACCGAGGCTCATCGTAGGGGACATGGGCTGTTAATGTAGCACTAATCACAGGGTGACAGGGGACATGGGATAATTGCTGCCCCTTCAACAGCCTCCCGTGTCACCATGTTGGTGGTGGGGGGGCTGGTCACACCACACCACCAAACTCCCACATTGCCTGATAGCATTTGAGGATGGGGTCTCTGAGTACTGTGATCATACAAGTGTGATATACGACAATTGCTGCACATCACATGTTAAACATCAGACTGTTCTCCACCTCAGCTAGTAATGTCTGTTCAGAAACCATGCCAGTGAAGTGATCGTCTTAATTCAGGCCTAACTTGCTCTTAAAGCATTCTTAGTACATGCACCTTTGAACTGATCACCCTAAAGATTGCTGAAGTGAAATGTATTATTTATTTTATTGCAGCTGCACGGCAATTGTACTGAAGCAAATACTTACAAACGATCATATTTGTGTTGATGTAAGAGGCTAAGCTGTAATTTGCGCCTTATCAAACAAAGCTCTTGTCTTTGCGCTGAAAGCCTTGCATCATGTCAAACATCCCCTTTTTAGAATTAAGGCAGGTGCTGGAAGGAGCCAGATAAATAAGCATGTCTTGTGAAAGGGCATCGCACCCTGTCCCAGACATCTGACACACGCGCCACTAAGAGCCTTGTAATCATGGTCCGATCGGCGTCCGCCAGCTTTGTGTCGATAATCAAAGCATGACCCAGGGGGTCAAAGCCCTTAATTGAAGCAAAACTTCAAAGCAACCGGCCTCATGGTGGAGGTGGGGGGGCTGGGGGGGGGGTGGCAACCAGTGTGTTCCAGAACAGCTACCATGTAAACAATCCTTTGCCCGATTAATGAGTGTCCAGGTAATGCGGCATTAGGATGCGTCCAAGCTTCCGTCGTCGGCAGGAAAATATGCAACTTAATGGGATAATTTCCATCTCCATTGCCAGCAGGGGGAGTCTATCTCCATACCAATGTGTCCCTCCAGAAATCGATTTAACTGATCAGTTGATCATGGAGCCGTTACCTGGATTAACATAATCTGATGAAGAGAAGGAATGCAAAAAAACATAGCATCTTGGGAGTTTTTGGGATTCTCCCCTCAGCTATCTTCATACAGTACTGTCTTCATGTGCATCATACTGTATAAATGACAAAGTGCGTTGGGTGACTGTGCAATGAAAGGTGCTATATAAAACTGAATTGAACTGAATTGAATTGAATTGAATTGAATTGAATTGAATTGAAGCGAAGCATCAGGGGCAGAAATTGGTAGCAATGAATCGTCTCCTCAAACACTATTCAGCCTGTCAAGTCAAGTCAAGTGAGCTTCATTGTCATGCCTTTGTGGTAGAAAAATTTTAAATATAACACTTAGAATAAAAGTCTGGACCTCTCAGTTTGATGAGGTAAAGGAAATCTCTTTTATTCCAGCTTTCCAGCAAAGCAATCTCATCACACTCTGGCACTCGGTACCAAGTCACACGGAGCTCACAGAGCAACCAGTTGATAAACCATAACTCCCAATTCCCAATAAGGACTTCTAATTCCTGATTGGTCACAAAACACCAACAAACCAAGTTCAAATGTATAACAAACACAATTCTCCTGCTCTATTGGTTCACCTTGGCAGCAAGGTAAAATCCACCCATTTTGCTCAGTTTACCAGAAAATGTCTCGACTGCTAGGCTCCTACTTGAAATATGAATATAGATATTGATTACATGACATTGAATCACTATTAATGTTTGGGTGTTCCATTGATTAATGATTAACAC
>JAODJX010000001.1:16176205-16189365 GCA_026776945.1 Isichthys henryi | reverse complement strand
CATTCACATCGGGGACTGGTGCTGCTGCAGCATTCACAGTGAGGCGCAAGCGCATTCACATCATCAGGGACTGGGGCCGGTGCAGCGTTCACGGTGAGGCGCAAGCGCATTCACATCGGGGACTGGTGCTGCTGCAGCATTCACAGTGAGGCGCAAGCGCATTCACATCATCAGGGACTGGGGCTGGTGCAGCGTTCACGGTGAGGCGCAAGCGCATTCACATCATCGAGGAAAGAAATGCCTAATGATCAGTCGTTACGGCGACACCCCTGGGCCGCTCACCCCAAATGCAGTGCGGGCTAAACCATAATGACCAAGATTATTACCCACCCTGTCCTCCAACCCCCCCCCCAGCACACACTACAGGAACCCGCCCCAGACTTCTCCACCAGAATTGTGGACCTGGAATCAGCTCTCCCTCCCTCGCCAGGAGGGCAGTATGTTGGAGGGAGGGAGCGTGCTGATTTTAATTAAGGGCATCTGAGGCGGGGGGGGTCACATTATTACGTTTCTCTTATTTGCTTTTATTTTCTTCCCTCTTCCATCATCCCCATTGCTCATGTAGGCCGAATTGAGCCTTTGCTGATTCCCCTTTAGGAAACCACGTCTATTGCACCCCGCTTGAGACAATACAGGCTGTGGAAATCTGCACTGTTTAAGTGACAATCCTCTGTTCAGATCCCCTTTTTTATCGACAAAATCCTTCCGAAATTCAGCGAGGTGTGTCGCAGCAGCCCCTTCCCACAGGGGCATCCGCCAGGTTTATGCAAGCGAGGCCCGAAAAAATTAAAGTGCATCTATCAGTCTGCATCTTTCATTACAGGAAGGTGTGGCCGTCAGGGTGTGGCCCTTGGAAGCCAAACCCAGTGAAGCTGAAATGCTGCAAATGCTTGTGGAATTCAAATCAATCAGATCAATAGTCATGATGATGATGGAGGACATCGCCAGCCAACCAGAGAGGTTGAAGAATTTGCATGCAGGGTCTTGGATATCGTGCCATTAACCGTCCAGTATTTGAAAAGTGCCACGTGCATAAAACCACGCAGGAGAAAGAGTAACACTAACCAGTTAATTATGCTGGAGCAAATTCACAAGAGATCCTCCACCTAGATCTTGAAAATTCAGATGACCTGCGTGTAATCCGAACTGCCTGTTTTTACTGCAGAATGTAACCTGATTCCGCTTCGCTTACGGTAGGGGGTGACCCACGCTACCTTCTGATGCAGAGATGGTAATTACGATCATGTATCATGTTTTTAAATTATACACTAATCACCCAGTGACGTCCAAGGCCATCTCCCGGTCCTTTCCAACTGACCTGCAGAGATCTGGACCGAGGCCACCTTATGGAAATTAAAAATCCAATTGTGTGATTCATCTTTGCAATTACCTGCAGCATCCGCAGTCACCGGGCACTGAAGCGAGGCCCTCACAAAGGAGACAGCATGATGAACAATTCAGTGCTATCATTTTGTCTTCTTATTAAAACAATTTATAGCAGGTATATGATGAGTGCGCTCTGACTAGAAATCTCCTTTACAGGAAGTACCGGCCAACTTAATTTAGTGCCTAAATTAACTGAAAGTTAAGTGAAACGCAAAAAGAAACAAAGAAAGCGCACGTCTTGGTGCTGTGCTGAATGCCTGGCAACACAGAATTGACGTCAGACCATTTGAGATGTCCTCAGCGTGGAGCACGGAGATTACAAAGATCAGGGTGAAAAGTCATTTTTTTCAGGGAATTTCACCTTTGTTAACAATATTCACAGAACATTACAATATTTTACAATTCTCCGCAAGCAGCTTCAGGAAAGCCCTTTGCTCTACAGCGCTTAAAAAAAGATGGACACTTATAGTGTGTTAACCCGTACACAGGGTCTCCTTTCCACTTTTTTAAAGCTTAAACTCGTCAGCGAAATCTGGTTGTTACTGGCCATGAAACCCGGCGAAATGACAGCACACTGAACCGTATGACTGCACCCTCCACCGGCTCCCCGCCCACGCGCTGAGCACTCATTAACCGCGCCTGGGGTGGGGCTGCTCAAACGTTGTGCTGGTGCCACCTGCTGGCAGGAGCCATCGGTAGCTGATTTTCCGTCAAATCTGAAGTGCTATTTCCCCACCACCGAGCCAGAGCGGAGAACAAGGCTCCCTTTCACGCGATTTCTCTCCGCTCTTCTTTCTTTCCGACACCTCCTAAATGCTTTCATTTCTCATGTAGTAAAAGTTAATCTGGGTCACGTTGTGTGCAAAAAAATGTAGTAGATGCGACATTCTCGGTCTCACCTTGAAGCTGCTTAGGTATAAAGAAAAATAAATAAATAAATAAAAATAAGGGCAGTAATAGATGACGTGACTGAGGACCTCTGGACGCTCCGGATACCTGTGCCGCGTTCAAAGGCTGCCGTAAAACGGGCTCTCAGATCAGACATGGGCATCACCCAGCCACATACACAGGCAGACATCTGTCGGCACCCCAGGTTGCTAAGTAGTCAGAGGCGAGTACGGGGGGGCGGCATCACTGCACTACCTAATAAAGGCCCCAATGGGGCCCTCATCACAGACATGACCCTAATGAGTTTAATTTAAATAGCATCTGCATACTTCTTGTTGGAGAAGAACTAGCACGTCAGTGTTTCCTGGTGTTAAGTTGCATTTTTCCGAAATCAAGTTTGGCCTTTGGGTTATCTATTTATTTACTGCGCATCAAATTCATGGAGAATTACACGTCGTTTATTCACATTATTGTAATGATCCAAGCAGTCAGAAATGCCTGTGAAGACATGTTCTATGAATAAACAGTTCTTAAAGGCTTTGCACAACGTGTTTTCGCGGATACGTAAACAATGAATAACATGTTGAAACAAGTCTAGTTATACATTGTGTTAAAACTAAGAAGTCTGGCTTTGTTTTCTGTATAAACAAATACATAAATGAAACCGGGAGTCTTTGTCAAACACAGCTACGGTTAACAAATGAAAAAAAAAACATGTTTATTTTATTTGTGTGTTTTATTTTTTCAGCAAAATGAATCACACTAACACAATTTACTGTGCATGCATTTACCCTCGCTCCTCGGAGAAACTGAATTTAAATAAGTCCAGACAGCGGGTGGGAGGATTATACGCAATAAAGACTGAGAGCACAAAGATTGGAAACTTCACTCCTATGATATTTAGTTGAGTGGGTTTGGTCCCGTGCCCTTGAAACACGCATGAAAGGCGCGCGCTTGCCCCTCATTGTACCGGGCGGACCGAGAGCGACACGCTGAGACATCCTCTTTTCCCAAGTTAATTAAACTTAACTTAATTAAACACGTATTTTTTTCTAAGAGAAGCTAGGCATTTGTAAAGTATACTGACGCAAAATGTGCATTATGTGTGCACAGTACTTCTTAAGTTTTAAAACAAATTCGGTTTTATACGAAGATGATGACTATTATTGGTAGCAGTAGTAGCAGTAGTATCATCATCATCGATAATAATAATAATTATTATTATTATAAATATATTATTATTATAAATACATTCTTCTTCTTATTATTATTATTATAAATTAATACAGCAACTTTTTCAGAACACGCAGGCCTCCTTCTTGTGTTCCAGATGAATAACTCCGGTTGCTGTTTTTGTTGCACCAGTAGAATATAACAGATAAATACGTAGCCTATTGGAAGCTGATATGTATGTGGGCAAACAAATAAAGCACAAGCCATGTTTCCGTGAGGCTTTAATTACTTTATTGATTTATTTAAAAAAAAATGTAATACGCAAAACATTTGGGTAGTTCCAAAACGTTAATTTAGAAGTTAAATGTTGGTGTATAACATAGAGCACGTATTCATTTCAGTCATTCTATGTTTCAAAGTGTGCATTTAGTATATTTTAATGGGAGTATTTGGATGTTAATTGTGTCGTTTTGAAATCATAAATAGCAACATAAATCAAACCAGTGTGTAACAATATTACGCCAGTATTCCCGTGTCCTTAAAGTGGTCTAAAATAACTCGCCACGACAATAAATCATGCCGACATTCCCAGGAGTGTTCAACACTACGGTAGTCCTTAGCCACAGTTTCCAGCCACAGTTAAAAGTTAAAATACGGTTAATACTCATTTAGAAAGGCGAACACTTTTGGCAAAAATGATGGATGGATGAAAAGTGCTATTTAAATAATTCAGCGCGATATGATGTAGATGATATAATCGTTTGACAAAAGCAGGCCTTTTTTAACAGAAATCCCCACAGCAGAATGACTAGCAATCGCCGTCCAGGCAACAATAACAATAACAAATAATGTTTGTTTTAATGCAAATCTCGATTACTTAAAAATCTGGTGATATTCAAAAATATTTAAATCCGAAAGTCTTCAGCTGTTTAAAGAATGAATGTGTATTTTTCGTTTAATTTGCAGGCTTTGACAAGAAGTCTAAATATTGACGCACATAAAGGATGTGCGGACACTGATGAGAGCCATTCACGAGGAAGGTGACGATAATCCATCGGGAGGCGACTTTCAACATCATTAAGTCAATGTCAACATGCCATTAAACGGTAACGTTACCAAGAAACACGCCGCGGTTACTTTCCAAGTAACAGGTTCTAAAAAACGAGAAAGGCTTAAAATTATAAATCAGTGCCAATAATAATAAAAAAAATTCAATTAATTCGATATTTGTGTTTTGTTTGTTGAATTTGCCTCTTTCTCAATGAGCTGTTGCGCAAGTGGGGAAACTTAGATCGGCAGTAAAATAGCTCACTATACATCGAAATTAAACGCCTGTTTACACTAATTTCTATACAGCAAGGTTGGTATTATTCGATATTATAAATTAATCGAATGGGAGTTCGGTCTATTTATCCAGCCAAACGAAATTTAGCCGGAATTTTTTTTTACTAAGCTATAAACTTATTTCACGGGATGACTTGAACACGCTGGGGATAACGAACACGCTGGGGATAACGAACACGCTGGGGATAACGAAGATGTTGTGAAATGTACGCAAAATATTTTGAAGATTAAAAATGTAACAAGCTGCCCGATCGCTGGATTTTAAATTCACAATTGCTACGTAAGGCAAGATGCGAGAATATTCGAATACTGTACTTGTTTTCTGAGATTCCATCTGGAAATGCTATTTATATCTTGCTGACCAATTTCATTTCAGTTGGAAATAATTGCATGGGAAGCACTTTAATTGTAAAACTTTTACTAAGGAAATATGTAAATTAATGGATGAATGTTATTATGGAAATTATGTGAATTATTTATAGACCTTTTATTGTGAGAATATTACGTATCCGTTAAAATAAGTTCTCACGTCTCATTCCATTACTATCTCCAAGTGTGTGTTCTACGGTGGAAGGATTAGGAAAACGTATGCGCCTAATTTTGGAAGAACGGAAGATTGAAGTGAAATACGGAGGCGGCTGAACAATGTCATTAATTTATCCGTGACCTGTTGCCCGAAGCGACAGCTCTGTAGCCCTGATCTCACGGATCCTCGTACTGTACGCAAACGCAAACAGCGCCTTTTATTTGTGCGGTCCCTTAGATTCCAGGTTCACGCATTTATGCTGTCACACATGGTTTCACTAAGCACTGAATACAATAAAAAATAAACTTGAAAAGATAAAAAATCTATAACTAGTAGCATCCAGAAGTAATATCTGTCTTTTAGTTTTGTTAAATTACAATTCATAAACTGAAAAACATCTAAAGATAAAGGCAAAGGGAGTTCGATACTAGCGATAATCCCTAAAAATCACTGACATGTAGAATCGTGTGTGAATTTATGTGGGCCTACAGCATAACATGTTTTAAAAAAATAACGGTAACCGTAACACCAACAACGCAATTATTTAGCACTAACAACTAGAATAACCTATTATAATTTTAAGAAAAAATATACAAATGTTGAACCGTTATCGCTTCATCTTTTGTAGTGAATTTAAAAATAATTTTTCATTTCGTGTGCTTGTACTTGACCATTATGCATAATACCATAAGAGTAGCCTTATATCTTTACATTTAAAAATATGCTATGCCTGGTAGTGATCGTTGTCTGTTTAGCAAACATGTTTCTTGCGCGCGTACCCTAAGCGACAGACGTGTGCGGGGTGAATATGCGATTAAGGCAGCGACACACTTTACGCTGGAAGTGCGGGGTCTCCCAGGCCCATTACTCTCGCCCAATATTAAGCACTCGGCACCTCGAGCGGCTGAGTTGAGCAGAAGGACCACCTGCTTTCAGGCTCTCACCCCAACACGCTAGGCATATTTCCCAATCAGCGGCTCCCCTTTCTGCCTGCTCCGTGGGGGTACGCTTTCTGAGGTTTTGGGTTAATTAGGTTATTAATTAAGTCTAGGGTGTAACGTAGGATCATTTAAAATAAGTAATGGACGTTTTAAACCAATAGTTTGCCCGTTCTGTCTTATGGAGAGCAAACGTTTCCCCGGTGGACCTGTAGACGGCCTTTTTTGTTCATTAAGGTGCGCTATCTGATTGCAGATGACGCTCCACTCCGCTACAGCCCTAAACAAAGGGCTAACGTGCACAGGCTCATTGACCTCGCATGTGGAAACGCGTCACGCGCCTGTCATACTCCTGCCTCCTCTTTCCGCGCCTCTCTCAGCATGACCGCCTTATTAGACACCTCTCCGTACAGTATGGCATCAGTAAAATGCCAGCATTTGCATATTTGCTACGCAGCTTATGTCCAATCCCCTAGCCGCATTTGCACCGTTAATGTGAGTTAATTTTCCAAATAATACTTTGGCAAATCGTCTTTCCACACTGATACATCATTTATGTAAGGACTTCTGTGAACTTTGAAAAATTAATGCCTTTAATTTTGGTTGATGGTGACATCAACAAAGCTTTGTAAATTGCACTTTAATGAGATTTTGCTACGGGGGATAATCTGCCACTGACAGAAATGCATATCGAAAACATCTGTAGACCTATGGTTTTATTCTGTCGGTTAAACGTGATGAAAAATCAAAATCCTACATACACGTAGGCATACACACTTCCGAGAAATACAGTTTTTGCTACGTGACAATAATAGGCCTATATACATGTGGTATGTATTTAATATGTGATACATACATGCTACCTAATGGCAAAAAAACCCCTTACTCTGCAATATACTTTGTGCATCCGCAAATAAGCGTAATGAAAAAAAAATATATATAGATATATAGTAAATATGTGAGAAATCGTATTTTTTAGGCAATCTTTGAAGCCGTATGACAAAACTCTGCAGGGTATTCAGTTATTATTTTGGCTGCTATAGTCACAAATGATAATATATCCAGGGGAAAGATAAATACAAAACATATTCTGTATTCAGTGCCACGTATGTGATGTACGGATGTGTTTAAAAGGCAAACAGCCTCTCTAATGAAACTATCCCACAGACATTCGTGAAAGAAGCTGAACGCTTCGCGTTAGCTGCACTGGCGCCAGGGGGACAAAAGCCAAGAGCTTGTAGATCTTGTCCGCCTGAAACCTGAAAAGAAGTGGTTCTGGGGCCGATTACGCGAAGTTTGTCGAGAAACAGTTAGGAATGGAAAAAATGATGGCGTGAAACAAACAAACAAGTAAGAGGGGAAACAAATTTCACCCTCTGGTATGTTACAGAGCAATGGTTTACCATGCATGCTTTCATATACACATTTAAAAAAATAAAAAAATAAAAAAGTATAGGCCTATACGGTATTTTAACGTTCAAACCTTACTTAGGCTGCCCTGGGGTTCAATAAAAATGGTAATTGTGTAAGATATCACAAAAAGTATAAATAATAACAATAATGCGAATGAATCCGCTAGTTCTCCCTGTGACTGGCATTTCCTTTCAGCACCACAGGGCGTAACAGTGCCTTTAATGACGCGCATAAAGATCATTCATGTACTTTTACTGGGCGGTTTGGGGAGCCAGTGTAGCCGCCATCAGTGCTAATAAATAACACAATATCGAGCCCTACAGTTGTTTGCACACGACCCCCTTACGGACTCTGGAGTAAAATTAGCTTTGCTACATTAAGATCTGTATGTTTTCAGTACGCAGCGAGAAATACTTTACGGCTGCGATGGTCACTGTCCAGAGAACACTCACTGGCACCTCGCCGTCTGCAGAACCATGCAGTGTTGAAGAAACACCGGAATGGCACTAGTCATAATGCATAATTTATTTACTTGTGTTTGTTTGACAGAGATTATCTAACTAGTTAGCTGTTTAGCCAAGGATAATTTGGCGCCCAGCTAATTACCATAATCCCCTTGAAGAGTCAAGTGCGGAGTTCTCCTTGGACCTGAGCCCTCGAGATAAGGGGGATGCTTACAAGTTGACAAGTTCCAATCTGTAGGTTCTTGTGGTGACGCGGATTTTTCATTTTTAAAAGTCCAGGCACGTGTCTGCGTTTCTTGCTTCTCAAAGGAGCATTTATTTATGTCGCTCAGATATTTTGAATAATCTTTATGGTAGACCCGATGTTCGCTGTGCATTTATCATTTATTTATATGTTCAGTAAAAATGCCCCCTGTAATGATCCCAGATTTAGCCGCCCCATTGGGGGTAGCTTTCAAACAATCAGAAAGAGTTACTCTTTTAAATGTCAAACCGAACCTTAAAGCTAACCTGGCTCACTTCAGATAATTTAGTCCTGCTATGCCGAATTCCTGACATTTATTGTTCCATTCTTATCTCGTGTTAAAAGGGCGGTTAATGCCTTCCATGTGCAACCCTGTAACCCTTCAGCAAAAGAAGACGTATTTGGACGGCTGTATGGTGAGAATTTGTCCGTTATGAAAAGCATTCCTGCTCCGAATGAGCCCTTCCGCCCGGGACTGACTCCCGCTCGGAGCCGCCCGCCTCCTGGCTGCCGCATTTACTTAAAGAGACGGGGGCCGTTATTGGCCCCCACGGTTTGTTTGTCTGGCCAGACTCACACACATTTAAGTGAATTATCATGTATAAAAGTGGGGTGGTGTGACTGAAAATGAATTAATTATTGTGTGACAGGGACTGAGCAGCAGAGAGCAGTCCGCTGGCACAGCGCTGGCACTCTGCTGTCCCTCATCATCCAAGCACATCCTGCAGCTGACAAGCCGTGTGATCAGAGCCTCGACCAGCCTCTGCAGGAAATCATGGTGGGGGGTGGGGGGTCTGGCCCCTCGGCAGGGGGATTGGACACCTCTCGTCTGGCGATGGCATCGTGCACCATGGGATGGCAGCGTATGTCACCGGGAAGCGAGGCGTGTCAGCCGCCCGCAGGCCCCCGAAGAGCCCCGGCCGGAGAGCAGTGCCGGAACCGTCACCGAAGCCCACCCCCATGCTTCTGGCTGTTCTGAGACGGGCATCCCCCCCACAAAGAAATGGCGACCATAATTCGCCATCTCACCAAATACTACCCCCAGAGTTGGGAACTTTCTGTAGCAATATGGCAGTTTCTTACTTTTGCTGCAGACGTGATGAGTTTGCAGTTTATTAAGTCCTTAGGGGCCTTGGCAGGGGGAGTCCCCTGTCAGGCCAACTACGTCTTTATTTAATTGCTGCGAGAGAGTGAGAGCGAGCAGGACCATCGCTACCATCTCGCGTACGAAAAGGCCGTTCCCAGTGATGAGTGACGTTGCCCGTCGTTTGCCTGCTGCATCCACAGCAGACGAGATCACGACCCTTTTAAATGTTTTGCTGGCATTCTGGTGAGATCTGTGTGACAGGCTCGGCACTAACCCCATTCGCGTTCGTCCCCGTTAACCTTTACAGATGTGTTGTTTATTCTTTATCCCGTTGGCGGAGATCGACAGTCTTGGGGGCAAAAATTAACTAGGGGCCCCAAAAGAGTCCCGAGGACTTATTAGGCTGTCTGGGGCAGTTTGAAAGAGTGTCCAGAAGTGAGGCAGCGGGGAAAGCATAGGGTGATGGACGGGGGGTGGGGGAGGGGGCATGGGTGCCACTGGAATGTGGGAGTAAGAGGGTTATAAAGACCTTTGTAACCAGGACACACAACCAAACATGATCAGGTTATGCTACTAGCAAAAGGCAGCTTACATCATTTTCTTCACCATTGTGTTTCTGTGATCTTGGGTTTGCTATTCTTCTCTAGTATTACCTCAATTAGCTGCTTCGGTTTACTGGCACAATTTGCTAGCATTTACTTTTTCATTGACTTTTGTTTTATTTATTAAAAATTGGTTGAAACATATTAAAACTCAGTTGTTTTGAAAAAGGTTTGAGGTGGGAGTTTATTCCATTAGATGGGCATTGCAGGTATGACAACGTTCACTAGGAATGCAGATCTGAAACTGCACCATTGAGGCCCAGAAAAAGTTGAGAAGTTGAGCTTCATGAGTCACTGTACGTAAGGGGTATAGTGTTTTTCGGTCCCATGAAAAAAAGGTTTGGTGAATTCTTTCACTTACAGGAGCAGAAAGACAGCTAATTAGCTCAGTATAACTCTTCACCCTGTTGGTAAACCACAATCACCGTAATATCTATCTGTAGGCTTTGTCTGTCATGGCTGTTTACAGGGGAGGTGAGCTGGACAGGTCATGTGACGTGTGACGGTGCGCCATTTAAAAGGAGTGTTGCCCTGTCTGGCGGATCAATGAGTCTGCAACGCGCAGCCAAGCACCAGCACACCTTATGACCCCCTGCCTTTAACACAAATGGCTGGACATTAAAGAGCATAATCCGACTACAGTGCCATGTGTAAAGAGCTGCTGTGGACCTGACCGGCTGTGGTCTTTGGTTTGTCATCAACAGTCACCATTATAAAAGAAAAATAATGCACACATGCATCTTAACACACGTGTGTTGGCGCGCTGCTGCTAAAACTTACAGAGAAACGCGCCTGTGTTTTTGTCACCGTGTGAATTTAAAGATTCCCTTTTGTGCGGGAATGACTACCTCCCACAGCACATCTTCGTGGGTCTGACGCGTAAGTGATTTACTCCGCGCCTTTAATTACTCCAGTGTTTATTATTCTGTCCATAAAGACACCTTCGGCTCCATATTTCCTCCGTATGCCTGGAACGTGCCGCAATTATAACTACAGCTATCTGTTTCCTTGATGAATTTGGTTTCCCCTACATAGTTTGATAAATATAGACGCAAGACCAACCTGACTTTTTATGTGGTAATTAAAGTGAAAAATATAGTCACGGGCCAAATCCTTAATTGGACTCCAAGAGAGATATTTGGAATTTCTCCTTAATAATAGGATATGACGGGATAGGGAAATAAAAGCATGCTGAAATGTGGCTTCAGATGCTCGATTAATCACAAAAAAGAAAACAGCCAATTTAGCATAGTGCATTCTGGGAATCTCTTGGCCCAGGTAATGTTATCTTAATCATCGTGCCACAATATTAACCTTCCTATATCAGGTGAAGATGACATCTTCTCTGTGTGCCATCTTTTGCAGGTCTTCTTGCTTCGTAATGCTTTATTGAGGTAATCTGAATCACCACTCTTTTCCAGAAATCTGTGTGGAGGAACAGGATTCGCTACTCGGCCAATTCCAGCCGTGTTCTTTTATAATTATTAGCTTTGCTTATTGCTGAAAATGGGAGGGTTTATGAGCGGTTTGTGAAGCACTGAATCATCTCAGCGTGTCCATGGGAATTCGTGCTCGTTCATTTTGACCTCTCTTTCAGACTGTTAACCACCATTGATGTTCCTGCATTATTTTAACCTGCCACAACCTCTGGACAATGGACATAAGGGCAGCGTGGTAGGCAAAGGGTCTGTTATATGGGCATGTACCTCTCTCTCACTCTGTCCTTATGACTTATCCACCCCCTTTATTAATTACATGACAAAAATATGCACCTCGGACTGCCAGCATTAAAGGCTGCTGTTATTACCGTCTGGTCATGCCGCCCCCTGCAGGGCGGCTTGCGCCACCACTCTCTTCAGGAGGCAGACGGATCTGCTGCTTTGGAGGCTTCAGCCAGCTCCTGCTGAGGTCCTCTGAAACCAGAGATGCTTGAAGTGAAGTGAATTGGGCAGCATCTCCCAAAGCCCTCTCAGCTACACCATTCTTGAAGTCTCCCGCAGCATAAAGACATTTCGGACAGTTTGGTCAGACAACCCTACAGACCCCCCCCACCCCCCCAGCCACCTCCTGGGCCCTGTTCAGCCCCCCTAACCAGGACCACCCTGGGTTGCCCAGCTGCCTCTCACACACACCTGCCGTAAAACTTAAAAGCAGTGGCAGCATCTAGCCCTTTGAAATGTTCAAAGTGTGACCCTGCGACCTTGATACCCCCATAGCCTCGACACATGTTTAGCGCCTTTTGCGTAAAGTCCCCCGCCCCCCCACCCGTGTTTACCTACACGGTTGGGATGCGGCACTGCGTCACCCGCTCTGCCTAATTAACCCCCCTTCAGAGGGAGCGGCACAGTGAGGGTTGTGCCCCTCGCCCCCCGAAACCGCATGTGTCCTCCACCACGTGCCCCCATCCCAGACACGGCCTCCCTGTTTTTACACATGTTCTTTTTGTAACCTTCCGCCCATGAGAACAAGCAGACAGGAGCTAAAGACATTATCGGTCTTCCATCCCATATTTGCTGTTCCTCACCATGTAAACAGTATATGAAGAAGCAAGTTCCATACAGCCAGGCTAATTTGTAGAACACAGCGTCACGATCCCGTGAATCATACACATCGCTTGTTCCAGCGTCGTGTGTCCACACTCCCGTTCTGTGTTAGCGTGCACCTTAACCACCCTGCCTCTCTATCCACTCCCAACTTTCCTTACGGCTCCCTGACAGGTTTCCACAGTAATCTTAATTAAAGGGTTAAACGTCCCGTCCGGCACCATTCTTATAAACACCCCTCGACGAGTGTCCACCTGTCCCCGTTGCCGATTATGCCGAAAAACCTTAAGTGCGGAAATAAATCTGCCTTGCCGGGCGGGAAAAAAGGAGAACACTAAACATGTTAATGAACAATTAACATAGAGAAACAACCATCTGTCCATTAGGCAGAATTAAATCTTGTGATTTTTTACATTATACATTATTGCGCATTTGCTGCAGGTTCCTCACAGGTCAGGCAGCTCAAGTTGGCACATAGCCAGGTGGAGGGAGGCGTTTATCTCCTTGTTGTTTGTCTGTCCTAGGGCCTATTTGCTCTTCTCATAATAATTC
>JAODJX010000001.1:16125546-16174023 GCA_026776945.1 Isichthys henryi | reverse complement strand
AAACAAATAACCCCCCCCCCCCCCCCCCCCCCGGCCATGAAAGCCCACATAATATAAACTGCGTTGGTCGGAGAAATGCCGATTGTTTATTTTACTGGTTGGATTTTTATCGCACGTGTCAAATTAATTATTCCGTTTTTTCACAAAAAGGCCCGGTCATTGAACATTCAACTCTTTTCTTTGTTTTCTATTATAACCGATGGCCTTGATGCACCCAACGTTACCTAGTGGTTTATTTAACTTTAGTTTTAGGGGAAGGAAAACTCCGTAAAGACCAAAAAACACCTCCTTGGAGTTGCATAACGGTTTGTATTTTATTTCCTTCTGATTGTTTTGCCGCAGAGCGCATTTACTGCTGGCTTTTTATCACTTTAATTCCTTCTCTGTATTTGGTCGCAAAGCGGTCTATAGCGGCATTGTAATTGCCAGAAAAGGAAAGTTCACCGCGCCCCATTGTCAATGGGGGAACTTAAAAGGGGCGGCTGTGTTACCCACGCATGCAGAACATCCCAATCTGTTTCTGCGCGCTGCTTTGGCGGAGGGGGTAGCAGGGAGGTTGCGGTCAGTTTAATTCCTTACAATAGAGGGCCGGGCAGCTGCGCTCTTTTCACAAAAGGTTCATTCCTCTATCTGTCCTGTTTATTTAATGCCCTTTCTTGACTAGATATAACACTTGTATCTTACACGCATGATTATCGGGCAGTTTTAATGAATGTTACAAGTAAACGTTGTTTAATCAGTTTGGACAAGTGAACCGTATGGCAATTAACGTCTTTTTTAAGATAAGCCCAATGACTCTCTCTGACACCCAGTTTGTGTGCGTCTTGTGGTTTCTAAGGCACCAGATTACATCAGCATGCTAAGGAAGTTATAAAATTTGAAATACGAAGTTTCCCCACTTGTTTTAAGTTTTGCGAGAGACCTGTGTCAGCTAAATGAAAACTTCAGGACAGTATTTGAAGTATTTTCCCCACACAGATGTGTAACAGGAGCAGCTCTGTCTTCACACAGACACTGAAACACATCACAGACATATCTTGCTTTCTAGCGCGAATCGGTTACGCCATAACGAGCCCTTAATGTTTTTTTGCACAAGCATTCGCCACCAAACTGTGCTTTATTTGTCTTGGCGTATTATTACATGTATACTGTCTAATAGTTAATTTTGTCCGCCTCACAGAAGTCTCTGACATATTGATATCGTTATAAACGCAATAGGCTTTGTGCTGCAATGCGAGATCTTGCCAAGTACTTAAAAGTCAGCGTCGTCTGTCTCTGAATGGCGGACGCATCCACGCTCGCGGGAGCGCTGCCTTTGATCCTTTTGATTTTTTAAAGCAGATCTGTTGTGCACGAAATTCCATAGTTTTCCATAGAAACATGTCGGTTCCATCGGAATATTGATGTTTTCTTCGTCGTAGGGGATATGATATGGTGAATCAAAATTTGAAAAGCCCGGACAATGGCGGTATTCATGGTCGGTTTTTGGCGCTTTGTTCGGTGTGTCTTGTTTTTCAAACCCCCTCATTTCTCAAATGAATCAAATATTGTTTATTCTGCTGCTGTCGCGGCTATGGTCACTTCAGCTCCCTCTTAACTTGAACTGTTTGTTGAGCAGCAGGTTGTCCTACCATGCCGATCTACTGTATAGCTCTAACCTTGGAGACAATGAATTTTGGGATGTGAAAGACGCCTTTACAAGAGACGCCGCTCCCCCTTCTGCTTTTGTCTCCCTCCCGCTCTCTAATTCAAATACAAAACATTTTTTGGCATGAATTCCATTTGTCCGCGACTTGCCACAGGTGATGTGTTATTAATACATCAATAGGCAAACAAGCGCAAAAAACAACTCTCGCTCTCTTCCTCTCTCTCCGTGCGCCTGCCCCCCCGTCCACCCCCTCTCCTCCTATCCTTGCCATGCTGACATTTCCGATGGAGCATGTTTTTCTCGCTGTATTATCTTTTCATAAGAACAATGTATATCTTCGCATTGCAAAATTCAGAAGCCTTTAATCTGTAAAATGAAAAGGCCAAAGTTATGATGAAGCGACTTTAGCATATAATATGCTTTCAGATTTTCTCAAATATTCTTTAAAACTGTGAAAGGGAGATAATTGGCAATTAATATAATACAACACATTGTGAAGCAGTGTAAAACTAGCATTTTTATCAAATTCGTTTTTGTCGCGCGGGAATACAACTTATTACGGTTTGTCATCATTCCACCAGTCATTGGTTAATTTTATATTGTTTTCCGCTATATTGTAGCATCACATTCATAAAAAGAAACGTTAGTTAATGTGGAATCAATTGTATTTACTACACCCGTTAACGCTGTCGCATTGCTTTTAATGCTAACATTCTACTTGGAATAAAAACGCAAAAGTTTACAGGTCCATATAAAATCTAACATTTTAGGCGTTTTTTTGCTGGAAAGCGTTAAACCTTGTGTTAAATAAAATGCTGGAAAGCTGACAGATGAAATAATGTTGACTTTTGCTACATTTTATTATTTCATCAGTTCAAACATCACCTTTATTAACCCTTCATATCGTCCCTCCGGTATAAGTACTATATGCTATTCTAACCCAACATTTGCATTTTGACATATACAAATACAGAAGCACGTGCTTCGTATATTCATTCCAATAAATATATTTGTCTTACTTTTTATGCAGATATTAAGACCGAATATGTCTTTTGCATAATTTATAGAGACCGTGGTGAACTAAATTTCAGGCTCCGTGGTAATTATTTTTTTCCAGAATGAAGATGGTTATCAAATCGCGTGACCAATAGCTATAGCCACATTTTGCATTGATTTATTTTAATGGCTTACAAGTGAATATAATAATAATAATAATAATAATAATAATAATAATACATTTTTAGGTTCATTCTGGGACAAGTGGGAGCAAAATTTACAGTAAAACTGAATGTGTGATTTATGTAGCACATATTCCAGCCTTTGAATAGCCGGTCGTGGACATATATTCCAAAGCCGAGTCCCTCCATACGGGGCGCATCAAGCGTGAAAAATGCATGCGCGCCAAAGTCCGGTGCTGCTCACGTGAGCGGCCCGTGCGGTTAGTCACGCTAAGGATAACTTAATAGTCTCGACTGTAACAATGCGCTTACAGTCCACACCGGATCATTCCCGAGTTTCGGCTTTCCAAGAAATCCGATGGACATGTATAGGTTTAAAGGTTACTGCACAAACTTGCATAAATATAGCCGATATATCTGTGGAAATTTACCTAATTATAAAATAAGGTTTATGCTCAATTTAAAGCATACGTATTTTTCTCTTTTGTGCGTATAAGCACATCCTGCTTAATTAAACAAAACAAAAAAAACCCATCAAATTATTTAAAGGAGAAAAAGCAAAGTGACAACAACACAATCACATTTTTTATTACATTACCTATAGTTAATTAAACCACAAACGCCGTTTTCAACTTTCAGCGTGAATTAGTAACGTCCACCCATTGGTTCCTCACTGAAATGAAACAACGTAAAAGTATATTTTCTATATCCACACTGAAATTAGAGGGAAAATGTTATTAGACTGAACCGACCGTTAAAATAAAATGAGGAACGCGACCAGCCACATAAACATTTACAAATACCTATAACCCATTCAAATGCTTAGTATTATGTGTGACTGCAAACATCTATCTGCTGAAAAGGAAGTGTCACACCATTACATGTCTTTTATAAAGGCCGATTGTAGTTTAGACAAACATCGGACTAAACATAAAGGCAAAGGTCAAGTCCTTTTCAGTTGGAGTATGCACTGATTCACCTAGGAACCGACGCGACAGCACTTTATTATCTTCGGTTGCGATAGGGGCCGGCCGGGGCTGAAGACAGCGCGCTCAGCCCCATCCGATTCTGACTTACCACAACGGAAATGAAAACATGGAAAACGAGTATTTTGCAGAAATCCCCGTTGTCGCGGGACAAATCATAATTCCTGACACTATTCTTCTTTCAATGTTTATTCCTTTAGGGAGAATTCAATAACAAATACGACAGCTGAATTGTGTTCGGTTTTATATGTCTTACACAAACGCATATGCATGTTTTGCAAATGCCTACATGACAATATGTTAAACGAGTCTGAGTATTCTGAAATGTGACAATTCAAGAGTAAAAAATAGAAATAAACCGTCAAACAGCTGGGCAATAGTTATGTTCAAACGGAGCACAGGATGGGAGACCATCATTATTTTATCTATTACATATAGTTACCCCTTTGTCTCACAAATCAATTATTTCCCGAACAGAAGGATTAAAAGAACAAGTAACATTAATTGCCCGGCAGGTCTAACAAGCTAACTAATCTTGCTTCCGTATCTTTCTATTGGGTTTTTGTTGTCTTAATGAATGACAGGTAGCGCCGTTTCCTGCTTTCACACGTGCAGAAATAGACCTTTCACCGCTTGCAGCCTTGGACCCTGACTGAGCCAGAGAAACAATTGATTTTAACCATATTGTTATTTATGTTTTGAAATTAGTCATCCTTTACTGCAACGATGGCGAGACACTGCGACGGTGAAAATCCTTCCACACACAAGTGTGCATATACTCATGAATACCTCTTTATTTCAGTCCATCGATGCAAAATAATAAATCAGGATTGACTACCACTTACCTCGATATATTTTATGTAGGACATTTTACACTTTTAGGCAAAATGGCGTTGATAAAATAGATGTGTAGATCATATATGAATATTATATACAATCAAATTAACACAGAATTAGAACAGATTAAATAAACGTTAAGTCTCAGGCGACTCTGTGTTTCTCGTCTGTGAAGTTTCATCAGTTGCACAAAAGAGTATTATGAAAAATAGTCTAAGCCCAAAGAATGTCCCAGTGGTCGGTTTATTATTTTGCCTTTTCTTTATAAAAAGAAACAAAAAACACATCTGATAGAAACTTTCTTTATGGTGAATGGAGTCGAGGACAACGGGATACGTTTGGCAGAAATAATTTCTTTTCCATAGATGATCCACGAACTGTAAATAGGCCTACGAAGGAACGATGAACAAACTTAGTTTAAAGCTGCAAGCTAAAAGTACACTTGGCGTGATTTTAGTTTTTTGTATTAGCGGGCAATGTCAAGTACACGTAAAAATGCAAATAATACTGTATAGTGACTCAAGATGAATCGGTTTACTTAAAACAAAGCTACCTCTTCCTATTTACTCCCAAAAATGGTGATCACATCCGAAATCTGTGGGATTTGTCAGTTTTAAAGATTCCATATTAATGTTTGCGTGTTACAGTTACAGAGATTCTAGAACGCGATTGCGTCTCTTTGTTTACACAGAAAAGATATACTAACCCTATACGCAATGCTGGGGTAAACCCATGCATGCGACAAAATTGTGGGTGCATTTCTAATTCAGTTATTTCATTATTTGAATATTACGTTTCAGACCAAAAGTGTGAATCTGTCATGTTGCTTTATTTGATTTGTCACATGTACTTTGATAACACCGCTACTTTCATGTGTTACACATTAGAGAGCTGTTTTTTCCGAATAGTAAACTCTCACGTAGGACAAAGTACTAAAATCCAATTTATATCCAGAGTTATTATATATGCTTTGATAAGATGAATACTGTATATTAAATTTATGCTAACAATTGTCCTTATAAGCGGTTGTTAAAATTATTTCCTCGGTATCAAGTGAAACTAACTTTGGCTCCTCAGCTGCACGTGTCAAATCTGCAGGAAAAGAAAAGAAAAAAACTAAAAAAAGTTTACAGGGACCAATATGAACCGCGTTTAACGACCTTTACTTTCTGTGATTAATAATTCACCGGTCCTCCCGGCCGTCCTCTCTCTGCCCCTAATGACAAACAGGAGGATGTCTGGCATTCCGCTCATACCCTCCTTTCCAAAAGTTTCCACAAACGACATCCATGCCCGCATAACTGTATAAAATGAAATACATCAAAATATGAAACCAAATTTGAATTCGGCTAATTTGAACAGAACTGCTTTGTATGCTTGAACTGTGAAACCACAACCACACAGTGTTGTTGGTGTCATTTAAGATGTTTTAGCAACAAAATACGGAACACACACCCCGCCACTAGGAAGATGGAGATAATGTAGGTCTACAAAAGACGGTACCTGGAGCAGGTGATTTGGATAAGGCCAACTTAGAGCACAGTATGAAATACATAAATCTAAACATAAAGACATACATAAAGATGCGCCTAAAACCAGAAAATACTACACTGTTCTTGGTGTGATCTCGACCGTCAAACATTTCATTAATTTCCAATTTATGATTGTTTGACAAATACTGAAGCGCATGTAAATATGAGGAGTGTAATGTCTTTTCTGCGGGAGGCCGAGAAATGACCCAGAGTGTTTGTTGCTGCTAGAGTGAGCATACGAATTATATCTTTTATCAAACTGTGCTTTTATATTGATGAACATTTCCCTTCTTGACACACGAAACACTTCGGTGGGTCACAGCTTTACACTGGTGGATTTCTTTTCGCAGTTGTGAGCTTTTCATGCTTATTGGTAAACTGTTGGACGTGTGAAAGACAAGATTAATTTCTACGGGCACCGACAGAAAGTTGTTTTCTTATGCAGCTTCGCAGACACCTCGATTAAAAAAAAATGTTTTGGCACAGAAACAAAGCTAGTAATAAGAATCTATGTACTTGTTTTAACCATTCTATCAGTGTTAATGGAACGGTATGCACTATAATTATTAATATAAATAAACACGCGTGCAAAGGTATAAGACTAATTTTCAATATATCTTTCTAACAGAGACCTAGTTAGATTCTCAGGACCCACTAAAACGATTTTCAAAAAGTACCCCCCCTCCCCAGCACACCCACCCATCCCACTCAAACACCTTTTAAATCCAATAGTGCCAGTACCAGCGTGATCATATGACCACCTAACTTTTCCAAATCGTTTTCTCGCCCCAGTTACCAGACATATTAAATGTGATACATCGAATACATGACAGACTATCCTAACCGCGGTTATCAGACAACGGCTTGTTTCGTCACTTTTTCTGGGCAGTTAGAGGTTTTTTGACATTGGACAAATTTCATGAAAGTATTGAGTTAAAATGTTTACTTAACTAATGTCAATAACAGCCTGTGTGGGGCCGTTGGTCGTACCATTGGTGATAGTACGACTCGTTGCTTTCATGAGGATATTTTGCTTCAATCGGGATTGCTTTTCGTATGGTGACATTTAACCGAATTTGGCCATTAGCTATAAGTGGCATCTCGCCACGTTATCGATGGTTGTTGTTGCTGCTGATGTGGCGACCCTTAGTTAAGTCATATCTTTTATTAGGTAGTATTTGTTCGATTTTCTTCTTAATTAAAATTCCTCTTAAAATTCCAACAGCACTTCAACAAGATATATACGCGGCAGTAGCCAAGGGAGTCCAAGCAAAATCACGTGACTCTCTGACGAGTAATAAATGAGTTTTTGGGTTTGCAGAAAGTTTTTGAGGTCAAATGTGAAATGCAAAAAGCGCGGGATCCGAATGACTCTAAGCAGCGGGTGTCCGAACCCTTTAACAGCCCGTTCTTTGTGAACACGTATACTATTACACCTCGTGTTGGATGTAAGGCTACCCATTAAGCAGACTTGTTGGTGTATAACCGGAAACTGCAACCATAAATAATATGCATATGCTTTGCGGGAAACGTCCTGTTTCTTAAATTAAGACTTAATTAAGAGCCTGTGCACGTATTTTCTCAAGAGCAGCAACCTCGCAGTTACCTCGGGAATATTAACAATCAATGTGATTTCAAATGACTAGGAAAAAAACAAAACTAATAAAAAATATAATTTAAGAACACGTATTACAGGGTTGGAGATCGATATGTAATGTCATATAATCCTTAAAAATTACATTTAGGCCTATAGATTAATTTCATTTTGGTGAGACGTGACTCACACATAAAATGAAAATCTTACATTTCAATTCTTACCAGTACTCGGTATTGATACGTAAATGAACAAAATGTTTTCTATTTATTTTCAAACACGATGGAAGGATCTTTTGAAAAAAGTTTAGCAAGTAGGATATGAAAAAGATGTGCAGGCGTTATTAAACCAGAAACGCCATCAATATCACATAACAATATCACAATTACACAGAGATAATCCCAGTTTATTACACATCCTTCCGAGTTAGGTAGATAAAAACATATTCATTTAATGTTTCATTCACAAATTATGTATTTTCCAAAACGCAAATTGTCACCCACAATGATTCCATAAGCAGGTGTGGCGATTTCGCGCAAAATTCAACTGGGACTGTAAGTTGACAAAAAAAAAAAATAATACTGCGAAAAAAATATTCGCGGCGCGAATTTCATATTACAGGTTTCTGCTTGAAAGAAACCGCATTACTTGTATGCTACTCTTTATGTATTTTAACGGTTTTTATACACAGCGTACCATATGGGAACCTGCGCATTTTATAGTTCCCACGGGATCAATATCAGAAATTCAAATGTGGCAACGATAAAGAATATGAGCTACCAAGTATATTACGGAGTCTAAAACAATCCTACTTGAAATTTTCGTTTAGTTGAATCACCACTGAAAGTTATGATGGAGGACTCATTGCCTCTCTAACACGCGCGTGTAATCTTCACAAGTCTGAAAGGGGGGCGCCGCGCCTTTTGCCGCTGGGAACACCCCTGTTGCTTTAACAGTTTCATGTAGGAGGCTATTTAAATGCGCAAGGATGGTTTAGAAAGCAAAGAGAAACCAGGTCTAAAAGAACTGAAAATGTGTAAACACGTTATATAAAACTATCGAGCAGCATGATAGAAATTCTTTATATGTACAGCTGTAGTACTCTGGTACATTTCGTACCAGCAGCCCACATTCAGTACAATTAGGACTTTGCTTCAGCCTTACAAACCTGTATGAGTTATGTTTGTTAAAATTATAATCATAAACAGACCGGGAATTGTTAATACGGAATATATTTTATTACATGCAATTATTACCTGTGTTAGTTCAAAGTCTTCAGAGAGCCATGCAATGAGCGGTTGGCTTTAATAGAATTTTCTTACGTTTAATTAACGCGACTTTGGAAAAGTTGTGCTTAGTGGAGATTAAAACTGCTGTGGATGCAAAGTAATACGTATTATTTTCTCATTACAATATTTTGACCCAGTCTTATCCGTTTAGTTTCCGAAAATAATGTATTCCCCAAAAGAAATGCATTTATAATGCAAATAAACCTTGTACATCTAACATGACAGGATGCATTTTAGAGTGAAACTTCGCTGAATTTTTTAAGTTATGCACTCAACTGTCGCCATTTGCACAATCTTGTCGGTTCAACTACAGAACGTACAAGACAAATTCAGCAGTGAATGATTGCTGACTACATTTGGTGTGGTCATATAAAAGATGAAAGTAGCTTATGTTCGCGTACTGTAACTGAATCACATATAGTCCTTTCAGGTAATCAAACGGGAATGTGTATTTTTGGCTAATGTGGAAGGTGTTGAAGAATAATGCGGACGTGCATTTAAGATTCCAAATCATTTATCTCCTGGAAAAAAAACTTGACACTCAATGGGAGGATACAGTTGCCAGTTATTCTTTTCTATATCTGATTATTAAAGTATAAATAACAAAAATTATATTCCGTCTGATCGCATCGTACTTTGGTAAGGGACTTCTTTCTTACACCTGACTGAGGAGGAAAGTATTCCCACCGCCGAATTCACCCAAAAAGGACGTACGTTATTCGTAAAGCTAATCTACTCATCTCAATTTTATATTTTCGTGTGAATATCCTATCATATGTGATACTACTCAAGTCGAGTAAAAAGCAAAATTCAACACGATTTTCACAAGCAACCTTAGTCGTAACCGCAGTACCACCGTTTTTAAAGTGGTCCCGTGAAGCATTTGCCTACAGCCGCAGTGTTTTATTAAAAAGCAACAGTTTAGGGTTGTGTCACGTGGCCTTCAAATGAAACATTGTGCCAGTCAAGAGAGGCCCCTAAGGCTTGGGAAACGCTTTTTCCTCCTAATGGACTATTTTCCTTTTCTTTTACTCTATAGCGCCAATAGCTGATTAATATATTTATTTGTTTGGAATAGCACCTGTCCGGTGATTTTTGCATACTGATTCTAGGAACTTCATGTCTTGTAATTATGACATAAAAAAACCATTGAATACCCTGTAGAAATGCCATTCTCAGGACCTGCTAATCCCCTATTAAAAGGGTCTTGTTAAATAATGCAAGACAGTTTCCGGAAGTGGGATTACTGCCTCCATTATTTTACGTTGAAATGATATTTCACACTCAAATGAGTCTTAGTATCCCGTAATAAGGCTGAAATCTCTGCATTGTGTTTTCAGGAACTAAAATCGTGAAATGGATTCATTTCCATTTACAGCATAACTGCAATAATCCCCTTAAATTAATCTGCAATTAATACGTGAAGGACATGAATTTTTAATTTCTGGTTCTCATTGTAAAACCTTTTTACAATATCCACAATACTTTGACATGCCTAAATGTTGAACTTCGAAAATTAATTAATTTTAAGATTTTTGGTTTTTTAATACTCACTGGTCGTAGGATGCTTAGCGTAATAAAACGTTGTAATGTTCTGTTGGACCTTCAGGAAAAAAATTGGGGTCTATATTTTTATGAGGCATGTATTCAGCAAGTTGACATTCCAGTAAGTTTTAAACGAAGTACAAAAGTTATTAGCATCAATAACTTGCGCACTATTTATATGCAATATAACGGTTTTGTGATATACGTCTGTATATATACGTCTGTAGCCAGTTTTCAACATTTTTAAAGCACACTGTGGCACAATGGATACGTTTAAAATGATCATCTTTATTCATGTGCAATTAATTTATATTCCTGATAGTGGTTTACGTGAAAGCCAGAGGGCTTATCAGCGCTGCCTGACGCCATGGAGTAGCAGCGGCGTAGTTGTTGATAAGCAGCAACAGGGCATGAATCGCCCCAAAAATGCTTTGTCAACGATGAACAAGTAAAGCCTGCGTCGATAAAAGAGTCACTAATGACGGCCACACGTCTCTCACCATGTTGTCCAGCTGGGCCCTTCCCACTGATGTTGACTATAGTTCACCGTGATATCCTCATCGAGCATAAGTAACGCCAAGGCATGGTATGTGTGAGCATGTCTATTTTAGTGCGATGTGCAAATCAACGGTGGGATACGGCGGAGTCCAGGTTGTTCCACCATATGTGCGCGTGTGTGTGTGTCTGAAAGCGCCAGTTACCCTCTGCTCACTGGAAGCGGAACGCTGTTGGCGCGCACGTAGAAAAGTTACGCAATGAGTGACTTTTTTAAAAACCTTCGATTTTTTAAAAAATAAGTTAGAACCTATGTTTTTTATTGTTTAATATTAACCCTAACATAGGAGAGAAACCCAGGAAAGAGCGTAAGTGTGTGTGTATTGTGAGTGTGTGTGCGTATGTATATATATCATATATATATGATAGATGTTTAACACACACACACATATATGTGTGTGTGTGTGTGTGTGTGTGTGTGTGTGTGTGTGTGTGAGAGAGAGAGAGAGAGAGAGAGAGAGAGAGAGAGAGAGAAACGGCGTTTAACATTGATTATATATATTCACATTTGAAAATACTATGTTAAACATCTATCTGGTTACTTATTTATTTTCCTGTTTTTCGATCCGCTTTCATCCTTTTTGTAACGGCAGCAGAGGACATCTCAACAAAGAAGATGAGAACAAATCGGTGACAAAGCCCGCTTTCCGTGTCATCAGCGTCGTTTAGACAACACGCAAGAATCTCTCAGACAGAGGCCTCCCCTTCAAAGGCGCCTCACTTCAATTGAGACCGAGGTATCCATTTCATTCGTGCACAAGGACCGACACTGAAGAGGAATCAGCTGCTTGGTTATTTTTGCGTTGTTTATTTTTTTCCTATTCATTAGGACACTTGGACAGAGTAAACAACAAGGCAATTACATAAAGACAAACTCAGAACGCATCAGAGCCCAAGGAAGCCATCCACAGGCGCCGGGACGTATCAATCCCCTTTGTCTCTCAAAATAAAGAATACGAAGTGTCGCATTCAACAATGATTAAAAATATAAATCATGAATTACAATTAAATGTTTAATTATAAAAAATATTCATGTATGCGAATAGAAGATGGACAGGCATTCTTATGGTAATCGAGGCTGAATCAGTCTAGATTTAATATATTCCTGAAAGTACTTACCAGAATAACGCACAGCTAGACAAAACTCATACGTATCTGTACAGAAATTTTTATGCAGTGTTTTCTTGCCCCTCATGGCACATTGGGACTATAGAATTAACTGTGTCTCCCCAAACGAATTTTTGTCCGGTTATTTTTCATATCGTCTCACCTGTTTTTTTTCCCAATTAATTTTTTAAAAAACATTTTTTCTTATGTTGATTTCAACACAGAGGCAAAACAAATCTTACGGGCCTTTGTAACATTCACGCCGTACTTTTTTATCACCTCGACTGAACTTATTTATTTATAGTGACGTAGAAATATATCGGTCACAATTTTCAACAACAAAAACGCACACATTTGCATGGAAGTAACATAAGATATTTCTTTGAGAACGCGTCGCTGTTTTCAGGCTCAATCGCTTATTATTTGAGTTTGACTCGCCTATTGCTATTGAAATCTTAACGCACCATGAAGATTCACCGATGTGGGGAAAATAGTTCTTTGTATAAAATAATCTTTGAAGTCTACATGAGAATATTTAAGCCTTTTATCCGTCTCTGCACAGATTACCTTGAGAGAATGTGGGAAGTTCTCTGAAAAGAAACGGGGCCTTTTAAAAACCCATTTTACACATGTGCATATGTAAAAACTGGAAATATATAAAGAGAACGCAATCTTAGTCTAATTAATTCAGCTGATTCTGAGAAAGAGCATAATATTAGTTTACACTGCTTATTCATTGTTGCAGATTTCTCTTGAGAGTATGAGCGCAACCTTATTTCAAGGCCCAATGCATTGTAAGTCTCTTTCTGAAGTTTTTAAGAACAGATTTCGTTGTTACTTTGTTTCACATGTTATCTATATGCAATTATTAAAATGCAACTAAAAAGATTTTTAAATGACTTGCTATTTTTTGGATGGATATCATTGATATTAACATGAGAAGTCTTGCTTTTTAGTTGTAAAACGATATGATTAGGTCATTTCGATTACTACCAGAAGGGTTTTTTTCATTAAGACAGCCTTTTTTGTTTAAACAATACAATCATACACGATTTATTCAAAATACGGACAAAATACAAGGCATTTTGGTACACATTCCAATGATTCTCTTAAATAATCTAAATGCCCACGGTAAAATGTATTATTAACAAATGACTTACAAAATCACAAATTCCACACCAACTGTGATAACAGAGCATGTACTCACACTACGAACTATACCACTGACAAAAATGGAGGTCTTGCCAATTGACAGAATTTTATGAAACTTTAATTTCGAATGTTTCACTATGAATATACAAACCGGTAGCAAACGATAAAAATATTTTCTCCAAATACTAAATTGAACAACCCTCTATTAACACCTGCACGTGAAAACATTACCTTTTTACAAATATACAGCATTCTGAATTTCAACACTTTGGTTCAATAATACAAAATGTTCATATCAAGTTTATAAATAAATTAAGGTGATACCGAAAAACAATGTACATAAAATTCAGAAACATGCTTATTCAGAGCAAAATCATAAGGCATATTATATAATATGTCTTGATTAAGGCAAACTATTTTATTTTCGGCCAAGTAATGAACCACAGTTCCACAATTCTGTAGGTGTGCATTGTTTGTTTACGTACCGGTGCAGTGTATTACATACGTAGGCTACGTTGAAATGAAACCTTAGCGATTCATTGATATTTCTTTCAGTGAAATATTGAGCGATTTCCCAGGGACTAGAACGCTTCACTTGGCTCGGGATTTCCGTAAGGAGGGCCATCATCTGGGTCTGGCGACGACGAGTTGCTGGGAGGGGTCTGGGTACCACTCGCTCCCGAACTGTGACAAACATACCACTCACTTAAATTGGCTGCTTGTGAAGAAGATAGAGGTTCAGAGAGAGTAGAGGAGCCTGGTTCTCTACCGAAGTCCGACGAAGGAGAAACTAGCGAAGTAGTCGAAGATTCGTAGCCCGAACTTGGAGGTGGAGACTTGCAGTGCACTTTCATGTGTTTTCTCAGGGAGCTCGGGTGCGTGTAGGATTTGTCACAGCCCCTCACTTTACAGTTGTAGGGCTTATCGCTGGTGTGCACGTGCGAGTGCTTCTTTCGGTCACTGCTGTTAGCAAAACGTCTATCGCATCCATTGAACTCGCATTTAAAAGGCTTCTCACCTAAAACAAGAATACACAAAATACACGTGAATATTATATTTATGAAGACTTGAACAGATCAAAAAGATTTACACTAACTAATTAATATCCTCAACATGTCCACGAGAATTTTCCGATTTAAATTAACAACCAAATAAACAAACAGCGGTTACGAAATTATATGAATAGCTTCTACATACTTATTCCGTGACTGTTTTCTTTTCGTTCCCTTAAATTTTAATCCCCAGTTGCCATTCTATATATTTTTTCACCTTCATAATTAAACACACTATTTTCTACGTCAGGTTAAAGGATGGAATTCCAAATATAATTATGGAGCCGTGACGTGATTGTAATTATTTTACAAGAAGTGTACACAAAATGGCTTAACTTCAATTAATGAAAGTATAAATAACTTCTGCATATTACACTGACGTCATATTTACCTATTTAAGTGTTTTTATGTATTTCACGTATTTCATAGGGCTTATGGACATGTTAAAACGCCACAAGTCTTCTTAGTAACTGCAAACCGAAGCAAAGCTTGGCCTTGGGCTTCTGGCTGTAGGCGCCCAATCAATGATATGAGTGTACAATGAGATGCCGTTGGTTCCAGGGAGCCACAGGGAAAGCCCACAACACGAAAATCGTACCCGGTCTCCAAGGCACTGACGACGAACACGACGAGTTCGCTCACTTCCTGCACGCTGCATTCAAGCTACATTAATATNNNNTATACCATTGTATAAAGTGACGTTCATGTTTTCAAGCCAGCTTTTATAAAGCTGAAATGGGATTTATAGTGCGCCTATTACGTCAGGAAGCGCGATTTGATCACATCTCCTCTCTTCATTAATTTTCACATGCGAAAAATATAACCGTATGTTACGCGTCCCGTAAAAACTGCAGATAGAAGCGAGACGCCAGGTAGATCCCCCACCTATCAGAGCTCCCCCTATCTGTGGTATGCCCGTGTCGACTTGTTGCGTGACATCCCATTTTTAAACAGTTCGGCGTCATTACTACTACAGCTCCGCAGCTTGAACGAAATGTTTTCAAAAGCAATAACAATACTATTATGTACCTTGGAGCTGTATCGTAGTGTCATGCTGACGTTACTGTTATCTGTTATCGCATTTACAGGTAGTACAATAATAGTAAAGGTACAACTAGAATGCAAACAAAAACAGCTATTAAGCAGAACAGCATAAAGAGTAGAATCGTTTTGCACATTCAGCTTAAATTCCTGCGGTATCGTATCTACTCTTAAAAAAATCCTGGTCACATCTTGAAACATTTCCCTGCGCTACAAGCTGTTACTACATTCTCTTGTGGAAAACTTATGTATGTCTCGTCCATACCTTTGTAGAAAGAGAAGAATGTTTTAATGCATCTAGCTAGTAATTAATCACTTGGAATTAGACGGTGGTTAAAAATAATTATTCATTACATTCCATCATCGTATCCGGAGAAAGCAAATCGCTGACACAAGAATCTTCCCTTAATTGTTTCTCAATCAGCCTCATAGGCCCACGTCTCTCATATGAATACAAGAAACAAACTGCACGCAGAACACATCAAATGAACCTGGCTATACCGACAGCATTTAAGGAAGCTGATTTTGTATCTTTTTGTATTTTTGCACATTTCAAAAATTAAATTCATATGCACAGGCATGAATGCATCAACAAAATGATCTAGCGATATTAGGTGGTTATTTAGTGATAGTTGCAAAACTACAAAGGTTTAGCTAACAGACGAAAATATGTGCGGCGACGTAATGCCGATTTTAGTGTAGAGACACTGGAGAAGTATATTAATGTCAGAGTTGGCCCTCAAGCATTTGCTGTTTTTCAGGCCATTCTGTATTTCCTATAGCCTTCCCTATTAAATACGTAGAGTGCCTAAGTCATCTTGCACTACACGCAGTTATAATTCAGTGGAACATCAACACAGACCTTGTATTGCATTACTCTTAAACAGATCGACATTTTTTAAATGAAAGTCAAATTGCCTATAACAGTTATGAAAAGTACAACATTTATACAATGCGAAAAAATCACTAACCTGTGTGTGTCCTTTTGTGGATCTTAAGATTTTCAGACCTTGCAAATACTTTGCCGCAGCCCGGGAATGGGCATGGAAAGGGCTTCTCGCCGGTGTGTACTCTGATATGGTTCACAAGTTTGTATTTGGCTTTAAAAGATTTCCCTTCGCGGGGACACTCTTCCCAAAAGCAGATATGATTCGCTTGCTCCGGTCCACCAACGTGCTCCACCGTAACGTGCGTTACCAGCTCGTGCATGGTGCTGTACGTTTTAGAGCAAAGTTTTTTTGCAGCGTGCTCCGGCTCCATCCACTTGCAGATTAGTTCTTGTTTGATCGGCTGCCTCATGTAACGGAAAAAGGCACCAGGTCCGTGGTGTGCGCTCACGTTCATGTTGAGATTTATACCGCTGTAACTATGCAACGGTGAAGTAGCAAACGGATCAGCCCTTGAAACTGGCACTTGACTTGAAGCTGCCAAGTGACCAGATCTAACGTACATTTCTCCAGGTATTCCTAACCTTAATTGTCCATTGAGTGCCTGGCCACCTGGAGCCCTGTTAGGTGCTTGTTCGTGATGGAGTCCGGCGAACAGTGTATGAGTTGCGGCGTCGGGGTGATGACCATAGTGCCCAGGATAGCTACCTGTTGTTGAAACAAACATTCCGTGGTGAGAAGCTGCACCGGTCGTGTGGTCGACGACACCCGGAATGCCTTGCGCTTTCAGATCTCTTCCAAATAGGAAGTCCCTACCTGCCGACAGCACGTGGGTCGTACAGGACTTTGAGTATGGGAGTGCCGCAGGCTGCGCCGGACCGAAGGCTCCCGTTTGACTGGAGACCACTTCGCTGTGGCCTGCCATATGATGATTGTAGTGGTGATGGTGGTGGGGATAATGATGGGCTGGGCTGATTTTGAGGGCCGCGGTGTACCCCATGTGTTCTGGCCCGAATGGACTCGGCCCCAGGCAGGGTTCTGTGGTAATCTCCCCAGGGTGCGTGTGAGCCATTGAGTGTGCATAGCTGTTGAGCCCCGGGAAGCCTGTCACGCACTGAGGGGTATGGTGGTGATGATGGTGATGGTGGTGAGCCCCTGCCAAGTCAACTAATCTCAGCGCCGTGTTCCGTTTGGAAAACGCGGGGTCCATCATTGGGCATCCCGGAGCATACACGCTCATTACGCCTAATTTTAAAATAACTTGACAGCGGGCAAAATAATAATGATGATGACAAATGTATTTTAATCGTAATAAAAATGTAACAAAAAATAAAACTTTGTGAAGTTTTGATTTTATCTCGGTGCCTGCATGTAATCCCATTCGGCTGAGAGGAGGCAGCGGGACGCTTTGGTACACTGAAAAGAGATTCGTGGTAGGCGCAGCAGCCCGTGGAGCTAAACAATCGCCAAGCGTTTTAATTGGTCGGGGCACAATGATTGACGTCACTTGTGACAGTTTCCAGTGTGAAGGGAAACGTTTTGGTGACAGCGACATCCAAAGCGCCTGCGCCGAACCTCGTTCAGCTGACGGCAAAAATGACTTTCCGCTGTTGTTGTGCGTAGGTTTCCTGCTCAAAAGTTTTATTTCTCATCGAAAGAACCACAGTGCAAAACTTTTTGAACACTAAGTATGTTCTCTTTTCAAAATCAGAGGGCAAAACTCTCTCACATACGTGCATCATCAACTGTAATATTTTTTTCCGGATAAACAAATTATAAGAAAATTATATAAAATGATTTCGCTTTTCCACTGTTCAGACAAATACTTATGAAATGGCATGATTGTCATAAGAAATCGGGCTTTTGTAAGACCTCCCCCAAAACTGTCCTTCCCATACCATCCCACCCAGTTCCCTCCTCTTCCTAACTTCTGCGTAGTCTTTTAAAACTTCGAGATGGGTTTTATTTCTCTGTATTTATCAACAGCGCTAAGACTGCATACCCTTCTTAGAAGAAGAAATGTAAAGGTCATGTACTTAAGACTAGAGGTGAATCTGTTTCCGAGTTTTGTAGTGATCTGGGGCCGGGTTGGATTGGATCAAAAGTGCAAGAGGAAGTGGCTAATCAAAGAGTAAGTGAACAGGGAAATCGCTTGTCGAAATTACCGAATAAAATTATAAACATTCACCAACTTTTCTGATATTAACACAGCATTTGGGCAAAATAGGCGGTTAATTTAGAGCTATGTCCATCACTGACAAAGATATAATTAGTCACAGATTTAAAAAACAAATGTTAGCAGACTTCAAGAACTCCACGTCATAAAGTTCGTTTCGATGGCGCGATTGATCCGTTTTTCTATTCCATTCGCATATTTGACTAAAAACCCATCACTTTGAATAATTAGAAAAATATAGTTATAGTTGTCCTCGGATAACAAAATAAGCAGTTAACACGCGAAAGCACGCGATAACACAGATGTTTGTACTGCTGTTTTTTATTTTTTAAATAAGTATGCTGGATCTACTGCAACAATTTCGATATATAATCCGAATATAAATCGGTAGGTGACATTAATTTCAAAGTTGAGGCATATATACAGTCTCCATTCAAAGAGATGAGTATTTTTCGATGTATTGACGTCTCCTCAGGATGTAATTACTCACCGACATTCCACATGTCTTGCCTAATTCCGTGAACATTGCGCATTTCGTTTATCATGTTCCCGTTATTGTCAAAATGTGAATGATGTTCCCGCTATTATCAGAATCCTCTAAATAAATAGGCCTATATATGAAATCGTGTAAGGTACTGAAGATGTGATGTATATCTTTGGATATTAATAAAATGGCCTTACCGTTTCTCCAGTGCCATCAAAATTTAATTCTAATTACCTGGAGACAAACAAGAATGGCTGTGTTAAGTAAACCAAAGAGAAACCGTTCATTCAAAGGTCATGAAGTTAAGTTGTCGGAGTTTGGTCATATGTAGATCAGAGAAATGTAATCCCCATTGACAAACGTAAGAAAATCAGGCAGTTACTTTACTAACTGACACTCCTTATTACTTTATTACATTTTACAAAACTGCTATGTCATCGTATGTCCTTTGGATTATGAACACTTCATTTGAAAATAGTGTATCGATTTGCCGGGAGTTTACAAGATATATGTTCGAATTTCCCCAGATATTTAATGGTAAGCTTTCGATTATATCGTTTTAAATTCATTTCAAGCATTACCACGTCTCTTTTTATAACAGTTGCTTAAGCAAATTTTATGTTGATTAAACTACAGATCTGTAAAGTCCTGCAGCGTCTCAGAAGAGTTAAAACTTAGTCGTAGTGTGTGTGTGTGTGTATGTGTGTCATGTGTAACAATACATTGTGGGGACCAAATGAGCCCACGATACGATAAAAAACCTGTCATTTAGAGGTTGTGGGGGGCGCCTTTTCGGTCCCCACAAGGGAAACCCAGTCTAATAATAATAAAAAAACTGTAACTGTAACTGCAATTTAAACACGAAAACTGCCAAAAGCCTTGCATTTTTCTTGGTTACTTATGATTAAGGTTGGGGCTGGGCAGGAGTTAAAGTTGTCATTGTTGGAATTAGGGTTTTTCCCATAAAAATGAGTGCAGAGTCCCCACAAAGATATGAATAAAACGTGTATATATGTATGTGTGCGCGAGTGATTAACGTGGCAGATTATCTAAGACATACGAAATAGAAAATAAACCCAAGCAAGTAAGTCTGAGTTCATTCAAAAAGTATGTTTCTTAGAGGCACTAACAAACTCTCAAACGAAACAGCAGATTTAAAAAATTCATTTACCCTGGGCTAAATACTTATACATTGTGGTTAGCACTGGGATCCGTCTCACAAATTATTGTTAATAAACAACTTAAATATTTTGTGTGCAGCACACTGAATAAATATTTTCTGCAGAAACGTAATACTTCTCTATGGTGTTTTACTTCGGCTAAAGAAGCATCAAATGTCTTTCTTTCAGCTGAACGCCCTGTCATACGGCTTTGGTGACAATGCCGCGTCAACACACCGGTAAGTGAAGGCTGACTGAAATGTGCGTAATCGTTAACCTAGTAGGAAACAGCACAGAGCGTCTTCCACGCGCTTCCAGTGAAGCATAAAGCGTTGTTTTTAGTGCGATTGAAAAAAAAAATCGCACCTACATTTGCTAAAAAACAACTCAACTTGACATAGCAGTGGTAATATCATTTTCAGATTCTTCCAAAAATATTTTAAACTTTATTTAAATATTTATTTTAAAAAATTATGAAAACGCATCGATGAATTTGGAGAAATATTTGACCCATTCGAAAATGTATGACGTATATGTCCCTACTCAATGGCAACGCGCTACTGTAGCCTGAAACCCTGGAAGGCAGATTGCTAATCTAGCCACTTTTCTTGACCTCTCCAAAACTACTTCCACTGTTAAAACACCCTATTTTCTTTTCCCAAAAAGAACGTGAAGGTTACACGTTCCACAGTCACTGCAACACACGTGTTTGCCTTACCGTTATACACCTGTTGAAGATGTCTTCCAGATTTTTTCCCACAGGCGTAAACTGGCGTTTTAACTATAAAGACAAACACTACGATCCTCTATTTCTTCACTTCTTTCTGTCTGGAATCAGTTTGAGAACGCATGTGGCAGGCTGGAAACAGTCAGGATATTTTAATGGCTTGTACTGCACGTCAGGGCGTGCGGCTTTGAACTCGAGCAGTCAGTTTCCTGGAGGGCGACGCAAATCCCACTTGATAACTTCAACAGCCCACAACTTTTGTACTTGTAATTGCAACGCATTTTAACTCGCTGTAAAAAAAAATCACCAACCTCAGACTACGGGTTTAAGCCATGCCTTAAAAAGCAGCGTAAACCTCTAGTCAAACTAGTTTGACATCTAACACAGTAAAGGCTATTGGGGAGCATGAACCTGCTTAAATGCTCTAGACCGTAAATTATTAATCAATATTAAATAATGTATGTCCTAGTCTCGCGTTAGTTTTTTTTTTAAGTTTTAACGGGTTGTGTCTGCACAAGCAGACCACATCCTGTAAGCCAAAACTGCTTTCGACCGTATGTGTAGATTCCTATGCAAATCACATTCACGTGTTTAAGTTAGCAACTTGTAAAAATAATTTTAAAAAGGAACATCACGTTTTTTTTGATGGGCTAGTTAAGTAGGTGAAAATGTTTCTGCGGCTTGTGAAGGAAACACGTGGGTCACGTGAATTTTACCGAGCTGGAATAAAAATGCGACTTTCCCCACAGTTCTAGGTAAGGACCAACAAGCATTTTACTATAATGGCGTACAAAGTAGCCTAACTCAATTTGAAAAAGGAATTCAGTAACACAGCTGCTGTGTTCGTATTTAATGATATACATGATACTGGTAGTATTTTTATACGAGGCGCTATAATGCTTACGTAGGCCTTGGTGACTTGTGTATTAAAATATCTGGATATGATTTTTGTTTCTGTTTTCTGTTCTTATTTTGTTGTAGTAAACACTACGTTAATATTACTCCTTGCACTCAATCCAATTTCAATTTTGGGGTCGTTAAACGATTAGTCATGGGTAGACACTGGGGTTTCCTGCGGTATTGTTTATTGTTTCAGTCGTCAAACCGATGATACAATTCCAACTCAACGGTCTTCGGAAGGTGGCCACGCGGAATACAATAGGCAGAAAAACGAGGAAAGAATAGCGGTGGGGCCTAGACTGTGAAAATAAGAAAATGCACACTGCATAATTACCTACTCGCTTTTCTGCTCAAAATAATCTTCTTCTCTTGGGTGGGATGATTGATTTGAAGCAGGACATTTTCCTGTGGCATTTGCTAAAACAAGAATTTAGCAAAAAAAAAAATCGACAGAAAAAAGCCGAGGGCATTGTTTTAGACGAGTTTTATGTGTATTAACTGCTAACGTTTGTCAACTTTTCTTACCGCTCTGCTCTCTATAAAGCACAGGCATAGTCAACAAGCGTACAATACCTGAGATTGATGATGGGAACTGACCAATAGGGCCAAAGCCTGAGCCTTGAAAACTGTTATTCGGCGAGCGTGTGTAAGCAGGGGGAGAAGGCGCTCTCGAATGAGCACCCAGGCACGGACTCACGTGATGCCTCCCCTCCTTCCCCATTCATCAAGGGTGGACGGTGTTATCCTTTCAATTCATTTATCTGCAGGAATGATTGCGACTATCAGTCTGGAGCTTACCGCCTGGCTGAGGAGGTGAAAGTTTCGCCACAGGAAGATAAACCGCAAAAGACAATATTGTACATGATTTGCGTTTGCAGTTGAGGAGAAGGAGTGGGTAAAATTCCTTTTCCACTAACAGATACATAGAAAATTTTAGGATTGCCGTTAGCAGAACGCAGACTCAGTTAAGCCACGCTGTTTCCTAAGCAAAAGCTGTGGTGAGAAAATTTGTGGGTAGTTTTGATTTTTTTTTCTCCGCAGCCGTTTCAGAAACTGAGTGAAGATGCTCTTGGACGCCGGACCACAGTATCCTACGATAGGAGTGACTACCTTCGGTTCTTCCAGACATCACTCAACAAGCGAAGTCACCGACAGAGAAGTGGCTTTGGGGATAAATCCGTTTGCGGAGGGGATGGGTGCTTTCAAAATCAACCACAGTACCCACGATTTAGGGTCTGGACAGACGGCATTCACCTCGCAGGCTTCGGGATATGCGGCTGCCGCTCTGGGACATCACCACCACCCCGCCCATGTCAGCTCATACTCTACAGCGGCGTTCAACTCCACTCGGGACTTTCTGTTTCGAAATCGGGGCTTCGGGGATGCGGCGAGCGCTCAGCACAGCCTCTTCGCCACCGCTGCAGGCGGTTTCGCGGGGCCGCACGGACACTCGGATGCCGCGGGACATCTCCTTTTCCCGGGACTTCACGAGCAGGCGGCCACTCACGCGACATCCAACGTCGTGAACAGCCAGATGCGCCTGGGCTTTTCCGGGGAAATGTACGGCAGAGCAGAGCAGTATGGTCACGTAACGAGCCCCAGGTCCGACCACTATGCTTCGACCCAGCTGCACGGCTACGGCCCCATGAACATGAATATGGCTGCACACCACGGAGCCGGGGCCTTCTTTCGATATATGAGGCAACCGATCAAACAAGAGCTCATTTGCAAATGGATTGAACCGGAACAGCTATCGAATCCAAAAAAGTCTTGCAACAAAACTTTTAGCACGATGCACGAGCTGGTCACCCACCTCACGGTGGAGCATGTTGGGGGGCCGGAGCAGTCGAACCATATCTGCTTTTGGGAAGAATGCGCCCGTGAAGGAAAGCCCTTTAAAGCCAAGTACAAACTTGTGAACCATATCAGAGTACACACCGGAGAGAAGCCGTTCCCGTGCCCTTTCCCCGGCTGTGGAAAAGTGTTTGCCCGATCGGAAAACCTGAAAATCCACAAAAGGACGCACACGGGTAAGAATCACGCGCGACTTTCTGTAGCACCCATTTTTTTTTCTATTAGATGTTTATTACAGTTGTGTATTGCTGCACTGAAAAAGGAACAATTAATTCGATATATTTTTTTGTGGAAAAATTAATGTTCCAAATTATATCTCTTCATTTATTATATTGTATGCTGTATGTAACATTACATTTTTAAATAGTATTTTGTGATATTTTAAATTAATATTTTTATGTGAAACAGACAAGTCGGCGTATTTATAGAATTAAAAATAAAAAATCGACAAGCTCAGTATTTTTAAATGAATTTTGGAAAAGCGAAAATGCATGTAATGTGTTGTACACGAAAAATAGATTTTGTGCCGCGAGGTTGCGGATGTTTCCCTTATTTTAAATGTATTAAAACTGTGCTGTTTATTTCTGCGGCAGGTGAAAAACCATTTAAGTGTGAGTTTGAGGGCTGCGACAGGCGGTTTGCAAACAGCAGCGACCGAAAGAAACACATGCACGTGCACACGTCGGACAAACCCTATCTTTGCAAAATGTGCGACAAATCATACACGCATCCCAGCTCCCTCCGAAAACATATGAAGGTAAAATAAAAGTTCCCGTGTCTTTTTATTATATTATAATTGATTTATTCCTTCATCTCTTTTTATTCCTGCAGTCCTAAAAATATTAATAAATGGAAAACGCACTCAGTTGTGGGGTTTCATACTTTTGGGTGCGTATAACTGAGTTAAATAAAAAAAATTAATTTGCAGGTCATCTGTTTCATTTTACGTCCATCTGTAATGGAGATGGATTTAAAAGGATTTAAATTTTACCGCAGATAACATATAGGCTGCAGGAGCACATTTATAAAAGAAATGCTGATGACGGTCTCTGTGCAGGTTCACGAATCCACACACGGATCACAACCGTCGCCAGCGGCCAGCTCAGGGTACGAGTCATCCACGCCGCCAACAATTGTGTCTCCATCGACAGAGAACCAGAGCGGCAGCTCCATATCGCCAGCATCATCGACAGTGCATCACACGACCAGTCACAGCACGCTGTCATCAAATTTTAATGAATGGTACGTGTAAAATACTATATAAAAAAGACTTCCGACTAGGACTGTTCCGAAGCAAATTTAAACTAATCAAATACATAAACGTGGACCGAAAAGGCAAAAAAATGAAGAATCCCAAATCTTTGTAAAATGGCATTAAAGCGAATTATGAGCAATGCATGGACTCGGGAAAACGCTGACTGCCAGTTTTGAAAATGGTTTTTTGAAGAACTGCTCGCAGGATTTCGAAGTGCATGACACACCCCCGGCTCGCGGCCTATTTTGTACATAAAGATTTACTAGATTAAAAATGCAATATTTTATTTTGTAAATACTTATATCACATTTTACGGCAATGTGTGAAAATGTGGTCCCTAGATTTATGGAAAATTGAACGGTTTTAAAGAATTATGCGAATATTAGTGTTGGCTGATAAGAATGTTATAGTTAATGTGTACCAAATGTGAATGACTCCGTATTACTACAGTCTACTCGTCGACCTAACCGACTATTAGTTTTAATGTGCTTTGTATACAGTGCGAGCATTTCGTCCCAAGTCAAGTCTGAATAGCCCAGTAAATTGTTGTTATTTAATGTCATGTCGATAAATCGTATAGTGAAAGCCTGAAACTCCGTGTCAATCTGTTTATGTAAACATTGATAAAATAAGTATTTGTTCACTCCCTTGGCTATTGCAAAAAATAATAAATGTATATAACTTAATTTTCCATATTTATCGCATGTAAAGGGCCGGCATCTCATACTAGAAATGATCGGTATTCATGGAAAATTGCGTTCGTATGTAAATTTTAGTTTTCACCAATGTTTGGTTACATTTCGTACAGTATTAAAGACTAAAAAAAAACGGCGTTCAGCATTATTTCCACGAAGGGCTCGGTATGATTTAATCATGTTCGAGATTCTCTGGAGAGTTTCGTGAAGAATTTGGGGACTGGTAAACATCCTGCGGCCTCTGGTATGGTATGCAAATATCATTAAATAAAGTGTCCACAGAGATACACATTTTACCGAGTTTCGCCGATAAAAGTGTCCGAAGACCGGAATATTTCAGAGTATTTCTTCTGGGAAATAAACCGCATTATTGATTTTCCACCTAGAAACCTCGACGGCGAACGTCTCCGCAGACACCAATGTTATTCGGTGTCTAATTTGTCAATTAAGATAATCGAGTTTTTTCTGCTATGTTTCTGCATTTTATTTAATCGCAATTATCCTTGAAAATCTTGCCCAGAAAAGCGTACGAACAAAGCCAAAACGCGTCGGTGTTTTAAAAATTGAATTGCTGTTATCCAATAACCGTTGACTGTTGTTTCCAGGCAGTAATTCCGATTCCCGTTGTTCGATTTGGTGGGTCTGTGACACCACCAAGACTTAGTTGCAAGAAATGTTAAGCTTTGTTCCCTTGCAGTTAGTTTGACCGACCCATTAGTCAGACACCATTTCAATGGACCACAGCACCCATATAAGCCGAGTTAACGCTGGCGATACGCGAGGAGCAAAAGAAGTTTACGAGTGAACTTTACAGCTTGCAAGACTGACACGACTTCAGAAATAACAAAAGCACCAATTAAAACGATAAGCAATATCGTGTACTGCACGCAGCCTGCCTTTGTTCGGGTGTGTGTGTGTTCCGGCAATCTTATTAAAAATCCTAAAAATAGAAAATTCAAAGGAAGCAAATGTCCAGTCACATTTAACGACATTATTTTTTATCATTTTATTCATATTTAAATACAACGAAAGAAGGAAAATGTGCTGTTTGATATTTGTTTTTGGAATGTTACTGGACAGATGGCGCCACCTTGCAGGATTAATGAAATTTACAAGAAGTATTAGTTTTGAAGCGATTCATAATCTCTATGCCTCTCCGTGAAACCAGAAGGGAAATGTCTCAGAAACTGGAATCCACTTGGAGTTGCGTTTCAATCTAACTGCTACATATGTAGGAAACAAGGAACACATATTCTCGAAGTTATTATTATTATTATTATTATTATTGTTATTCGTGTGCTGTTGTGTTTTGAAATGTGTGAATGACGTTGACAGGGAATTGTTCAGCTCTGTTTAACACATTCATTCGACTGTTGGGGAAACGCTCCGTTCGTGGTCATTTATATACACCGGTGAAACAATGGAAAGTGTTTATGAACTGATTTCTCGTTTTTGTCTCGGTATGTTCACTATGAGCCTTTCTTTAGTTGTGTTGTATATTGGAAAGTGTACACGGAACGAACAAAGCTTGCTTTATTTTATGTTCTCGGACAATATGTTTTCTGCAGTTTGGTCATAAGCAAACGCCTTTGTTTAAACATTGTTAATAGTTGGTAGTTCGCGGTTTGTGGATTTCAAGTACGATGTGAGTGTTTGCAAGAAAACATTTTTGCACCGTGTTACGCAATAGCCCAGTAGATTTGGACCTCTCACGACGTGAATGTTGTTCAGTTTTTTTTTTTAAAACCAGGGCAGTGGAGACAGGCGATAGAGACTTTCTGTTTACGCCACTGCATTTGCGTATTCCCTTGACACACTTTGCCAGTTACAGGTGAAGAACTGTTAGCCAGGTCTCTTACGATGTATTTTAAGCAGATGACACGAGCGCCATCGCGTAAACGCGCAAACAATCCAGGATGAAATAGTCTGCTATCTGCGGTTAATCGTTTTAAGCAATGCCGTACAAAAGATGGAAGTATTCAGTTGTAATTCATATAAATCTATAAGCTTTTCAACGACGTATATGGCGTATTGGCTTTCTTTTCTGTAACAGAAAAAGTTAGTCCATTTAAGCAGCGATTTACGTGTATTCGTCAGCAAAGAAAACGCTTTGAAAGGAAAATCGTTCGCAAGTGCTGTGGCTGTTTGCCTCAGTAAACCAGGCAATTGCCTAAATAAACATGTTGTATACAAATATATTTTTAAGGTAAGCAAAGTCGGCGTCTTGAAAGGACGACCATTCCTATTTCTCGGAAACTGCAGCTTCCCCAAATAAATACGATGGATTGTTTGCAGTGACAAACGTGACAAAGGCCCATTAACCGAAATCCCTCATTTACATGAGATTAAAATATAAACTGGCAAAACACATTGTGTATTGTAGTAATTACTGAAATTGTGAAATACTACAGGGAGCCATCAGCGTTACTTGTAAATAGCTGTTACAATTTTACACTCACCACATTTCTGCATATTTCCACACGTGGCTTTTGAATTATGAATGGCCGACAGCACGTCGTTATTTTGATGGAAACAGTAACTAATTAGCTGAAACAAATACTACTTGAATATTTACTAAGTCTGATATTGACCATAGTGTTTCATAGGCCTAGTCATCGATTTCATTTTAGCCCCGGATGAAAAGTCAAATTCTGAATATGATAAAATTCATGTTGCTGCCTGTCCTCGGATTTTATTCATGCCGATTTCGCGCAGTACATGGTAATTAATAAGACGTTTACTTTTGTCATAAACAAATATAAAAACCATTACTGTGTAGAAAAGAAAGTTAATTGCGTATTGCAAACGCGTAAGGAAATCTGATATTTTATAACGCTGAATATTATTTTTTTGTGCTATGAAGCAGTTAAGGCTAACTATTAAAGCTTCAGACGGTTATTTTTTAGCTTGTCAATGTTTAACTTGTCCATACGATTTGCCATAATTAAAAGACACATTCACACCGCGTTTCCTAAACATTCGGAAATCCAGAACGATTGAACAGCCATTACAGTTGTAACAAACGGCAGTTTTAATGTATGGGAAAGCCTCATTTTTTATGTCATTAAACGTTTTAATCCGTTTTTAATGGAAACGATTTACGGTGTTCCGTCCATAAGCCGCGGGTGACGTTTCATGAGTCTATGGAAATATCCGGACGGAATTTTAAAAGTAGCAGTGCAGAAGTCTTCTTTAAATATAAAGGTAGCTGGCATTTTTTCTTGCCTCCACCTCTCTCCGTCAGATATGTTTGACCTTTGGCTGACTTCGAGGCTGCATGGTAGGGATTTGCTCAGGGGACACTGCAACCGGCTGTGCAGGAGCATCAGGGGTGGGCAGGTAGGTATGTCGGCAGCAAATGACTGTGGCCCGAGATGGGCGCACTATTGTCATTTAAAACAAACTTGTTTGTCAGTTTTTTTAAGCCCATTTTACCAACCAATAAAAACCGAACTAACAACCCATCCAAAGATTGTGCGGTGATTTTCAAAAATTCACACCAATTGTTATTATTATTATTATTATTATTATTATTATTATTATTAATCAGAATGTGCACTGTGAGTGAATTTGACGCTTTACTGGAGGGAATTAACAATAAAAACACCGCCATATAGCTGTTTGAGACTTTCACTTGGTCGCAAATACACACTCACAGTATTACCATTGCGTTAGCAATTTAAATTTGTTTAAAGTGCGAATGGTTTCCTTTATTCGGGTAACATTTTAATACATACACTCAGTGTTCAATTTCTCCTTCACATTTGGTAGTATAAAGACACGTGGGGAAACAGTGAGCCGTTTATTAGGAATATGGTAAGAAGGGATGTATCGATTCGCTTCAAGATTTCCTTCACCCTGACGCAGAAAGACAACGCTCCTATTATTTGCGTGCAGTAAAAATGAAAACTTCACAAATGACACTTTAGGGATTATTATGTTAGATGAGGGCTCGTTTTGGATATTCTCGTGATGTGAAGTCCATTTCAGATCATTATGTCAGGTTTACACTACGTGCAGAACGTACGGTACCGTCTCGCTAAAGTGGGATCATTCTCGTGACATTTCAGTCCCACCCTTTCGCTTTCATGTGTTTTGAGTAGCCTGAGATGAAAAATGAAGACAAACGTTCCAAGAACTATGAAGTCAGGAAAATGCTCAACCCAATTCACCAACACCGAGAGATTTCCAATGTGATCGTTTCTCTGTTGAGTATCGTGAAAATGTACTGTTCTACAGTCGGCTTCTATCGAAAGCAGTAATTTATTACGCGTGTACTTGATACGAGAAAGGAAGAAAAAAAACAAAAGAAATGGAGTATGATGGCCTTGGTGAATTTCGGCGTATTACTCTGGAAAGCGGTATATTTACATTTTATGGAAGTTAGCAGCTTGTGGACATCTGTTCATTTAATTGCCACTCATCTGAATGATATATGTTATAATTTGTCTGGACCTATAGCAGTAGCTTGGAGCACCTCGCATAATAAGACTTATTTCTGGGTGTTTCCTTTTAGTTGTTAAAAATATTAAATTAAACCATTATTTATATGATAATTTTTTAAAACTGTATTCGTCGTTGTCTCTTCACTTTTACACAGGCTGGTCTTTGGTTATGTCTTGGTTTATGTGATATTTAAGTAATAGGCAGAACATTCTGAAATCTGAAAGCACACTTGTTTAATGGACACGAGGTTGCTTATAATGAAAATGGAAGATTAAAAAGAAACACGAAAGCTACATTATCGTATTAGATGATAAATTAACGAATAAAGTAAAAACGTTTTTGAACTGGTACTGGTATTGCACGTGTATTTTTTAATTATTTATACTAACTCATTTTAAAAATAAATGATAAAAGGCACTAATATGCAGATTATGGTCTAAACACTCATGGAGTCCCTTTGCTACAGCCAGAGTCGGTTAGAGCTGTTTGCCGCTCAGAGAAACGCTGCATTGTTTTGAAATTTCGACTGCTGTCTTACATTTTTATAGGTAATATGTGAATTTACCAAACTAATAAAAAACAAATGGGAAATGATTGCTAATTAACATAATTACTGACCTTATTAACATTGTGCATTGAACCAGTAAAAAGGGAGGAAAAGACCCCCCCCCCCTTTTTGGGGGAACTACGCAAAAAACCCTAAACTCAGCTGTGCAAGGCCAAACCAGCTTTCAACCTATAGCATTTATATACATTTGCTAACAAGCAGGCCTCTAGCACCAGTTTGTCCAGTCTGTTAATGGAATAAACACGCACGCGGGAAGGATCCCACCGATGAGACATTGTACATGACTACAAAGGCAGACACACCCATGGTTTTATAGCCCTCTTACCAGCCTTTGCCAGACCACCGTGGCTGAACCCCGAGCAGGAAGACTTAGACCAACTCAGGGAAGATCGGTGCTTGTCCTGAGTCTGCAGATTATGCCGACTGGGCTGGTGATACATGTCTAGCTGCACGAGCCACATCCAGCGCTGTATTTTGGCATTATCAGGTCACGAAAATACTATCTGCACAGTAGCACCTTCCATGTCGATGTATTTGAAGTCACTTGTAGACCTCACCTTCAATCACCTCAGGACATTAACCCCTCGATAAAACACGCTCTCTCCGCTGGTGTGTTTCCAGAAGCAGTGTTCCTTTAAATGGCTCCCAGCCCACCCTCCTATAACACGCACACGTGTGCCGTACAGCCGAGCGGATCTGTCTTGGTGAAAACCTCCCGCTCTCTCCCCGCAGCCTGTTCCAATCACCGGCGGTGCCTGACATTCCAAAAATCACATACGACACTTTCATCCTAGATACACAAAGGGCCGTTTGTCTGGGGGTGATACTGCCCAAAAGAAATGCCGTACATCGCGGTTCCCCCTCAAAGATGCTATGCTTGGTCATTTATTAACTGCTATCGAATACTTTGGGTTTTAGGTTCCGTTTGATTTTATGAGTGACACCCTTAAAATCCAGGTACACGTTGTCACAGATATCCAGACAGTCCTTTACCGAGGATGTGCATCTCTAAGGTTGGGTACGCAATTTTTGTCTTTGATCTATTATTTGGAGTATTTGACTGATGTAACTAATTCTTTATTTGCACAACTACACTGAAATCCCATCTTGTTCTCTTTCAAGACACACATACCTGTATTTGTATGTTCAGGGCCCAAACACAGGGCCACACCATGTAGCCAGCACACCAAGAGCATTTCAGGGACAAAAGGCTTAACGGAGATGAGTCTGTTCTGCCAAGGATTGAACCAATGACCATCTGATCACAGAGCGAGAGGCTTAATCCACTGAGCCACACTCCTCCTTCCGTCTTGTGAATCTGATGCTGCCTTATTGCTACAGACACAACATTTTTTTATGTTGAAGAGCATTCAGGACTTCCATATTTTTCAGCAATGCACATTGATATGTGCAAATAAAGTCCATATCTTTGCAGGAAGTGAATGGTGTTGACCCACCAGGAAGGCAACAGAGGAAATCACGTCTGTCAACACTGATGTCTGAGAGTCTGTGTGTGTGTGTTTGTGTGTGATCCTTCTATTGTGAACACAGTGATGTCCTAGCATGATATAGGACATTACGAGGGCACTTAAATTCACACGTGTTGTGGTGGTGCTGATTCTTTCTGTGTTCCCATGTTCCATTACAAGGCACAGATCTGGAGTCAAACAGATTTTGGCCCACCGCTGTCTGTGGAACTGGTTCGGTGCGGAGATGAGGATTTCATATGTCTCAGCAATAGATGTAACTAACTAAGCCTCGCATACATTGAGATATCAGGCTGCGTGGCGAATTCCGATGCGGATCCATTTCAGAGAGCAGGAGACATAGAAGCTCAAAGCAGAGCATTGCGATACGGAGTTCTTTGGATGTCGCTTCAGGATGACATGACAAAACTCACGTTTCAACATCTGGGTGTATTTATACCTCTAGAGGTGTCAATGAATGTGCTTCTCGTGCTTCAGGATGTCAGATCTATGACAATCCATGAATTTCCCTTCTAGATCTTGTATTGCATCAAAGTCATGGAGGCTTTCAGCTGCAGTGGTGACTTGTTACTCTGCTCAGAAGTAGCAATCATGGATCAGTGGAATGTGAGCTTTCCTTCTTTGGATTTGTGTCACGAATCACCAAAAGGCCGTCATCTATTACCTGATCTGTTAGCGGCATTAATCAGCAATCATGAGGCTTAAATATAATTGAAATATAAGCTGTAAAAAAATACAGTAAATAAATAATATCACCTCTGAGATTTCTATGGTTTTTCGCTCCTCATTATTTGACTGATGATGCTTCATCTGAATCTATCAAATGGTCAGTATTTGGTGGGTTTTGTGTGAGTCAGTTGAGTCTTGTAGGTGTTTCCCATAAATACATTTTTCAATAAATGGACTGATACGAGTAAGCAATCGACCTATGGTGGCTTAGCACAGCCTTTACTTCTTAGAAGTGTGTTTTGATATCGTCTCTGCGCTTTACTACATCTGGCTGCAGAGATGAGAAATAAGTAAAACAGCTGATTGTTTTACAGTGAACGCTGTAGTTTCATAATTATTCGTGTGCCTGTTCCATGTGCATTCTAGGCATGGCATTCTCAAAGGGAAATGCTGAAATGCAGTCTGACAGCCTTAATGATTACACGGTCAGGGGAACAACTGCAGTCTCTCTCCATCACATTTAACAGCATGTCGTTGGAGAAAAAAAAAAGTTTTCATCTGTGTGATGACTCATTTCGATTCAATTAGCTTGCAGATGTTCCTTTATCTAATTATATAAAATATAGTCCTAATTTAAAATGTAATGCAATCAAATAAGTGACAAACATGAGATAATATTTTACACGCTTTATCGCTTTCATAGTCTAGCTAGGTCAGACCCACCATAAGTACCACTGCTGCCTGTATTTACGCAGTTAGGAGCAAGTCGGTGCCACAGAGTAATTAATGAGAGCAAGATCTAACGTACACCACCTTTATTATTCTAATTACTGTGTAAAATGCTATAAGCGCTTGGGGAATATGTTGTTTTGAGGTGCTGTTCAAAATGGTGTCATTGGCGACCCCTACAGCACGCGACAAGCTCAGTCCCATTCATTCAACAGAAACACCTAGGTAAACCAAGGCCCCCCGCCCAATTAAACACTCAGAAGAACAGCGGTGCGTCATGCAAGGGAGAGGAGTGGCCTACAGGCTGATGAGCTTAACATCAATTATCAGGTGCATGGATGCTGTTCAGGAATGTGGTCATGCTCTGGTTTGATGGTACCACACATGTATTTTTAACTATTTACATGGACGTCTACAAAACAGGCCTTCACGTAAGATCGAGGGAGGCATTTACATGAGAGATTGTGTGACTTTAGTTTTTGTTAAATTGAAAGGACAGGAAAAGACATTTTAAAGCAGCAAGGTAGCATGAACGCATCCTCCAGTCTTAAAGTCACATGTTTACAAATAACGTTTGACCATGTTTTTACCATTTTGCTGCTCTTAAGCAGGCTGGAGTGGCCAGGGGTGGGACGCAGGGGCTGTTCCCAGAGATACTAAAGCCCTATGACTCTGAGGAAAACTCCTGTAACTCAATTTTCTATCCCCTGACTGACCCTGAACATACCTCCCCCCCCCGCCCCCTCCACAACACACACGGACACACGGTCTTGCTCACAGAAACACACACGTGCACACATAGACTGGACTACGATGTGACTCTGACTGGCCCATTAGCCTGACTGGGACAGCAGCCCTGTGGAGCTCTGACGTTAACTAAAGCCTGCAGCTGGTTCTGACCTGCTTCCCTTATAACTTCCAAAATCCACACATATATTCTGCTCTCAGCTTTAATGAACAGCATTCACTCAGACTGTATATGTTCATTACAATGTAAGCACAGTCACCTTCCCTTCCTCTTCAAGATCTTTTATGTTTTAAAATTCTTTATACTTTTTCGTTTAACATGTTACAATGACGTTAAAGACATTCTATTCTATTGTATTTTCTTCTATTCAGACGGAGGGTACAATGCACTGAACTATAACACGGCACACATTCTTTTGGCTTGTTGTATTATCTTTATGAAAGCTTGGCACTGCACCCACGTTATGCTCATAACCGCCTAATCAAAGAACTTAAAACAAGCCAAACCTCCATCAAGCTTTGCTGATAAGCAGGATGGCTGATTGGCCGCCCTTCCCTGTGGTGACGGTTTTGAACGTCATACATTTCAAACATCATGCAGCGATACACTAGGCCTTAACCGAAACAGGCTGCCTGACCTCCCTATCACCACCATCACCACCACCACCACCATTATCATCATCATCCTGGTCGCCATCATCAGACCCCCCACACAGAGCCGGTCCCGACCATCTGGCATACCGGGCATTTTCCCAGTGGGCCAATGGGGTTGTGGGCCAGCAAAATTTGTCGTGGAGGACACCTCCGCCTCACCCACCCCCCCCCCAAAAAAAGGCAATTTTTATCGTAGGTATGTATGTGAGGTGGGCCTGTATGCGCAAAAGTCCAGGGTTGATTTTTAATCCGGGTCCAGCCCCGCAGAAATAATGTAATACATGGTGGCTTCATTTGAAGGTCCAACACGAGGTTTTCTGCAGGTCCGGGGTGACGCCACAGCGCAGACACACAGCGAACATTAACATGGCATCTAACCCTTAATACATCCTGAAGCTTTTAGACACCTTCAATTCAAGGGTCATCAGGATCCTCACCAATTCTTTGAAATAAGCATGAAAGTCTACTTTTAAACACATTAGCTAATAAACATGTAAATATATTATAATTTTATTCAGAGCTTAAATTAGAGATCTCAAAACGTGCAATTAGATATTCAAAATTGCTAAATTACACATTGCTAATATTGCCAGAAAAACACCAGAATATATAACAGCACATCCATTGTTACATTCATACATTACTGTATACTCATCACAAGAGTTGCTTCGTCAGTTACATTTGATGAAAAGTATCGATTTTGTTGTGAATACAGACTAACACAAAGACGGCATTAAACCGGAGACATGCATGTGTAAAACTTTAAAAATGACTTTTAAAAATGTTATAGACGTTGGTTCACACGTGTTTGATGTCTTAAATGTAACACAAATTCAGCTCGCTAGTACTTTAGTCTTTTCATTCAATACAATGACGAACATAGCAGACAGGAGGCCTCATACGAGACGTTTAGTTCTACCAGAAGATAGCAAGAAGCTATCGCAACATCCTTACTCTGGTGCGCTGGGGTCTTCGCTTTGCACACTGTCCGTGTTTCCAGGTTGGTTTATGCACGATGCCCTCTGTCCGCGCTGCTCACCCTGCGCTCCAGACCGATCGGACCCGACTCAGTGCAAAACCTGACAGCATGCTGTGGAGATCATGGAAATGACCTCAAGAAATAAATTCACAAATTGACATTAAGATAAAATGCTTATAACCTGGATTCTTTCCATGCACCTGTGAGTTGAATATCTGATTTTTTACGAAATGAACATTTTTTTAAATAATATATTTATGAAATAGTTGCAAAATTGCCTGTTCAGTAATCTTGTTGCAGCATTTAATTACGATTTGGATCTTTTAAATTGTTTATGTTTGGGAGCCATTTCTCAGCTTCGCGAGTGAAGCTTGTTCAAACTCGCTGTATCCGCTTTCTTGGCAGAGCCGCACACTTCGCTGAGGAATAAGGACATTATCATCAGCGAGGGAGCCCCCCAGAAACGTTACAGCGGTGGACATGCAGATAATCGCCATGTCCACTTGGCAGAGCTGAACTCCAGGCAGTGATGCCAGAAATACATCCTTCATATTGTGAAATTACCACCTCATAAATAACACGCAAAAGCTACCGTAGAGCACATTTATGTGTTCAGCTGGACTGGAGCCCAGACTCAACCAAAGGCACCACGTACAGCCTGTTTAAAAATGTTATTTTATTGTTGCTGTTTTCTTCTAACTTTCAGCCAATGTTCATTTAGTAATTAATTTTGCAAGGTGGGGGTACCTTTCATACCGCTATCCTTCGTCAGCAATCAAACGCAGTCCAAGGCGATCTCGCTGGTTCGCTGGTTTTTCAAAAAAAGAGTGTGTAGTTAGTGTGTACTGCTTAGAATAATAGAATAAAAAAAATGAATTGCTACAATTTATATGTATTACTTGATATGATTTTAACAACGTATTCTTCTTAATAATTGAGTATCGAGCAGAAAAACTGTCTCTTAGCTTACGCTGTTATTATATACTTGTTGTTGTTGTAAAAGGACAACCTGAACATACTTGGTCTAAAATAACAAACATTTACACAGCTCGTTTAAAGGTGCAGCTGTAAATCAATCAGTGTGAAAACTGTAGTAACGCGAACGGCCATTTGGTGACACAAACCGCTGTTAAGCTTCGATCCCATAAAGTGAATAAAGGACAAAGTACTGAGATCCGTTAGAGAGCAAGAGGCCCATTTGAGTGACTTCGCCAGCGTACTATGGGCGTTTTTATGCCGTTAAAAGGTACGGAGCGGCTCCTGAATTCGCGTTCATGCCAAAGGCAGGTCAACGATTGCATTGCACCTAAAAATGGGCTGGGGTAACTGTAATAAACGGCACAAGGGTATGAGAGGCGGGTGATCGTTTCACAGCGGAACAAAGACGTAGAGGAGACGATGCCCTAAAATGACTGTTTAAGAGCAGGCCCAAGGGTAAGCAGGAGACGCTTTTTCATGTGCATATCCAGGATTTCATAGGCCTATTTCCGCTCTGAGCAGTCTCACTGCGCATGCTTGGCAAGGGTAATCCAACAAAATGATAAGGGGTTTTATGTGTACAGGTTGCGGGCTTTTACAGATTTTTTTAAATATAAAATTCGTCCAGTTAAATAAGGGTTCAGACGGGGTTTGCGATTACCAAAGAATAACTTGTGCTGTAGTTTTTTACAGGCCTTAGTTATTTATGTTGATGTTTTAAATCAAATACATGGACCTCTCAACATGGCATGATAAATTACATGTAGGTAGGCCTATATTTATGTCCAGAATATACCGCTAAGAAGATTATGTTTAGCATACCAATTCTATTAAAGACTGAGCTAGACTGGACACTAACCATAAACTGAGAAATGTACAAATTAGAAAGTTATAATCTGATTTTCCCACGTTCTCTCATCCTTGTCCAGTGTATAAACAGCAAACCGCGACACCCCTGCGTGACACCCATTAAAGAAATCTGTGAAGGTAATTTTGATTGGCACAGAAAAACGGTACTATAATCAGCTTCTAAGAGGGATTACCATTTAGCATGGGATCACTAATTCCAACTAGATATTTCGGAATAATTACACGTTAGACATTAAAATGATTTACTTAACAGTTTGTTAACGTGTATCCAATTGGGTAGCTTTTAGCTCTGTAATAAAAATTCACTTTTATGCTGAGGAACAACTGCTTTGTGTCATCCTTTCATGGCTGATTCCATGGCAAAATTTATTTGATTGGCTAATACCCATTTAGGCTTTAATTTTATTACTATAATTGAAACTTAATGTAATTGATAGTAGCAAGTTATGATTATACCTATGTCAAGGGTATTGTCTTGTAGATTGTCAAGCGAATGTAACACCATATACCTTTGTGTAATGGGAAAAAGATTACAGAACGACTTGAAAAGGGAGGCGTTTAACAAGCAAATAAACACCAGAAACTGTATGAGTTGTACAGCTGCCTCTGGCGTTAGATAAGCTTCTGAGCTGAGCTTTTAAGATATTCAGTCAGATGTCCATGGGACTCTTTGTATAGCGTGTAATTTTTCTTCACCTGAGATCATTAGAGCATAGCGGTTTTGCCAAAGTAATAATTAACTGAAAATGCTAATTATGCTCAAGTAATTAATGCACATCTGCAAACATTGAAGCAATTATCTGTAACTCCGTCGTGTTTAGCAATGCGGCTCGGTGCCGAACGCTTGTTCTTCCAATCCCACCCCTTTCAACCAACGTTTCTCCATAAACGTTTCTCCTGAGGCTCCTGTTGTTCTCCGACTCCCTTCTTTAAATATTTTGAGAGATGAATTACATATCAAAGGCTGTTAATCGGTTTGAAATGAACGAGAAAATTAAATCCCTACAAACGTATTCAGAGGAGATCGTCCCTGACAGCGAAGGGGAATTTCCGGGGAGCGCCGTGATGGAGGAGAGCGCCCGTTACATCATGTAGGCAGCAAGCCGGTGATGCCTGTTTCCAATTCTGGCTTCACCATGAACACATGCTCCGATTCGACTGTGGTGCGATCTGCATGCCAGGCCATTCCAGTCGTAACAACACAGCATTGTGTCTTAAACGTCCCGCCCGGTTTTTAAACAGCGCTCCCCTAATAATGTCATTAAAACTTCATAAGTCATATTGGCAAATTATTTCAGCACCTCACCTCACAGACTATCGGGAAACTGCAATAATGGGTAGCTATATGTAGACATCAGGGGAGTAGAAGAATGTAACGTGGACGGTACCAAACTCTGTCAGAAAGGGGGAGCTAATTAATTTACATTAAAAAAAAAACAGCAGTGAAATATTAGGTATATACCGTCAGCTACAGGAACCCTATAATGAGGTGTTTTAAACACATCTATCGCCATCATGTAAGCAGGTGAGGACCATCAACCAAACAGATGTTCCAGGCTGATCGTGGGATCTCCTCCTGTACAGGCCTGATCCAGATTCTCCAACCACACTGTCCATTTTCCTCTCCACCGTTTGTTTGTAGCCTTATTCTGATTCAGAGAAGAAACTCTGCAGTCTGTACCTTTTGGACATTTCCATTACCGCCTGTCAGACATCACCTGCATTGGCATTTTATGCATCGATGCTGATAGATTCTAGCAGTGAGCAAACAGCCATTGTGTTGCAATCCATGTACATAAATCAATTAGTCTTCTAATGAAACCAGTGTGAAAATATCAAATAAACCCTCCTAACTTGGACCAGATCTTTGGGATGTTTGCATAATGGAGATTCGTCTTAATGACCGATTCAGAGATTCAAAGGTTTTATTTGGACGTGCAAGGTATACAGTCTGACTATAACCTGTAGTGAAATGCAAGGTGGTGTATCCGTCAAACACCCACTATCTCGTGTGCAAAACGACTATAGTGTGTGTTTGGTCACTATCATACGTATTTAGGTAATACAGGTATTTGCACACACACTGATGTATTTGAAAACATATTTGTAATAGTTTATGGAATCAATATTTTTCCTGACACCTGATCAGGCCAGTTCCTCTGCCTGAATTCAGTGATGGTCACCTCTAATCTCCTGCTATGTGAGTTTCAGCACACTTATCTCCATTTTATCATAATCTATGGTTTAGATGTGGTAAGCTGTCACACATACAAAAAAAAAGATCAATTTGAGTGATGTGAGTGTCTTGCCAGTGCGTGGAATGAGCATGGATCACTTTCCACGAGAAGAGCAGTCATGTCTAGGGCAGAAATGATGGTTCTTCCGAAGGTATTTCCAAGAGCGAAGATAAACAGTCGCGGGTGAAGCCTTGACAACAATCCCTGGGAAAAAGTCCATCAGAAACACAGGGGATTAAAAGGAGAATCTCACTTTCATCTCCATGTCAGTCCCGTGCCTTGACTGTAGAGATGCGTTGGCTGCGGGAAGCATCACATCTTAGGTCCATGCCTGTATTGGATGATGACGCCACCTGCAGGAAACAGGTGGAAGCGTCACACAGGCTTGGAGGTGGCTCATTTTCTTGTGGTGAACTCGTGAAAAATCACAATGGTCACAGACAATAAAGCCAAAGGATTTAGCCACTTATGAGGGTTGGCTTCTGCACTGAAGCCTTGCGGTTTTATTCCTGCAAGGAAGCGGCCGGGGCTGGTGAGCTGTCAACTTAGTCTGCCTGCATGCGAGTAATGCGCTGCCACTGCGTCAGGCCTGTGGGGGGCGCTGCCCAGCAGGGGGTGGGCTAGCGTGTAGCATGTGTAGCCTGTGTAGCCTGTGTGTGGAAAACTTCATCCCTGGCTCAGGGAAATAAAAACAAGCCTAACTGCTGGTTTGTTAGAGTTTATTTAACTGATGTGAACAATTATCTCATGCAGTCCAATCGACATTCACCCAGGTCAAACATCAGAACCACTATTCAGGTGGAAGGGCTCAGATCTAACCCATGGAAAGGCTTTCCTGCCTCAACGCGTGTGAACCAACGAAGTGGTGAACCGGACAGATGAAGAAGGATGCCAGGATGTGACATCACAGCACTTTATGGGACAGAAATGTACAGTTACTTTACAAATGCAGCTGAGCTGTTAATGAGAAGTGACCCATCAGACTCTGCGTGACAGACACACAGATCCACACGCAATAAAAATCACGTCCCTGCAAATGAATGGCTCACTCAAATCCGGGGTTTGCTCATGCGAAGCCAGAACAGACAGATGCCATAGGACTGGTGTGCGATTTGCTCATTCCTCTCAGTAATAACATGATCCACGTTGTTATTGTAGCACTTTTCCTTAGCATTCCCTAACGTCGCCCCCACTCTGTGTGTGCGGTCTGCATGTTCTTCCTGTGTCACGTGGGATTCTTCAAGGCTTTCCTGTGTCCTCCCACGATCCAAGGACATGTGACAGTATGGCTGACAAGAATATCGAAATTGCCCACGGTGTGGGCGTGCGTGTCTGTGTGTGTCCGTATGTGGCAGTATATTTCTGTGTGTCTCTGTGCGTTTCTGTGTATCCATGGGTGCTGCTAGTGATTTTGGACCCCATGAAAGCATATTATATTGGGCCCCCAATCCAAACCAATCCAATTATGTTCCAAATATTTTAGAGCCTCCGTCATTCAGATTTTATTCTCACTTCCTCGCCTTTATCTCTTTATGGCGCCTCTGTATGTGTCTGTGTGTGTCTGTGTGTATCTATGTGCCCAGCATAGGGCTGGAATCCCATCAAAGGTGTTCCCCGGTGTCCTATGCTGTACGGATTATGCTCCAGCCCCTCGCTCAACTATGTATAAGTAATTAGAGGATGGATGGATTAATGGATAGTTCCCTAACTTCTTGTAGGATTCCTTTTTGCAGCACTTCAAGCTCTTTTAAAATTATTCATAAATAAAAAAACTTCATTAAGGTTACAAAAAATAACATTAGAGAGCATCAGAGGGGTAAAAGCAAACTGTGAAAATCACAACAGAACATGTATAGTTGTAGGGATGAGGCTGATTTTGACAGAAGACCCCCTCCACACTACGGGGTCAGACTGCCCCCGTCACACCATCCTCGCTGTCACATCCCCTGTGCAGAGTCCGCAGAAGAATCGCCTGGAAGGTTCCAGAATGATTCGGCCCTGGCGGCTTCCTTGAATGGCACGGGCAGCTTTGCAGTTCAACAGGATAAGGATCGCAAGGGTGGGGGAGTCACAGACTGGTGCTCAAGGCAGTAAAACAGAAGATCCCAGGTACAAAATCCCATGTTGGGTACTGCCACTGTACCTTTGAGTATGGTGACGAACCAGGGGTGATTATAGTAGGGAAAAGGCTTATCCTACATACATGCATCACAGCTGTGGTTCCGTGTTTGTGGGTTCACGGTAAACCCAAATCTGGTGATTTTAATGGACCCAGTGGACCAGCGTTTCTCCATCCTTTCAGAATCACGCACACCCCACAGGACGTTGGGCCTGACATCTCAGGATTGAAATAGAAGTAGGAATGCTAACTAACAATTAGCTAATGCTAACTCTGTTAAAAGCTCAGCACCGCCCCCTATCTGGGGCAATGGGGTCTGCGGGTACTGAGTGATTATATATATATTTTTATTAGCCATGTGTGAAGCCAAGGTTACTGTGACGTTAACTGTGAGGCAGGTGGCATTTGTGTTTTTTTTTTTGGGGGGGGGGGGTGGAGGATGCGACGTAAAAGCTGCACAGACACTGTCAGTGCCCCTCTGACTGCTGAGGTCTGTTCCTACGTGCCTAGGTCCTTGCTCCACCCTGACGTGCCTCTGCTTTGTATCTTTGGGGGCGGCGGTTACAGGACGTTCTGTACTGGGTCTATGACCCAGAAGGGTGGACCAGGCCTGTGAAGGCAGAGCTGCAGGTCTGCAGGTGCTTACTGTAAAGAGAGACAATGATAATACTGTAGGGGTGCTGTGTATCCCTCTCCCCACCGGACCCCTGTCTCAGTGCTATCAGTGCTGGCCTACGATGACATATCGCATTTTGATGGGGGGCCTGGCTGAGTCCTCCCCCAGGGGCCCCACCCAACCTGAGAGTCAGCAGACTGCTGTTATTGTGGCAACCCCCTCCCACCCCCATCCCCCCGTCCCTTGGCTTGGTGTTTGACTGAGGGAAGCTGTCCAACACTGCAGATGAATTGTAATGAAATGTGTGGTGTGAGGTGTGGGAATATCTGTGTGTGTGTGTGTCTTTGTGTGGACTAGGTTTATATTACATTGTGGGGACTAAATGTCCCCCAAAATGTAATGAAAATCTGTTGTTTTGACATTTTTCAGGTCCCCGCAAAGTTCTGTGAATACAATCAAAAAACTAAAATGACCAAAAGTCTAATATTTTGTTTGGTCACTTATGGTTAAGGTTAGGGCTGGGTAGGGGTTAAGGTGGTCATGTTGGGTCGTAGCGGTGAGACGGAAGGAGATCACTTTCAACACGATATCTCCCTTAAGGCGTGTTTTCTCTCGGCATTTTCATAAAGGCAACTAAGATGTTTAACTAATATTACTGAATATGCATTTTTTTGTCTTGTAAAGTTGGTATTTTCACATTGGTTAACCTACACTAGCAAGCTAGCCTCACTACAGAGGGTAGCAGAAATTGGTTAATCTGTTCGTGTTAAACTAGCGTGAATTTTTAAGACAAAATTAAACAGCAAAGCTGTAATGACATGTTTATCAATGCATGTATGTGTATATTCGCATGCATAAATTATAAGGCGCAATGCTGGATAAGGTTGTCACTCGTGTGCTGTGCCCTGTCATACCAATACACAGCTATGGTTTAAGTTTAGAAACCTTTGCAAGTACGTTTTTTAACGTTTTACATGGTGTCTGAATGGATCACCGAGCCTGTATTCTGCTTTCCACTTAACTTTATTTGTCATATTTTATTGTAAATATGTCCAATAACATTTTTTGTGGTGTTCTTGACTCCTTTTCCTTTGTTTAACACCTAAATGATTTGGCGTGTTTTGGTCATGAAAATCAGTAACTTATTACTGAAAGTTTCATAAAACGTTACATTTTTGTGGAGAAAAAACACTGAATATGAAATATAAATTTTCTTAACCGAATATGCTTACATCCACGATACACTCAAAATAGCGAATGGGGGCATGTCAGACAGTGCAGACATGTGACTGACAAAGACTGATTGGAGGTCTGGATAAGGGAGGTTTGACTGTAATGCATGTGTGTTCTCTCTCTCGCTGTGCAGGAGGTGTCCCCCCCTCCTTTTCTAGGCATTACCCCCCCCCCTCCCCCCACTGGAACACGGTCCATGGGAAAAGGACCGGACACTCTTCCTAATCCGAAGCAGCCGGGCTCAACCCAGGTCCGCCCAGATGGACAGGAGGAGGCCATGCCCCCCTGACGGGCAGGCACAGCAGGGCTCGCCTTCCCACACATGCCCCAGTCACTTGCTGGCACGTATACAGGGGAACGGCACTGACACGCGTCATGCTAAAACACGCATTTCATTTCAGCTTTATTCTAATCCGCGAGTTTCAAACTCGCACCGTGCAAACTGCATTAACATAATGAGTCACGGGGATGTAATTTACCTTTCATCTTCGGCCCGCTATTTAACGGGGCCCTCGGCCTGACGAAAACAGATAAACCACGTCGTTTTAGCCACCAAGACGCACTTTGTGTGTTCCAGCAGTAATACGACATGGGAGCTGACAAGCAGAGCAGACGTCACCACCGTCACCTGTGACTCCCCTCCCTCCCCACATACATGTCCTCGTGTCACATGCTTCACATCCTTTGAATGGTTGTAAGACTGAAGTTAATCATACTTTAGGCTCCCCTAATGTCTTAAAACCTGATTGCTGATGCAGTTAAGGAAGCTACTTGGATTTGTAATTGCTCTGTGGATACTGCTTGTCTCTCTGGATTTCTTTGACGTGACAAAAGTGTTATATATATAATCATGCCACTTTTTGTACAGACTTGGGAAAACTTAAAGGAGGAGTACAGCCCCTCTCCAGGTTACGATGGGGTTATGTTCCAATAAACCTGTCGTGTGGAGAAAATATTGTAAGGCCAAAATGCACTTTAATACAGTTCACCTAACCTAACAAACATCAGAGCTTGGCCTACCTTAAATATTCTTAGAACACTTACAGTGGCCTACAGTTGAACAAAATCAGTAACACAAAGCCTAATTTATATAAAAATAAAAGGTTGAATCTCATGAATTTATTGAACAATTTACTGAAAGTGAAAAACATTTACCCATCGTAAGGTAAACCATCGTAACTTGAGCAGCATCTGTAATTATAAGAATAGATATAAATATGTAAAAAATAAAAGTAGAAGAGCCTCTTATTTTCGATGTACTGCTGGACAGGAGAGATTTGACAAAGAAAAGATATTAAGGGTGGGTTTTTATAAGACAAAAACTACCAAAACATTACTTGTTTTCAGCTTGCTTTGCAAAAGTAAGAATGGTTTTATAGTGTCAACCATCACTGATACAATACAACAAACTGTAACACGCTACTGCAATCTCTAAACGCAGCAGACAACCTGTTCCCGGATGTAACAAATATTTGTCAAGTTATTTACTTCAATGTTTAGTAAAAATAGTGGTACCAGGAGAATTCAGCTGATTTAATCAAGCGCTCACGCTGCCTTGTAAAAAATATCAACACCTGTAATTGGCAGATGTTGAAAAAAACCGACCGGACTGTAAAATTGTCACTCATAACAAATACAGAAATGAATCTGGTTATTCAGTTTATGACACCCTATCCACTCTCTCGAAAGCCTTCAAAAAATTCCATAATTGGACAGAGGAGAGCACGGCACAAGCCGGTAGAGGATCACTGTCCGCCCACACCCGTGGAAAAAAATAAAGGAACGTGCTTTATGACACGGCATTGACGTATCTGCCAGAGGGTGCATGAACAAACAGCGGCATGTGTATTAAACAAGTGAAAGGTCATCGACAGAAGCACACGGTCGGTAACTGGTAAAGTCTGTGCAATATTTGCTTCATATGATGCACTAAAAATACAGCCCAGTGTAACACAGCCAGGCCAGAATGACTGTGTGCCAGTTTAATGAAATGCAGACTATTAATAAAGTCTTAATAACCATCCGCAGGCGTGGCTAAAGATACATACAGACATGGAAATGCAGGCCGTATAAAGAAAATGAAATGAAATCATACAAATGTTCAAGCACAGATGAGCTTAATCACATAAAGGAATATGTATTTCCTAGGAGGTGAAATATATGAAACACATAAATCCAGTGGTCACATCACATACACCAGTAAAAAGGAAAAGCCGGCCAACTGCCATGTTACTTGTGGAAAGATGCTTCTTATTTTCACACTAATCTGGTCCTGATTAAACCCAGAATTCCTAAAAGTCAATTGGTGTGTAAAAAAAAAAAGCACAACCCCCTGACACACTTGTACTAATGACGTGAACTTTCCATACAGATGCTGCCTGGTCAGAAATCAGGATGGATCCTGCTGCAGTTTCCTTGAGCTGTTTGACAACTCTGCTCATTTTACAGCAGAATGTTTTGCTGGAGCTTCACCTGAATTTGCTGCAGGAAAAAAAAAAAGAAATCCGACTGTATGTGTGAGAAAAATCTTCAGTTTCCTTGCATGAAAGACTCAGGAGAGAAACTAAATCAATTTGGCATTTATTCATGAAGACCACGCAAGATTTAATCTGGAAGGGAACACGGGATTTAATTCTGACAAGGCATTGCGTCCCAAAGGGGACATAGCTTAAGGTCCCAATGGGAACACGTCTCAATCCCAAAGGGTCAGTCCTGGAGGGGACACTGTCTTACCAAGAGCATTCCTCTAAAAAGTCAACCATCTTACTTCTTTGTCATTTAAAAAAGGCATTTTACCGTACACTTTTTGTCGGCCTGGATATTCTGGTTTGTGTTCAACATTTTTCGCATCAACCAAAAACAAAACAATATAATAAAACCATACTTGGATGCATCACCCCACCCCAGAACCCATGCAGAGCGTGTCTAAGGGGAAATCTGGGACATCTCAAGAACCATCAGATGGGGAGAACTTGGTGCTACGGAACAATATGTACGGTCAAAGTGACCTTACATAAGATGATGTGGTGGGGTCTTGCAGCTGGTACCAGGTTACAGAGTTATGCTAACGTGCTAACATGCTAACGTGTAATCCAAAAATAATGCAAGCGGAGAGCTCCTGTAATGATATTCATGAGCCTCGACGTGTGACAATGGTGGGCCGGCATCTTTCGCTCAACTTTCTCTACCTCGAGCTGTCGCAGGACGTCGCCGCCGACGATTAATCTACTTCACACAATCATTTATATGCCACATCGATATACTTAATAGGGTCACCCCCTCCCCCCCAGCTCATTATTTAAGGTGTGAATAATATATTAACTAGATAGAGTGGAAATGCTACTGTAGGGCTAATGCATAAATATTCAATGAAAATTTGACATATATCACAGTTTTATTAGTATTTGGCCAATTTATTTTAAAATGTAAATTTAATTATGTATATAGGCATTGACACGTGTTTTAACAGCCAGAAAAAATCTTGTTTGCATGCATTTGTCATGGAGGTGTTCAATGGGGGTGTTTTTTTATTTCCACCTAAGACCCCCCTCCCACCAGACATACACCAATAGTGAATTTGGATCCAGTAGCTTCTCTGTTTCCTGTTTGTTTGGGCTTTTGAAACAAACCAACAAAGTAACCACGAATTTAGCATATTTAACCTTTCAGCCTCAAGGCCCATCTGCCTTCATCGTGTCTAAAGGTACTTAGCTAGAAGCTACTGATCCCTCCGTTCCCCAAGTCTCAGACCTGGCATCGTTACGTATGCAGTCTCAGTAATAATCTGTGCATCATAAATCAAGCCACAGCACACGAATCCAGGATGTCCGGGACTTCAGCGTAATTGTTCTTCAGCTCAGAGCTCAGTTTGGTGAAAATCGGCATGATTTTGATGGATGTAGGATCAGGTGCAGACAATTGCTGTTGTTTTAAGCTGTTCTGTGGTTTATTATCTGGACCTTTGTACCTCCCTAAAGAGGTAATGACTGCCCGGCCCTGTGGCCCCTCTTATTTACTGTACAAATGAGAGCTGAGAGTCAGTGGGAATGATTGCTGTTAATTTCAAAGCCGTCAAGAGTTACATTAAAAGCTCAGTTATTCGTGATGGGGTTGTATTGAATTCCCCTCATCCCATGTGACATTTTTTGGAGGAACTTGCCCGTGGCCTAGGAAACAAAGCAGGGCTGAACTGTTAGATGACTTCAAAGCACAGCAATTTCACACAAAAGTGACCTTGCCAGGAATCAGGAAGCTCAGGGCCACAGGTGGACCTCTCTCTCAATCCTTCTCTCTCTCTCTCTCTCGCTCTCTCTCAATCCTTCTGTCTCTCTCTCTCTCTCTCTCTCTCTCAATCTCTCTCCCTCTCTCTGTCCTGGTATTTTTCCCTCTCTCTTTCTCTCTGCCCTGGTCTCTCACTTTTTCTTTCTTTCTTTCTTTCTTTCTTTCTTTCTTTCTTTCTTTCTTTCTTTCTTTCTTTCTTTCTTTCTTTCT
>JAODJX010000001.1:16102296-16125446 GCA_026776945.1 Isichthys henryi | reverse complement strand
CTTTCTTTCTTTCTTTCTTTCTTTCTTTCTTTCTTTCTTTCTTTCTTTCTTTCTTTCTTTCTTTCTTTCTTTCTCTTTCCTGGTCTCTGTCTGTTTGTCTGACTGTCTCTGCCTTGGTCTCTCACCTCTTCCTGCTCTAGTCTTTCTACTCTGGTCTCTCCGTTCTGGTGTCTCTGTAATTCTGGGGTCTTTATCCAGCATATCGGAGTTTGGTGAAGATTCACACATGGGTGACTTTCCCGTAAAGGTGGCAGCGGAATCCAGCACCGGCCCACGGAGGCTACTGGGGCATTTCAGGAGCTGAGGTGTGTTAGCAGAAAGAACTTGGCGTCAGGGCCTCCCCGCCCCCCCCTTCCGCTTTTTCGTCTGGGGGGGGTGACCTGTCTGCAGAACTGCCATGAAGGCCACAGCGGGGGGGCCCAAGTGAAAAGGAACATAAATTGAAGAGATGCAATCAATGGGCGATGTAAGCTGTGTGGGATATACTGGTCAGGATGCCCCCCGCCTCAATTACTGTTCCAGGATGGGGGGGAACACGCACACGCATACAGACACACACACACATACACACACACACGCATACACACAGACAGACACTTACATATGCACACGCGCCCATGCGGAAGCTGAACAATGTCATTAGAAAGGCTGCACAGAAAAGGAAAGGCATTTAATACACTTGGCTGAGAATCTGTGGATGTAATCATGTTTATTTTTACTTAATGAGTTTAATATCATTTGCAAAAAATAAAATTTAATATCATGTAATTTCAGTTGCAGATCTTATCACTGCTGTGCCAAAGTGTGGTGGGTTACGATGAGTATGTGTGTGTGTGTGTGTTTGTTTTTGGAAATAGCACCAAGACAATGGTAGAACGGCGGCTAAGGCTAACGGCTGAATGGGGAGGCTTTGGCGGTGGCGCTGCAGAATGAGCCGTTAATGCTGCCCTCGATCAGAGTCCGGCTCCTCAGCAGGGTGCAGACAAATGACTAATGAGCCCAGGGGCTTTTCAGCAATGGGAAAATTCGTAAATAAAAACAACTGTTGCCCTCTGTTCATTTAAATGATCTCTTTTCTTAGTCGGGTTCCCTTTATTAGATTTTCCTTTATTTCATTACACATATTACTCTCTACCTCTGGGTTTTTAATTGTTGCCTTTTCATTGCAGAAATACAGAAGGACACCGACCAGATGAGAAGTCGGCTGTTAAATTTACTTAATTTGAATGACGGCAGCATTTTTCTGCCCCTGACTTATAATGTCGTGCGACACAAATCAACATCCTCTGTGGACTGGCCAGTAAATTACAGTGAAAAAATAAAAACTCAGTATTGAACGACTTTAAAGCAAGGCAAGCAGTGAGTCTGAAGCAGTATCATTTAGCAATGACAGAGTGTACAGAACACGACACAGAAATTAGTATAATATACTTTTATATGAGTGGTGTCCCATGCCCCTTTGAAACAGGAGCTGTGTGGACAAGCCAGACCCAGTGAGTCATAGACACAACCCAGTTAACATGAACGCTGGGCTGCTGGACTCTCCCATATCCCGTCTCTTTTGTTGGGGAGGAAATGAAAAGGGCTAGGGTCAAAGACTGGGTGGTGCGTCAAGATAAACTGTCTTCTTGGGGGGGGGGGAGAGGATGATTCAATTTAAGTTTTTAAATATCAGAGTTATTCAGCTTCTCATCTCTAAAAGAAAAATGTGGCCCAGTACCGCGAGCCGTGCCTGGAGACCGCGGTATTGTGTGGCCGCAAGGCTTCGCCTCAGATGCATTGTGGGTAGAGAGTGTTACTAAGGCCACAGCGGGATGCTGGCCATGCTGTCCAGTTCTCAGGTGCTGTTGCTGTCTTCTCAGCCATATTAATTATGGGATAAAGTCTCTAATCCCCAGCCTTTGAAGCCATAGGCCGGTTTTTAAAGGCTGTACTTCCGAAGAAAAAAAAAAATGGGATAAAAAGGCACCACATCCCCCTCCCCCAGCCCCCATGCACAGGAGCCCCCCTGGTTCAGGGAGGCAGCTGAAAGGGGCCCTGACTTATGCTTACATCAGTGGCCATGATCAGTGGACATTGCATTTGTCTGCTGGTGGTTTACAGCCTGAAAGTCTGCTTTATTGGATGAGGTCTGTATGCACTTTCACTCCTGGATATCTCATGTACTTATATGTTAATGAGATTTACAGTCAAGGATTTTCAAACACTTTATATATGACAATATAACAAAACTATATTAGGAATATTTCGTTTAAATTGCTTGTTTTGAGGTCCTACTCACACCTTCTCATAGCTTCAGATGTAGCAGAAAACTATGCCCTGAAATTTTTTTTTGACACTTTTGCCAAAGATCAAGATACATTTTTAAAATAGTTTTGCCATTTTTATGCATTTGACCTCATCACCATGTTTTCCCTGTAGCTTGAGGCTTTGAAAATCTCCCTCTGATTCTGTCGGCTGATGTTTTTGGTCCGTCGAACATGATACATTTTGTAGATAATATTCGGAGCATCACTGATTTGCTGTAAAAAATACTGGATTTTATTGGGTGGATGTCGGTCGGACTGGGTGATGCATCTGCAGGGGCAGCGAGAGGCGTTTTCACGCCGGTATTTTTCCTTGTCAGCTGGCAGTCACACTGCCCTCTTGTGATTAATCTGGCTCACAGTGCAAAGAACACAGTGCATATTATATGCCCTTCAGTGAGTCAGACCCTCCGTTATGGAATTTTGCAAATACCTGACAATAAGATATGAGCAGAGCAGCCCGTTCAACTGTTATAATTATTGTTATATGGTAAAATGGTTAACAGTTCCTATAGAGGCATCAATAACATGATTTTAATGAATAAAATGATTTTAAGCAGGCATGTATGCAATAGCAAGAATAGGCCAGCGACATGTAGAGGCCTGGCTGCCCCATGAACAGCACTGACGAGCAGTCACTGGATGACAGCGGCTCTAATCACTCGGGCTGATTCCAGGGACGCCGGTTCGAGGGCGTGAATTCTCGGTGGCGTCCTGCCGGGAGGCAGACTGTTCCGCTGGCTCGCCGCGGCCGCCTGCCTCTAATCACCCGTCAGGACTCCACCAGACTCAGCGACTCTGCGTTCCCTCTCCCTTGATTGAGCAAATCATCATAACGAGACGTGGAGGGACTCTGGCGGGTCCTGCCGGACCTCCTGTCTCCGCAGCATGATTTCGGGGGCCCGTCAATCTCCGGGTGACACTCCCACAGCCGAACCCACGGCTGGAGGCCCCCGCGGCTGGAGGCCCCCACGGCCGGCGCACCGAAACAAACACGAGCGAAACCGTAAAATCGAACTCGTCCTTAATCTGCACACTGCAGGAACATCAAAAATGATCATTTCAAAAGCAGGTTTATTTGAGGATATTAAGCATGTTTGAAGCGGAAAGCATTTGTCGGGGCTCCACGTAACATTAATATTCCTTTTTAAAATATTAGCTGGAGTATTTGCACACTTCTTTGCCAATACTGTAATGTCTAAGCACTACAACAAATTCAGGAAATTCTGCCTACAATTAATGTCATTTTGTAGAGAAATTCTTAATTTTCCAAATATTTTACCATCGTACAAATATGTATATGAAAGTAATTCATGAAATAAAAACATTTTTTCCTGTTTTTGTGCTTTTTTGGGTACAGATCATCACACTTAGATATTCTGATGTCGATCATCGTTCTTCCGCTGTAAACAATGCTAACCCCGTGTTCTTCGTATTATTCACAAATTTATGTAAATAAATCTAAACGTTAATTTGTAAAGTTCTCTTTGATAATAAAGGAAAAATGTGAAGTTTAGGGACAGTTTGTATGGATATGCGGTGAATAGCTACCCTCTTAGAGCCTGAGCATCGAGCCTCCACGGGGTCCCACTGACAGCGTGGCTGTAAGCAGAGGCACACGCCGCACGTGTCGATTCGGCTGACAATGCCAGGCAGCCCCCCCCCCCCCGGCACCGGCACGGCAGGCGAGCGGGAGGTGGGAACGCCAACACGAGTCGGAAACGAGGCCTTCCCGACGGCCGGCTCGGCTACCGTGGCCTCTGGGCGCCTCCCGGGCGACATGTAAGCATTCCGGGGCAACGGCAGCATTGGGAGGATTGAGCGCCTCAGCCGTAAGTGACCCTTATTAAGGGGTTTATGGGGGAGCCGGATGGTGTGGCGTGCAAACCTGCAAGCAGGCCTGTCGGCATTCACACACAGCGGGCTGCTGCGTCGCCGCCTGACATATCCCTACCGGGGGAAAAAAAAAACTCCAAGCTGCTTTCAAAATATCGCTGCACCTAGCAAATAAGAAAAAGAAGTTTTATAAATCAACTAAGCAAACATTTCACACTAGCCTTTAGAGTATTACTTGAGCATGGGGAACAAGCGGTCCCTAAACTATACACGAGATTACCAGTGATAACGCAACGTACAGAGATGTTGCATTTCAGCCCTACATTGGAAAAAGGACACAGCGGCCCGGAATGTCGCCGGTCTTCCGATTCCTGCTGCTGTCGGATTGCAAGCAGGGATAAACAAGTGGCTATTTTAGGACGATATTCTGTGGAATGTGTAGGATTGGGGGAAACCATGAGGTGGAAAGGCAGAAATCAGAGATAGGGAAGTAGCATATCTGCATGATGAACATTTTTGTTGTTATATTTGACTTATTCTTCAAGTTTGGAGCATCTAGTTCTAAGACACGCTTCTGAAGTTCACTGAATCCGTTCAGTTTCCAGCCTTTGAAGCTCATTTCTTACAGATTCCTGTCTTTCCTGTAGAAACCATTGTTTCATTGTGTTTGAATTCCCTGGCAGAGATCAGCACTGATCAAGACCCTCACAGTAGTGTGGTTGTCTTCATTATAACTGCCTCCTCAATCGATTGGACTAAATTGACGTCAACTCTCCACCAATGCTGAAAAGGTCGTTTGCAAAGTACAGAGTCACAAGTGTCTTTGTGGCAGTGAAAAAGTAAAAGCTACGCCCTTTCCTGCCCTGTTCCATTCCCGAGGCCGACATGCAGCGGTGTGAAATACGATTCATGCTAGTTAGGATTAATGACTTGCCCAGTCGCCATCCAATCCACAATCACCAAAAAGTTAATTATCAATTGACTGTTAATATGGTTATGCTAATTCTAAGACATGAAAAAGCTTATTAAGTCGCTTCAAAATTTTACCAACTTAATTGGTACTGTTTCTTTTAAAAATAAAATAAAAATAAAATATATTTGCAGCGATACTGTCCTTGCAAAGGTTTATGGCTAGGTGATACACAGACAAGGTAAGAATAAAATAATAGTGATATATATTTTTTTTAATTTAAAGATGATATTCCAATAATTTAATACATTTTATGTGCATGAAATGATGACAATTACAGTTACACAATACAGGTACAGTAAAAATTCAAAAAATCATACAAGGTATTAAAATTATAAATAAAAGCGTGTCCATTCTGCATTTCCATGACATCATTTTAGTATTTTTTTTTACATTTGTTGTTTTTATTACTCAATAAATACTGAGATATAATCTCTCTTTTTTTTTTAAATGCACCTTTATTGTCAAATGGCATTTTTTTTAGGCTCTGAGTGTCTCTTCATCCTCAGTAAAAAATAATCTCTCCTCTATTCTTCTTATATTTCCCTCACACAATATCCTGGGTAAAAAAATCTACACATGTCTTATTCGATATGAAAAGCCAGGATTATTGATTCCAAAATCATCGATAGGAATCGCAAAATAAGGAGAGAAAACAATTAGAAGTACTTGAAAATAATGACCTTTTAGAAATTGTTTTCACAAGCATCCGGAAAAATCCAATAACACAAGAATTTAGTACTTGTACGTAAAATGCAGCAAACAGCCACTTTTCTGTATAATCAGGACTCCAAATGTTTAAACGTTCCAAGTAAAAAATAATGAAAAAAGAGAATAATTACAATTTGAGCGAAGACATGTGCCGGACGGTTTTCTCTCTGTGGCCCTTTGTGTCAGGAAAGCGGTTTGAACCCATCGACATTAAACGCGGACCGGACCACTTACACACATTACTCATAAACCGTGATCAATTGCCCCTCTTACAAAGCTGGATTTAGCGTGTCATATATGTCTCTGTTCATTCTAGAAATAATACATAGTGGCGAATTTCAACGAGCGTTAATTCATCCGGTGTCGCCCAAGGTTCTGTCGAGCTAATATCAGTTATCAGCTTAATATAATGTTGTTGACTTAACAATGATGTATTTGAAGCTAAAGGCACACTTTCCCATTTTGAGCTTAATAAATAGTTTTTCGTCATATAAAAGCGCTTCATTATTTCAGAAGGGCTGCCTGTAACACAGTGCAAATGCATGGGTCCTTCATCACGGAGAGTATAATTCAATTCCTCATCCTGGCAAGAAGTACAAACCAGCGGATGACATTTATTAAGTTCCCCAAAGAGCCGAGTCTCGCGCCCCATAGACAGGAGGCTTGGGAAAAATCCTCCTGACATTTTCCGCAGGGCTACGTAGGCTGCCTGTAATTTGATGGAGAGCTGATTAATCGTACATTTAACTCGATGCATGATCCTGTGCACTGTAATAAATTATAGTCATTAATCAATAAAGCTCAAAGTAATTCCAGGAGTCTGGGGACGTACCGAATCCCAGCAGAAAAACTGAGTGTTTAGGCCTGAAGATAGAGGGTTGAGCCTCCTGGTATCCGGCCCAGGCCGATTAGATGGCATTATTAATGAAAATCTCTTCCACTGACACTGTGCTTTGCTGTTCACTTCACATTTTAATATTTCATGGATGACAACAGAGGCACCTTTACACTGATGGCAATTATCTTTTCTACAAGTCATAACAAAAGCATAAAAGCGAAACGTGTTTTACACCAGGCGGTAAAAACAAAAATTTAATTCAATTATCGTTCAGTATCTTTGAACATCTTGCAGATATTTTGAAATGCAAGGATTTGTTTATCGTTGCATAACTGGTGCTATATAGTATCCATTCTTGCAGTAGGATGGCTGATCTTTAAGTCCAGAGAGGATTAAATCATAACCATACACAAATACTTGCTTAACATTGCAAATTTTTACATTCGCACTCAATGGGGAAAAAAATGTCCAAGGCTCCAAATGTCTACTTTTTGGGGTTTCTGGAACCTTCATCACTAGAATGTGGGACCAAACCCCTCAATAGTGCCACATCAAAGGTCCTCAAGGCTCTGTGGCGTATCTGATGCCTTGTCATGCATAAGTCTTACTGGACACATGTGTTCAGGAAAAATGCCTCGCACTCAGACAAAAAAACACATTGACGCTTTTGACATGCCCTGACAGATGTGTTTGATTCAGAGCCTTTACTTTGGCTTTACACAGCATTAGTTCATATTTTTAAAAATGAAAACAGGGCATCTCTAGATCCCATTGGCGCTGGGATACAGACTGATAAATCCCACATTTTTCCCGGATTTCATTTTCTGCCAACATGCTCCTCGCTTCTCATCCAGCACAAGGAGGCGTTTTGGAGCCAGTTTCAGCCCTTCTACCATCTCCTGAAGCTCCTCACTTCTCATCCAGCACAAGGAGGCGTTTTGGAGCCAGTTTCAGCCCTTCTACCATCTCCTGAAGCTCCTCACTTCTCATCCAGCACAAGGAGGCCTTTTGGAGCCAGTTTCAGCCCTCCTACCACCTCCCACCTCCTGAAGCTCCTCGTCTCTCATCCAGCATGAAGAGGCCTTTTAGAGCCAGTTTCAGCCCTCCTACCACCTCCGGAAGCTCCTTGCTCCTCATCCAGCAGGAGGAGGCCTTTTGGAGCCCATTTCAGCCCTGCTACCACCTCCTGAAACTCCTTGCTCCTCATCCAGCATGAGGAGGCCTTTTGGAGCCCGTTTCAGCCCTCCTACCACCTCATGAAGCTCCTTGCTCCTCATCCAGCAGGAGGAGGCCTTTTAGAACCTGTTTCAGCCCTGCTACCACCTCCTGAAGCTCCTTGCTTCTCATCCAGCAGGAGGAGGCTTTTGGGGGTCTTGTCAGCCCCTCCTGAAGCCGCTCTGCACCCCATCTGCTCTGATTACCGGTGGGCTGGAGGGCGCAGCTAGGAGCCAACGCCTCAATCAGGGTAAAAGGAGCCACTCAGCCAGTGTTGCTGAGCCCGGCAGCATCCTCACAAGAGAGAAAAGCTGCAAGGATCTCAATCAGGCCACACTGCTCACCTTTTGGTCTGTTCCATTTAAGACATACCCAAGTGATGTGCACTTTATACATTTGTATGTAAGGACACATCAACCTAGCTGGCATTGAATCATTAGTAGCTGGTGATTTACTCTGGTTCATGGTGCAGGACACACATACATACAGACACACACACACTTTTGTACTCACACCTTTGTGGGGACTCTCCATTCATTTTTATGACAAAAACCCTAATCCTAACAATGGCAACCTCTACCAGGCCCTATCCTTAACCATAAGTAACCAAGCAAAATATGAGACATTTGACATTAACAGTTTTTGATTGCAGTCACAAATTCTTGTAAAGCTGAATTTGCCCTTGTAGGGACCGACATTTGGTCCCCACAATGTAATATACACATAACACCCCCCCCCCACACACACACACAAACACACACCATCGCTGCTGTAACCATCATCCCAGTCTCATTTGTCCTAAGTTCAAGTTATTTGGGACTCATTCTGCATCATCTGACAGTAACTGAGTACACTAACACAGTCCGTTACCTTTTCACCTTTAGCTTTCTATTAACCAGACTTGCTTAAGCTTATTTTCCAAAATGGCAACTTTTTTTTTTTTTTTTTTTTAGAATTTATGAAAAAGCGTGGTTATTCTTTTTCAGGATTATGTTACTGAGATCAGGATTTCCAGCTCCCATCCTTGGAACAAGTGAACATGGGAAGATATGTGACTTTAATATGCACTGGAGGCTAAGCGGAAAGTACGAGTGCCCTTAGCATGCATTAGCTCGTAAAAAACCAATATAGTAATCTAGGGAACAATTTTTAATAAGCCTTTTATGATGTGCACTTGTAGTTATGTTAATGAAGTTGTCATTTTACTTATTTTCTGCTGGTAATGGTTGCCTTGTATTTCAATTTATTTAGTTCAGTGCCAACTGTTAATAAGATCCATTATTATAATGAATATATAAGAGCTGTGTATTTTGGGCCGCTAGTGTTTTCTGGTTGTTTTTATTGTGTAGATATAATCATGTTGGGTAGGAAGACAGAATTAAAAATTCACCCTGAATCAGGCTGGCATGCTACAGGTTCAAATGTGGTGTGAATATTTTTAATGCTCTTTTCTCACCTGCTAGAATTCTTGGATTTAATGAATAATTCTTTGATTTCCCTATGATATCGCTGAGCTGGGAAGCTGCAGGCAGACTCCCGGTGGGTTGCGCTGTTTATTCATGAATATATTGAGTTACTTCACACTGGAACATCTACCAGTGAAAAATAGCTGGAAATTAAATCCTCATTGGATGCATCATGTCTATACGCATCAGGTTCAAGCATTTTACAGAGCTTGTAAAAGAGTCTTAAAAGGGACACAGAACTCGGGTTCATTTTTCGGCATATTTCCCTTAAAATTTCAGCCAAACCATATGTGTGTGTGTGACGTGTTGCGAGAGAAAAGAAAGTGGCAGTGATTTGGGATTCGTCTGGATGGTTTTTGTGTGGCATCATGTGACACAGGAAATCAAACGTTAGTGAGATGGGTGACTGGTGACGGATCAGTGTTCGCTGGAAACGTCAAGTGAACTCATTTGTCATTGAATGTGCTCAGTCATTTTGGGGTGAACACACAATTCAGCCCAATCAGAAAGTGCTTTTCATCTTGACTGGTCCCCTGAGTACTGAACCTGGAGATGCTCTAATGTGTTCAGACAGATGTTTTAGGGTTACATCTCATTATTTTAATTGGAATCTACTCTAATTTCTTTTTGAGTTCCCCCCCCCTCTCTGTTTATGCAAAACATCTACTACGAGGTAAAAATGTTTGTGTTTTTCTGTAAAATCAGATATTTTTGAAAACCAAAGAATGAACATGGTTTGTCAGCTGCATTTCGCTCTGTATTTATTGGAGAAACACAGAATGATCAACAGCAGCATTCAATCCTGTAGAAGCATTCAAACCTCATGGATCACTTATGTACCGGATTCAAAAAGGAATTAAATAATAAAACACAGGATTATATCATATAAGATGTAATATATCTATCACAAGGGGGGTAATGCTATGCTGTCATTCAAGCCACCAAAATTCAGCTCCAAAATTTAATGGGATCTTAAGCCCTGACTAAAACGTAATTAAATTCTTTTATGTAGAAAGTCATAATAATGCAAAGTCCTTCTCTCTGTTTGCAGTGACATCACTGACGAAAGCCGGGAAAAATGTGGTCACGTGATCCCGCACTGGAATGTTTTGACGCTTTAGATGAGTTTTTAAATATTTATGTTGTTCAGATTCTGTGGCATTAAAAAAACTCGCTTTTAACTGTCCCCTGCAATTGTATGACACTTTAAAAATGTAAAAATCATCCACCAAATAAACAAATATGATTTTGATTGAAGCTGCAGGTCAACCGAACCTCATAGAAATGACCATCAAGTCTTCTGAAATGAACTCATCAGCTTACGGCGACATCTCATCCTCACAGCCTTATATCAGCACAACAGCCCAGATCTAACTTAATAAGCACCGCAAATCTGACCTGAAAACAGCCATTAAAACACAGGCACCATGACAGCTACTCCCCCTCCTCCTGCTCGCTCACCTCCGGCCTCAATCCCACAAGCAGGTGACGAAGTCGAAACGCGTCTTTGTGCTCTAACAGAAATGACAGCCAGCCAGCTTCAGGGCTTCTGGAAACAACTTATTTGTGCAGATCAAAAGCAAACATGGAAGGGTACGATTTGCAAAAGGGCGACGGATACATATTCCTAGAGTGTTCTGAAATTTCAGGGGGGGAGGGGGTGGTTGTTATTATGTCCCTCCATGGTTTAGCCAGAATATGTCTAGCTTGAGTTGTACCCCTACCCCTATCACCTCCTGCTACACCGATAGGAGTCTTCTCCTTCAATCCAGCGCCCTGCCAAGCTCCGTGGGCGCCATGATGCCGTACAAATGCCAGGATTGGCTTTGACGGACAGGGAAGTTGGAGCCATTTAGCGCCACGATGATCCACTAATCCAGCCCCCCCCCCCTACCTGTTAGCCAAACAACACTGTTCGTTTACACATGCCCAGCCACGCTCACCTCCACCAAAACCTAACACAAAAAGCATGATTTAAAACATCTTTGCTTGTTTGATTAGAAGTCCTTTCCTTGAACTTGGATCCTCCCCCCCCCCACTCAAATCCTGCAAAAACCAGCTTTCTGCATAAGGGTGGCAAAGCTCAGCCCAGGGAATGTTGATTCACCAGTGCTGGCAGAGCGTTTTGGACTGTCTGTGTGGATTTTTGTTTAGGAACAGATTACGGGGACGACATATGGCAGAGACTGGCGTATCTTCCAGTCAGGGTGCTGGCTGATCGGAGTGCGGATCCCCCCAGACATTGGTCATCGCTTGCCAGAGTGTTACTCAACAGCACGCTAACGGGCTGCATCCGCATGATAATGGAGGCGGAAAAAGTGCATGTGTGCGTACGCCTGTGTGTTTTTGCTCCTGTTCCCTCCTCCTCCCCCTCCTGGACCTGCAGACCTCCATCTTATTTCTGAGGGAGCTGTCAGCTTGCATTGCTGGCAGCCAGTCATGCTGAAGATTCCCCACTGGCCCGGGAACCGGCTCACTACTAGGCTTCCCTTGTCACTGGGAGTTAAACCAGTCAGTGATCCTAATTCTTACACCGTCGTTGCAGCATTCCGGTTTTTAATTGCCGTACAACGCGTCGGCATTAACGAGGCCACAGAAAGCAGAATTACAAACTCAAAGCCATGGCCATCCTTTTTGCTCAATAGACTGATCTGATTTTTTTAAAATTGTGAATTTCGGTTGTGTAAAAGTAATACTGCCTCGTAGTTGTCGATCTTCTGTTTTAACATCCACTCGTTATAGCCAGGCGTCTGTCACGAGCAGTCATGGGCCGACTTGACCAAACGGCACGTTCGCCTAGGACGCAGTTAGGGCAGGGAGTGGTCTGAGGCGAGGGCCGCAATCATGGCTTCAAAAGGCAATCGCCGCTAAACAGTGTGTGTGCCGAGCAGGAAATAATGCAGCCTCCACTTGTCAGCATCAGGAAACGCTCAGGGACACTGAGAATCCGTCGAATTCGGTCTGATTTCTAACATTTCAGAGTGAAAGGAGAGACTGAGATGGAAGCTTGTGATTTTTTTTTTTTTTTTTTTGTCGGGCTGTAGCACAGGAGCTGAGCTCACAGCTGTGTGTGGAAGATAGGAGGGTCAGGTTGGGGGTGTAGGTTTAAAAGAAGCTGAAGCTGTCAGTCACTGTGCTGCCCTCGATCTAGATCACCGAGGAGCGCTAAAGGAGGCCGACAACAGCTCCTGTCTGTCCTGACACTCATCCTTTTGTCCAGGAGAAAGGAGAACGTCTGGGATCTGCCTTCAGTGTGAAAAACAAATCCCAGTAAGACCAGAGCCCTCCACACCGGGCACTTGCTATCTCTCGCTCAAGGAGATCTAGCTGACGCCATGAGGTATCCCAGAACTGGGTGAAATATGACAGCTTTATAAGAATCAAGTAAACGGAGCGTTCAAGACAAACAGCCATTTAAATAGCATAAGGATTAAATAACCTCAACCCCCCCCCCTCCCTGAAATTTACACCAAGACTTTTTTCTTTGCCAGAGCTTAATACATCTTTTCTCCAGGGCCCGAGGCTGTTTAATAACAAATTGTTTTATTACTACTTGTTTAGCTGGTCTCTTTCACCAATGCAGCGTACGCACGATTCCGTTTTTATAGTCGGGTGTTTTAGTGGAGTGATTCAGGTTAAGTTCCTTGCACCATAACACCACAGGAACAGTCTCTTGGGGGGAATTCAGCCAAGAAACAGAGTCTATGGTCAACCATGTGAGGCACCATAATACCTTCAGCAACACAAAACTAAGGCTTCAAGTTCAGTCTCATACCACACGGTCTCTTCATTTTATGGTGCTTGTAACATCTGATCTGATAAAGGGCTCTTGTCTAGTTCCTTCCAGGCCACTGACATCTAAACTTAATTCTGTGCAAATCCGTTCTGCTGGCCGGAGGTTTACTGAGCTTGTCCCCTGCCTCACACACAATGTGAATGAGACCTTTACAGGCACGCGAAGCTCACACAGACTCGTACCTTGGGCCCCGGTCCAAAGTTTTCATCATTCAACCCCATTTTAATAAACAACATGTTCTTGATGTCAAAAGCCATAAAGATTTATAAACATAAATGTTTCAGTGCTATTGTTAGAAGGCATGAGTAAGGGTGGGGAGGTCAAAGGTCAGCTGGGGAGGGAGAGGGGCGGTTGTCTTTTTTGTATTAATAAATAAGATTGATTTTAAGAGAATATTACCCCATCGTCCTTTGTGTGATATCAGCCCTTTGTATAATAAAGACCATTGTCTGAATCTGCGGTAGTGGGAGGGGGGGTTACATTTTTCAACTTTTCTTACGAAATCTCCCTCAGCTTTTGCATTTTTACATTTTGTCTCCCAAGTGACCGTCCGAAACACACACTGCATCCACTGTGCTAAAAAAAAAACATAATTTTTTTCTGCACTGACACTGCATCTCACGCTGACGGAATGATTCCATGTCAGAAATTAAAAACTGAACAGAAAAGAAACTGCTTCCCCTTTTCTGGGGACAAAAGCTCCAGCGAACAGAGCAGTGAGTGTCCGTGCATGTCGGAGTGTGTCTAGAACCCAACAGCCCTGCATCTGTAGGAGACGCTATTTAATAAACTGTCTCATTACAGGTTGTCCAGTAGATTTTATAAAACAAAGGGCTGAACATGTTGTGATACCAGGATCCAATAAAGGAGGTTTTTTTTAAGCCACTGAAGACCATAAGCATGTTTACAAACTATCACTAGTAGCCAACATTCACTAGTAACTGGACATTCAGAATCAGCTGTAGGATCGTCTGAAGCCAACCATGGCTCACATGAAGACTTCAGAGCATCATGTTCATGCACGTTAATGTCATGATGTGATGTGTGTCGGATCGACTCCAAATAATGTCAAGCAGAACTGCGCGGAAATGATCATCACAGTCTTTATCGCAAACAACGCAAGATAATCAGATACGGCTACCTTTAAATTGTCATTCATTTACTTATTTTATTGATTTAATTTTCAGGCTACTTGGTTCTGCTATAACATATATTTAAGAGTATTAAAATCTTCTTGGCTAAAAGCACATTCAGGACCGGTGACCTGAAGCCCAACTGTCCTCTTCTTTAGCTCAACTTGGCACCAATCTGCTCATAACGATTTCATATAAATTAGTCGTCAAAGAACAGTGCTTAAACTGCATGAATCGTGGTTTTTCGATTTATTTTGTAAGGAGGGGCAGCTTCAGAGTCCGTCTCGCGACTGCAGGTGACTGCAGCAGCTGGAGGATGGGAGTCAGAGAGCGCGTCGCCGCTAAACGGCCACAGAGCGGTCAAGGTCACTGCCGCGGGGGGAGCGCCGCAGGACTGACGGGAACGCCGCGGGACTCGCGGGGCTGCTCAACGAGATTTTTTAAATTGCGTACGCAGGAATATGCAGAAATGTGACCTAATCAGTCAAACCCCCACGAGTTGACATCCTTTGTGAGGGGCCGATATGGCCCCCTGTCCCGTGTTCTGGGGGGAGGCGATTGGGCAGGCGTCCACTTAAACAGCCTTTATGATCTGCTGATTGGTCCTGACAGACACTCTGAATTAGTTCAGGTTCTGCGTGGCAGCCTGATTGGACACTTTACCCTCAATTAAAAGTGCACTCGCGAAGACCCAGATTTTGCATTTCATCGTAATATTAGGTGTTAGATTTGAGGTTATTTTAATAGGATTTGCGGCTGTTGGTAACCAAAGATTAGCAGCTTTACATCACAGAGCGTCCTATAAAAATCACGCCGCCCTATAATCTGGTTTGGATTAACAGCGCACGAGCTGCAGAAGTGAAACAGATCGAGCCCAGACGCCGCGGATCCTGTTTGTGTTTCGCTACCTTTTTATTGGTAGAAATTAGGACCGAATCCTTTCAAAGTACAACAAATCACTGTATTCGGTGTATAGGTTCTGGTCTGTATTATTACACAGCAGAAGTATAAAACCACAATGCCTGTACTGAGAGTAGTAGGCTATTTACTGTTATTTTTAGTCAACAGTAGAAAAGCAAGGAAAAAAATAACTGTATCTAGTTATATTCTAAGGCATTACTTGTTTTTAAATACTAAAGTCACGGAAAAATAAATGGCAACAAACGAATTATGAAATCAAACTAAATTACGAAATTATGTGTTATTTGGTATCGTGAGCAGATATTTATAGCCGATATATCATCAAACGATCAAATCTGGGTGTTTTATTGAACTTTAACTGTTCCGAAACACCCTGATTTAACAATAACGTGCTGTCCCTGTGGTAGGAGAGTTTGGGGATAGAAACTCTGTCAAACATGCTATTTAAATGTTCCCAATCTGAAACAGAAATTGTTCGCAGTAATTCAGATACTGGCAATATTTGCAGCTAAGAATTGTAAGACATTTTGCGTAGTGGGACAAGTAGTTGTCAAACGGCTCTGTATTTTACATGCTCAGTGGCATATGACCGATATTAAACTTTGACAAACATGCGCTATTAACGGCTTTTCGATTAAGCGTCTGTAGCCGCTCACATGTTACCCAGATCTCCCACCGTTTATTTATTTTCATAGCACTATAGATTGTTGCCCCAAGCAATCAGATAATTATGATTAGGGAGAGAGGGGGAAAAATTAATAGCGTTGAGATCAGATAAATTAATTTGTAATGAAATGCACTCGCTTTGCCTGACAGCTGGCGAAACCCACTGGAAATGAGAGAAGCGGTCCATGTGCGGTCCGGGAGTGAGACAAAGCCGGCGTCGCACCCGCAGATGGTCCCGGTGACCGGCGGGGCTGTTTCTAAGGGTTCCGCGGGTGTGGGTGTTTTTGCGGGCGATCGCTGCCTTGGACCCTCGTTAACTCGGCTACAATAGCGCTGCTACTGAATATTTAATTTCGCATGCTGTTCCGCCGCCCCCCCCCCCATAAAATACATAACCGTGAAATGGTATAATAGCAACACTAAATCCCGCATGCGGTTTATGACAGCTGCCTTTCATTTCGGTGCGCCTTTGTGTTGATTTTATTTATTTTTTTATCCGTGGTAGTCAACTCATAAAAAGCAAATGTGTGAGTAATAAGCAGGGACATAATATCCCTAAAATCTCCGTACGACTGTCTATCCGCCACGCGGTGCCTCAGATCTCCTCTGCTTTTATATTTCCGAGCAGGTCTTCGATGACAGCTTACATCACGTTATTAAAAGGATGACTCTCCTCCTTGGATGCTGGGGGATTTCTTCACACATCACATGATGTCAGGAGTGGGAGGATTATGAGATATTTTATAAAATAATCACTGAATATCTAGGATGTGCATATTAATATTACAGACAAACCTGGCTGTACCGATGTTTGCCTCGTTTGCATTTTCTGGATTTTTTGTTTCATTTAGGTACCTTTGTATAGTTTGTATAGTTTTTACTGAGATGTACGTATTGATAGTCATGATTCATCATACTTGTTTATTCATCATAATCATTTATCAAAAGTCTAAGTCTGTGGAAGCTAAATACATTCATTTATGCATTGCCTTCTTGCAGAAATAAAATTTCAGTGGAAAAGCCGAGGACATCCGCAGCTCGAAAGGAGTACTTTTCAGCTGTAGTGCAGACGGGAATGAAAAAAAGTCTTAAGTATATGAAAAATCGGGGATAAAAGGCAGACGGTGGGAAAATAAGCACGGGGCTTGCCATCTCTTCGGTTCCGCTTAAACCTGCGGTTCCCAGATTCCCCATTTGAAGCGTGGTTAAAGGTTCCAGCACGTTTTGGGGCTCAGCTCTTCTGACTAGGTGTCATCTTCTGTCTCCTGCCTCACACAAATGAATTTCACGTTTCCTCATCGTCAAACTTTAACCTTTCTCAACTTCAATTAGGTTAAGCGACCTCGGAGAGAGGTTGTCCCCCCGCGTCACGTCTCCGCCTCACGTCCCCAACGCCAGCTCACCCGTAGCTGTCCCCAGCATCCTCCTGCAACCCTAAGCACTGTCCCCCACTGGCTTCTCCGGTTTGACCACAAGGGCTGGCGGGACAAAATCTGGAGACTAATGCGACGAGAAGGGGGCTTTCATCATCTGGAGGGTGACAGCGGAAGTCTGCGTCGCATGGGCGGGGGATGTACAATCTCCGGGATGCGACACAGTGACAGGCGGCGGAGCCACCACAGCCAAGACGCAACCCTGTCTTCGGGAATGCGGTGACAAAGGGGATAATTTGCCCGAGTTATGCGCAAATGTCACATCATTACTGTTCACTTCGCTCTACTGGAAATGCACGTCTACAGTTTCCTTAAAGGGAATTAGACCGACAATTAACGCCTTAATTAGGAATTAAAGGGTTAACGCAAAAGGCACGTTTAGGACTTCCGTCACACTGCGTAAACTCAGACTGCAGCAGGCTGATGCCTAACATCTACTCTCCTAAAATGATTTATCAGGAAGCCGCGTATATGTATCTGGTGGACGTGATTAGATATTAAATCAACCAAGTTAGGACAGGGGGTGCGTTAAAATCGGGATGCACGAAGGTGGAAACGTTAGTATACAGTTATTACCGTAGGTAAGCAGAACACAGGTGTGAAGCACAGTCAAGTTATGCATATATTAAAAAAAACTCGTAATAAATAATCATTTTATTTTGAAATAAAGTTATTTTGACATTTTTGGATTTGGTTGTTTGCTTTTCCAGCAAAAACAACTCGACTCATCCAAAAATAGGCATATAAACGGAATGCTTCGTTTGACGAGTCAGTTTTCAGAAATGTGTTCTTTACTTTGCGCTCTTAAAATTATTCGCGTTCAATCGTCGGTTAATTAAATAGGCAAACAAAAGCCTCGCGGCCCACAGCCTATATTTCTAAAATACTACAAAATTTAAAAACCACGCATCACTAAAACCCACTGACAATCGAAGCTTCTCCCAAAACAGTAACGACTCTTCTTATGTAGTGGCAGCATTTTTATAGACGATCCTAAGTATTATGGGATGTTAATTGATCAATTAACCTGTATGAAAACACCTGTTATCAGTACATTTGGGATTTGCTCAGGCATTGCCTGTGTTTTTGCAATTACTTTAAGTAATTTTACGTACTTTTGTAAAAAAAAAAAAAAATCCGAGCAAATGTACCTAAGAATATACACTGAATTAAACAGTATATGAACTTGTGAACTATGGATATCACAGTTTTAAAGGGCTAAATTGTGGATTTTCAGGTATTCGTAATTAACCGGGATAGCAGATGAAATATCTCTGTCAGCATTAAAACACAGATACACAGAAGACACCTTCCTCGCTTGAGCTTCAGCGACGTGGCTACGTCCACCGAGCGTGCAAAGCGCGCGATCTCTCAGCCGCCATTTTTATGGCTTTTGTGAAAATAAGCGAATTGTAGAAACACAGATGTGCGGTCTTCGTGTTTACAAGACAGCGCGCCAGTCAGACGCCATGACCCAGGTAATACTGGGCAGAGAACCGGACTAAGTACTATAGATACTAGTAGCAGATGTATCTCCAGGTAGCTTGATGTGAAATTCCTGTATAATATATCAAGCTATGTTAATACACAGGGTGGGGGTATATTTTAGGAACTTAGGAAAGTTTTAAAAGGTATTAAAAAAAATAATAATCAAAGTTTAATTATGGGATGTTTTCCCATGATTTTGGTCATCCTGCTAAACGAGTGACCATGAACAGAGCGCTACATGCATGTCCATTATGTTGAACTTTTGTGAGCTGACCTTACCATGTGAGCACTCTCCAGGATCCCTGTCCCAGCTATAATCAGATTTTTTATTTTTTTTAACAACAGGCCACATTTTGGTGATGAGTCGGAATTCCGTAGGAAGTAAAACCGGAGTTACTGTGGTAACTGGCTGCCCTGTCAATCACTCGTAATCAGTCTCTCTCTTTTTCATCAGCGCCTCTTGATGCGTTAAGATTAGGAGTCTCTCTACAGGATGCTTTCAAACACTCAGAGGAAATCAAAGCCCGTCCTGAAGTTAAAAGCCTTGTTTGGAAACTTCAGGGATTCAGGATGTTTGTAATGTTTTTACTCTGTGAAATATTTCATTTCGAATAATAATTTGCTGTTATTTAAGTGAAGGGCAGGACTGACATAACAGTGGCGTATAACAGTTACGATACAAACCAGCAGCAGTTAAAGATCAGACATCTAACATCTAAGTTCATTAGGACATTTCCTGCATGAAGGGATAATCCTGTGAGCCGCCTTGGAAAAAAAGTGCCAAGCAAAAAGGTAGTTAGAGTCACATGCAAGTCATGTTTATAACAAATTATTCCCTTTCGATCACTATGTATTTAAATAAACAAGTTTAAAATCTAAGCCCATTACCAGCTTTATCACTCTTGGGAAAATAGAAAATATTTTAGCCTGAATTCTTTTTATGATTTACAATGGAGAAATTCTGATTCAGGCCCACTAATCGCTGTGCTTAACCATTATTCGGTTCAACACCTGGTTAACCCACTGGGACTTTGTTAAACCCCCCCTGTTATTGCAGGTGTTTCCCTGGTTGTAAGGGCTGAATGGAGGGGCTTTAACAGGCACATAATAACGTGGCTGGTGCACTGGGATTAGGTCGGCTGTAGCACACGCTTGAGGGCCACCTTAAAACGCACAAGGTGGATTACACTCGTAAAGAGGATTTAGCCAAGGACGTGTCCTCAGCTGCCTTTATTCGGGCGGCATGGTGAAGAGCAGGAGCAGCGCTGGCAGCTCGCTGCGGAAACGCAAAAGCTGCTTGCTTTGTTGTGCATTTGCCTGCACGTACGTGTGGTGGGAGGTGGGGGGTGGCTGGTTCCGCCTTTATTACATGCTGGTAGGAGGATTTTTGTCAGACTCTTCCTTACCCCTCCGCTTGTTTTGTTTGCTAAATTATGCCTTCTCTGCTGTTATCCCGGTGAAGCGCGTCAAGAAGGCGGCACCAGCCCGGTGTTCTAACAGGCGGCAGGACCCCATCACCCCGACTGCAGCCCGCGTGACCTCGCGATGAATAAATTACCATCGTCTATTAACCTTTCACGCACCCCCCCCCACGGAAATGAATTAACTGTCTTTATTCCCAGTTGTCATCTAGCAAATTCAATTAACGCGTAGAAATTGTTTTCATCATACCAGGAGCTGAAGTTAAAAAGCTTAACCAATAATTAGACATTTTCTACTTAATAATGCTGCTCAATCATATCATTTTGATTCCGCGCATTTCCTTCCGTTTCTGTTTGCTTCTCTCTTGAAAGTTCTCATGAGCCCCTTGACCTGCTAGAGGAGGACAAAAATAAATCGATTTAAATAAGCAAAATTATTTACTCTAAATGACATGGAGATGTTGATCCTAGGACATATATAATTCCCAAGGATTATCCACCAGTGTTTAGAATGTCCACCAACCCAGTGCTTCAAAAACCTTTTGTTGCGATGTTAACACTTAACAATTCACTTAAGGAAGAAGTGGCAATGAGGCTGGACACCGCTGGATGCCTCTGGACACCCTGAGACACGATTGGATGCCAGCCAGCCCCAGCGGGACGCTGCCTCCCTGCCCAGAGGCCTTTTAATTGACAGCAGCAGGCTAGCTGAACCTAACAGCATGGACCGAATCTTAGTCTTAAAACAAATAATGCATCTGAAAGTTTTTCAGGCCAGAGTAATTGTGGGGGCCTTCCTCACCCTGCCCGCTTTAATTACTGCTTAGTCTGCTTTGTTAGGGGTGGCGATGAGACAATTGAAGGTGTCCCTTAATTCCGTTAACTGGTATGTTGCTGAGCTTCCCCACCTGCCTGCTTTCTACTGGTGTCATGCTGGAGAGTAAACAGATTAAGTCAGCAGGGTGAATTCAATATTCCCCTTACCTGGGGGTCCCTCTCCGGCACGCCTCAAGGCTGCATTCAAATTGAATCAGAACCGGACTGCCTGTTTCATATAAATCGAGTAAAAGTTGTAGGCTGACATGTCCTAGTGGTCCGTCGAGCATTTCTGAGAAGTCACCCTTGTGCTTCTGGAAAAAGTGAATCCTCATGTTGTTGGATTAAACAAGCACCTCTGTAATGTTAACTTAAGCTTGTTCCGGGTCCCTCACTGGAAGCTCAGCCCAGCTGCACTCGTACCCAAGCTGGCTCCCTGACAGATGTATGTTTGTAATGTACTCTCTGCTGCGCTTGTCTGTCGCTCAGGACAAAAGCGTCTGCTGAATAATGTAGATGTAAATGCAGTCTGTTGACTCTGTTCTCTTTAAATTCGTTCGAGGGTCGGCGGCTGCAAACAAAATGGGCAGAAGAAAAATCACTTGTTTTTGTAAAGGTGCCTTTTTTCCTGATTCTTAAATGACCTGTGAGTAATGCATTCTGGGAGGCTGAGTCACTGCTCAGGGTGTCGGCTGCAGCCCCCGAGAGACCGCCCGTCCCGGAGAGGCCGAGCTAACCCCCCCCCAGCATTAATTCATCCCGATGCTCCCAGCCTGTTAAGGCTTTGCCTAGAAGCCTGTGGACTGGCTTTGGGGGGGGAGGTATGTTGCATAGTTCTTGGCATGATGCCAGCTGGACCATGTGACATGCACCTCCACTGCATTTGGGCCAGGCCGGGTTGGACCAGGCAGTCGGGTTGTGGACCACAGCCACAGAAGCCATTGGTCCAACACTGCCGACTCATTTTGGTCACGGGCCGGTTCTGTTCTGACCGCTCAGAAATGAAAAGGGACAGATTTCACTGGGGGTCTGGGGAAAGGGCTTTTCTCAAGCACCATGATGCCAAACCGGGCAACCATGTCATTAAATTAAAGAGATTTAAAAACAGAAACAAACAGAAACACACGAGTTAAAGTCAGCAGACGCCAGGATGGCTCTGAGTGGGAATCACTGGGAATTCCGAAGGCAAAGCCTGTTCCTTTGAGGACACGGGGGGTCCCTAAGTGTCACCCATGAAATTGAGATGTTAGGGTGTGAAAGACGTGGGCGGGGAACACAAGTAGCTGTGATCGTTTGTCAGGGGTTCATTTGCAGAGCGCTGAGGCCGTCCCAGCCCGACTCATTGAGAGGGGTCAAAGGTCATGGAGGAAAAGACTCCCTCAAGCGCGCCTCACTCTCCCGATATGGCGCCGCTACTCTGGAGTCGTTCCCGGCTGCTTAAAACGCGGGCACCTTTGGGGAACCCCATTACTTGTGCTGTGCCATGTTCAAAATTATTTCACAAACAATTTAGAAGCTGCTTGCCAAAATGTGTGCAGCTTTGCTGACTGAAAGAAGTAGGTTAATTAATAAAAACGAGCTGGATTGTTCACAATTGTTAAATTCGGAAACATGATCACATTACTATTGTATGACATAGATGTGAATAGTGTGGATTCTTGTAATGGAGTGTCAGTGATTAATAAAATAAAATGGCCTGTTTAAATCAGGGATGGGCATCCTCCGGGACTCCTTATGGAACCTTCTCAATGGCAAGCCTGTAACACCTATAACAGCTAAACGTCTCTCCATGACACCATTGTCTGCATCACTATCATGCCCTCAGGGCCTTGTTGTCAGAGGTGTTGAGGGTAACTGTCCTTGTGTAGATTACACTGGTGTTTACAGATGTGCCTTGGGTGCTGTTCTGTCCCCTGCTGTGAGCAAGAGACAGCATGACTATGGGCGGGACACGAGGCTGCGGCTGCAGACACTGGGGATTACACCTCCATCACAGGGGACTAGGCTGTGGCTGCAGACACTGGGGATTACACCTCCATCACAGGAGACGAGGCTGTGGCTGCAGACACTGGGGATTACACCTCCATCACAGGGGACTAGGCTGTGGCTGCAGACACTGGGGATTACACCTCCA
>JAODJX010000001.1:16066502-16080125 GCA_026776945.1 Isichthys henryi | reverse complement strand
CGCGGGGGGTCCGGAGCCTATCCCGGAAGCAATGGGCACGAGGCAGGGAACAACCCAGGATGGGGGGCCAGCCCAGTCATCTTCATCATATTATTATTAATAAACCACGCCCTCATGTTTTTCTCAAGTACTGCACATGAACATACAGCATATTTTCTGAAGCAACTGACACACTGTAACTTCTATGCCAAAGTTGTACGTGAGAGAGAGGTCACTGTAAAAACTGACAGCTAGTACAACTGACAGCCAACGCATCTGCACAGGACACTGCTAGACGACTTTGGAGTGGATTGCGAATCGTATCTATTCCACCCTTAATTAGAACGCCACTATCCTGGGGCACTGCACTGCCAAAAAAAAGTCTCTCTCCCCCTCTATCTCACTCTCCCTGTGAATTTTTCCACCAACAACAACTCCAGACGGCCATCCAGCTGAGGTCCGGGGCCCTTGTCGGATCCTCTGAGGCCCCCCCCCTCCCTGTTTGAGCTTCATCAAAGTGAAAGAAAGCCAAGGATCGCCATGGCTCAGATGCTAGCAGCAACCCTAACAACCCTGAGCTTCAGGAATTCCGGGCTCCCCCCCCCCCCTCACCCCGCAGCCTAATGCTTTTCTCTATTAATCAGAGCTCGCTGCTCAACCGCTCTTCGACTTCCTTCCAATCCACGCTAAGCCTGTCATTTTTGGCTATTATTTACATTAATAGGCTTTGGCTGATCCCTTATGAAGCCGTGGATCTGAGGATAATGAAGCGGCTAGCGGTGGCCCAGACGTCGGCCTGGGTCCTGCCTGTAGATTAGCCTCAGCAGATGGGCCTTACAGGGGCTTTCCTGTGTGCAGGAGTGCTGATTGAGAGGGCATAATGAGCAAGACGCTGTCCTCACAAAGGCTCCAGCCACCTCGGCCGCCTCTCTCCTCTGAACAGCCCCCGTTTTTTTTTTTTTCCCAGGGCCCTTGGCTCGCCAGAATTTTCCAGAGAAAGTCAGGGCACAGGGGACAAGCACAAAAAAGCAACTGTAAATAACCATGAATGTTAATCCAGCATTAATTGGGTCCCTCTTGGTCTGGTTGTGCACTTTTTCTTCCGCTAGTCGTCGGAAGGATCGCCGGCATTTACGGGTTACTTAACAAGGTGCCGGTATATTTGGGGGGGGGGGATTAACAAATGCTATATTTCACTGCCTTGCTATGTTTTTGAGGGTCAAGTGCAGGGATAAATAGCACCACGCTTTATTTTTCCATCATAAGTACAAAAATTTATTTTCGCGATCATTTTGCTGCAAATTAAACAGCTGTGTATTTTAATAATTGGTCGCTGGGAATTTATGTGCCATCATACTGGTTTTCCATTTACCAAAATTATAACTAGTATTAAAACCTCAGAAGAACCCCATTCTTCATTCCAACTTTTGACTGCCGTGTCTCTCCAGTTTTTTTTTTTTTTCAATAACACGTATCGATTGTTTTTTTCCCCCTCAGAGATTCTGTGTAAAAACGTTTACTGCCGGTACTGCGGGTTTCCGCCTGCCGGCTCCGCAAATGAACTGTTGAAACCTGCAGAAGTCTCCGGGTCAAGTTTGTGTACAAGAGTTTAAATTTTTTTCTCGCCCGCCGCCTCTCTTCCCCCAGCCGGAAAGTTTCCACACAAGGGACGGAGCACAATCCCGCGGCACCAATTATCCGCCGCCTTTGAGCGCCTTTATCAACTTTTTCAAAACTTCTTTCACTTTGCTCTTGTCAGCCAGTGAAAGAAAAACTAACCACCATGTCAAGAGAACTCAGCTGCCTAGCAACGGCGGCACAGTTTAATTCTGATTTGCTTCAGGTCTTGAGTAATGGAAATTGACAGTATTAAGCCAGTCAGAAGTGTTGTTTGTCACCTCTGAAATGCAAACAAAACTATATTGTTTTCGCGAAGTATTGAGCATGATTGATGTATAAAGTTACAATAACATCATTCATTTTCCCCTTGTGTTTTTGCTAGGATTGATGTCATATCTTTTCATGGCATTTGCATGTTTTCGAGGGGCATGAAAACGCTCCCCTTTTCACCATGGGCTCATGAGGGCCCATTGCGCACATTCGTAGGAGCGTCAAGCCCCATTCAACTTGTGTTTATTCCTTGCATAAATAATTAATTAAGATCCAGCCGTTAAGGGGGGGGGGGGGGTCACACTTTTGCGACTTCTGGTCTGGACAGACAGGCCAATGTCATTTATGTAAACAAAGCGCGCCAAATACATATTTTATTTCTTCGCACCTCTCGGAAATCTGTTTTTTTCCGGTGGCCATTTAAAAAATGTAAAGGGTGTGCTAATCGTGTGGTGCGATATGAAAAGCTTTAATCATAACACAGTCGTCCTATAGTGCTGTGGTAGCATTTCAAGAAGTCCCTGCTCATTCCCATTTTATTTTTTTAAATAATTTTTACTGTGGACACTTCTACTTCTACTTCACTTTTCCCAGACCGCGAAAATAGCTCTATAAAACATGAGAAATGGCTACAGGGCAGCGTCCACGGGCACGCGGCGATTATCTTGATTTGTTTTTTAATGACTACGGAACGTGAAGGGAAGTTTGACGTTCGGTTGCAGTCGCACGCAGGTTCTGTCTGCCTCTTGAGGGAGACGGCCGGATTATAATTCACCGTGGCTGGCGCACTCCTCCTTGAACTTACCGCGCTGCCAAACGCAGTTACGCCGTGTTGGCGGTGTTCCTCTACGGTCGACTTTCTTCGCAGAGGCTGCAGGAGCAGCTAAAATAATTAGAGTCGGCCTTGAGGGAGACTGAGTCGAGAGCGGCGGGTAGCGGCGCTGACCCGGACCAGCGAATCGCTGCGTTTTCATCAGCCTCAGAACGCTGTCCTGTGCTGACACATAAAACTGAATCCTGTGTCCCATGTCTGCAGACTTTTTTTTATGTATTTAGTCATAATTGTGTACACACCTGTTTCACGTTTAATTAGACGTAAGAAAATTTACCCAGAAATGTGCATGATGATGCCAGTTAAAAAATCGTACAAGAAGCTCAATGAAAGTTTTTTTTTTAAAAATAGTACCAAGTACAGAGTGGTTTAGGTAAAATGTTTTTATTCATAATGGCACTAGTCTTCATATAATCATGTATGACATTCTTTGGTTTTAAAAGAATTGACTACATTTAAAAAAATATTTTAATTTAGTAAAATAGATTCTGCCTTGTTAAATTTATTTGTTTTTGGTATTTAAATGTTAGTGCTGTAAAAAAATCTTTCATGTGGATGTATGGTGTACAGGCCTATTTGTGTAAATTATAACATTCATGTCTTCTGTGTCCTCATTTGCTCCCTTCGTTTCATTTGTTTGTGATATATATAAAACATCGGTCGAATTACTGCTGCAGTTTTGCTTTGAAGATCAAATAGAGAAACAAAAGACTCAATTCCAACGATCTTTATGTGTGGTAAGTACTTTTATAGTAAGGTGCAGGAACTGCAAATCTCTTTTGTTTCAAAGAACAGTTTTTTGTTGTCAGCAGCCAAGTAGCACAATGAAACAACCATCCATCACCACAGAGAAAGAGTTAGCGAAAAAAATTAATTACTCTCCAGAAGCATAAAAAGTTTGGACATCTGTGACAGTAATAAATATGTTGGCTGTGAGGAGCCAGACGGTATCATGCCGGACAGCCTTATTGGACAATGAGAGAGAAAATAATCCTGACACCACAACACAGACACTCATACAGTAACACAGTCAGTCTCCAGTCACAGTGTCCTGTGTCATAAATCTCGGGAACTTTATATAGCATGAGTTTTTTTTTTTACAGTACTAGGGCTACATCGCCAATAAGGAAATGAAGTCCCTCGTATATCGTATACTGAGACCTCTATGGTTTCCAATGTCACGATGTTTCATTTACATGATGTTTAACGTCAGAATGCTATTTTACAGATAAATGAATATGGACACAAAATAGCTATTATGAGCAGAAGTCTTCCATTCAGCCTGTCCTATCAGAAGTGTTGTAATTATGTACACACTCCAGAAAATAATCAAAAACCATGCTGCCACAACAAATAGTGCTTTGTGGGGTAAACACATCAGATGACTTTTAGATCTTACATTGTCTAAACTGTTTCTTCTCTCTGTAACAAATGGCTTTGAGCGGCACAGCCATCTGCTCTTAATGAAGACATTTTTTTAGGGTCTGCTTTCCATACTGTATTGCCAAGCCTCTCCTTCATTTGCATAATTGTTAAAAGATTTTGTGCCGAAATTAATATCCTCGCTGTGACTTCGAGAGGACAGGGTGCAAACAAAAAAAAAAAGAGGAAGAAAGAAAGACAGGGATGAAAGAAACAGAGGGATGAAGTTCGTGAAGTAAAATGAAAAGCTGATCTAATTTTTCTTTGCACCGTAGTAACCTAATCAGGGGTAGCTTTATCTGGTAATCCACATTTAAACTTTAACCTGTAGGGGGCCTCTTTGTGTTACTTAATGTAAGCATAAAAGGAGAGGCCACGCAGAATGGGTAATCTGATTACTCATATTTCGCTTCATTTAAAGGAGTCAGAATTGAGGGAAAAAGTCATTCCTTCTTTACAGTTAAATGTGGTTTGACAAAATGTGGGAGAGGGATGAAATATGCTTTGAAAAACTGACGTTTCTTTTAAATCGCGGATGAGCTCTGACGGGGACCATCACAGCAGTGAGAGTTGCGGAGACTGGATATTGTCAGAAGCGTGCCCGACGATGACCACACGCCATAAATGATAAATGATGACAGGGAAATATCAAAAGCGATCATCCATGCTGAAGTCCAAAGGAAAAAAAAAAACAACAAACACACTCAAAGTGCAAAACTTGATGCTAATAATGTTACTATGTAGCCTTTGTTTTCACATGTTCCTTTCTGCAGACGCTGCGCTGGAAGAGAGACTCGGGCACCGTCGTAGACGCCCCCAAAATGCGTGGGTGATGCCTTTATTAAAGGGAGCCTGGAACACAAACAGGCCAGGCCTACGTCGACCAAAAGACGGAAATAAAAGTGCCCCTTTTAAAACAATAATAAAAGGAAAAAGCACTGATGGTTACCTTACTATGCTGGTTATTTTCATAATCATTAAAGTAATGCCCTGAATTGAAGTTGAAATACATATTAAACTTTCCAGATTCCTACACTAATTAGACACCTACATACTTAAACCCATGGGACTGACACATTTTGTGCAACGCTTTGGATCCACAGTAAAAGAATTCCGGCCATGTTATTAATGCAAAAAACCTGAAAAACACAGAATGGCTGCTGGCACCGAGCAGCAGGTGGATCTCACTCGCTGGCAGCTTGGGAATGACGCCAACGAGACTGATTTTGCGTTTTTACCATCAGAACAAAACATCATAATAACTCAGTATTGCTGGTTCGGTCGCTAACCACTAGCATGGCCACATCGGTGCACCATTCAGCCGACGGTGGTGCGATGGAGTGCCACTGCTGCCAATGCATATCATTAATGTTCACACAGAAAGTGGGAGCCACGAAGTGAGATGCTGGAAAGAACAACGTGCCATTATCAACCTCTGAGCTTCATAGGTATCATAGGTCTCATTTTCATTCCACTGGTGTAGAGCACTTGTCCGTAGACCATGATGCCCAACCCCGGGAGGGTCCAGTGATGGATTACACGTTGGCAAAGCAAGCCCAGCTTTTTTGAGACAACCGCCCTGCCATGGCTGGCACACAGGACAGCCACATAAATGTGCGAGTGGAACATGCGGATCCAGTCTTGATGAAAGCACGTCAGATTCATGGTCTTGTTGGGACAGGTCTGCATAGTTGTCTATAAAGTTAAAACGTTAAAGTTTGTCAAGAGCCTTTTAATGCCTGACAAATGGCACTTTTCCACTGCCACTAAGAACCAATCTGTACCTGACCTGAAACTTAAACTTGTGCTTTTCCATTGCAAAATATGCAAGCCGTACTCGAGCCATACCTGCGCCAACACGGGCCAGCTTATTACAGTAGCAGGGCCGAAAACGAGACCAAACCGAGCTGGTTGCGTTACCACCACATGGATTATCTGAAGGAAAAAGAGTATACTGTAATCTACATGTTATTCATTATTATCAGTATCACACATGGTAACACATTCCTGAAAACGCGGAACCGAAAATTTCCATCCTCCTACTTTAACAAAGTGCTATAGAACAGCTGAATGGAACTTATACGTGCTGCAATTTACAAAAGCAAATGCTAATTCCGTTAACATTTGATACTTGCATAACACAGCATTCTTAGATACGTGCCAGAGCAAACTGGCACACAGTAAAAAAAATTTTATAATAATTGCACATAGTAAATCATGATGTGAACTGTGTGAACAGTAAATAAGCGTCTCTTTGATTTTACATCCCTGTCACTCTCCGAACTTGGCAGCACCTTTAGTGAGCCAGGCTAAGTGAGCTGGAACTGTGCTGTACTCGCGGCATGGCTCATGTATGGGTCGGTTCCTGTTTGACAGTGGAAAAGCACCATTTGACATATATAACATATTACAAAGGTATGTCAGTTTTATCACATGTGCGTTGAGTAGCGTCAAGTTCTTGTGTAGTTGATTCTTGCTTAGAATTAGCATTCCGGGTTCATGGTCCATATTCATGACACTTTGCCCACACATCAGGGAAATTCTCAGAACCTTTCATTTTGAAGGAAAGTGTTGCCATTAAACATTTGAAATACATGAGAAGTGCTGTATATACACAAGGTATACAATAAATAACCTGAAAAAATTTACGATAAATGATATTAGTAAATGCTATTTTGGAGTGGTAAATTAGGTCATTTCTGATTTATTTATCCTTCATTGTGTTTATCTATTACGTATTAGTTAGAAGATTAATCTAATGTTTCAATGATTTGCCCCTTCAAATCGATCATGAACAATCTTTCCCGAAATTGAATCTTTTGGTGATGACTTACAGAAAGGCTCCACCTCGTCTGAACGCCCACTTATTACTAAAGCACTCAGTGGGACTGTCGTACTGCCAACGGCATATCAAACACGGTCGGTCAGCGTGAACCCAAACACCGGTCGCCATAGCACCTTTGACTTTGTGATACTGACTGGTGCCCTTTAAACTGGCAGGTGTCAGACTCTCTATCCTGGTAATGCATTCAGCTGACTTTTTCTGTAGATTAAATAATGGCAAATGTTGCAAAAGCATTGACCTGGAGGATCCACAATGAGGATAGCAGGCACAGCTGGGCCCTAAATCTGTTTTTTTACTAAACGAGAAAGTGCAAGGGATCCATTTCCTGAATCTGGACAGAGAAAGATGGCTCTTGTGAATAAGGCCGTCTGGCTGCAGGTGTGGCTGGGTCAGCATGACACTCTGAGCTGGTGGTGCCCTGTTTGTGACTGTGTGTGTGTCGTGTGTGTCCACTCAGCTCTCCAGCAGGATTTGACTCCATCTAGTGGCTCTTCTGCTCCCTTCCTGCTCGGCAGAGGAATCCTGACAGGCCCAGACAAATGGGCTGCTTGGCTTTTCACATTACAGGCCCATGGTTTGAAGTTAAGCTAATTTTCTAAAATTTAATTACCTCCTTTATTTGTTTCTCTTTTATCATGCCTATTAATCTCCTAAAAGGCAGCCCACTCTTATCACATTATCAAGTTTTTACTGACTGGTTAAATATCTGGACAGACGGAGTCTTTTGGCTCAAAGAAGCCAGGATAACAGAAGCAGTGTGAATAATTAAGAGGCAAAGCTAGCTTAGCCTGTAAAGCTCATTATTATTACCGCAGTATTCTAATAAAGTTGTCTCCGTCATACTAATTTCCTTCGATTTTTAAAATTCTAATGAAGTTGTCTGCCACATTTTAATTTGTCAGATTACTATATGTAAAGAAACAATAAAGTAGCTGAGGATTTCCTCCATAATCATGCGATTTAACACATCTCAGGCACCTTATTTGACAAGTCAATTTCCACACTTATTAAGCTTCTGACACACTTTAAATAATCGTATTAGTGCTTTTTGTAAATTAGCTCAATTTCAGAGCGAAGTCCGACTCTGGGTAATAGACTGATCTGAGCCCTAACTTCCAACATCTGCTTTACTGCATGCTGCCTCTTGTGGTGGAGGAATGACAGTACAATTCCGTCTCACTGAACATACTGAACATAAAAATCTCTGCTGGAGTCAAAGACTGAAGTGCGGGACTTCTGAACAAATGGTCAAAGGTTCGATCTAAGGTGGTCTACAGCAAGACACGCAAACACATTTTCCGTATTTGTCACCATTAAGCGTAAAAAAACCAAAACAAAGCAAAATAATCCGAAAAAATAAACATCAGAAAACAACTTGTAAGCAGTTTCAGGGTAATTGAGTTATTAATTGAGTTATAAGATGAGCTTCTGAAATCTGAGGCTGCAAAGTAGTTTTAAGCTTTAAGTTTTAAGCATGAAGGGACCTTAAACCCCATTTTCCCATCGAAACATGTCAGATGCTGACAGCTCCCTGGCGCAGGAGAGGAGGTGCCATGTCGTAACATCCCCGTGCAGAATGGGACCTCTTACTGGGAGTGGCAGGGAAAGAAATGGCAGCAGCTTCACAGGTCGCCCCCCTGTGGCCACCCCTGCACACGCAGGGGCCTAGCCACAGCTTAGGGCACGCCGTGTTCCTTGGCTTTTATGTTTGACCTTCGACCTTCTCACATCTGGAATCATAATTTGAGCAAAACAGAAGGAAGTTTTCTTTTCTGCTTTCAGAAATATTATAGGAGGTCTAACAAAGCCAGCTTTTTCGGGGGCGTGTTGTTTTTATATGCGGCTGGACTGGTTATGAACCCGGAGAATAGCAGCCAGATCGCAGCCTCCCAGTTAGAGAAGCAGTGGATGGTGAGAACCTGCTGTTGTTCCACAGGCTGTAAGGATTCCTGCATGTGGATTGGATAAATATCTTGGGTCTGGGAAGGTGGGACGGCAAGTTAGCCATGCGTGTGCGTGTCAGTGGGCAGGGGAATGCAGCAGCAATGACTTCTGGGTCTCTGTAATGTACGGTCAGGTTTTCCCAGCTACACCAATGCAAACATTTCACCACAGGACACCCTGAAGTCATGCTCTGGGAATCCGTGGCATGAATTCTCCATTATTTCTTTATTTAGGCATTTATAAAGATGAAAACGGGGTCTGGAATGTCTTCTGATTGTCGTCCAGATACCGAATTGGGGGATGAGCGCCTAGCATCATATCATGATACAGAATGTAACTCCGTTTAATAGATACATCTGTCACAACATGTTGACCTTCTTTCATCTCGCTTCTGCTTCTCCCTGTTGTTTTCTTAAGAGCTGAAATAAAAGCTTCCTTTGGACGCACAAAAAAAATTATTGAGATTCCAAAGAGATGGTCTCTGCCAAGAGCCAGGTGCTTCAGCCTAATGGTCGGTTGACCTTAATTAATTTTGAGGTAGAAGAATATGTGGGCTGGTGGAGTTAGAGTAGTTCTCATAAGAATGGAGGTGAAGCACTCGGCCCTTTCAAATCTTGGTAGGCATTTCTGCGTAGGTTACTGGTTCCTCAGACTGCAAACTCTGGTCATTCTTGTTACCCTTTTGACAAGAGAAGCACTTCACCTAGATTTCTACGTGTAGAAAAAGTACTAATTGAAGAAACTTGCTTGACTGCTGAGATGCACTAGAGCAGAAGAAATTGTAACAATGCTGAGATGGGTGTAACTTCTGGAATATGTAGGTTTCCTGGGAATATGCGTGGTTTCCTGGGACGGCAGCTTTGAACCTCCCTTTCACACATTTCAGTGGTGCCGTGGAAGAATCATGGTACACTATTCGTTAGCAGAGGAGTTTTGTTCGTTATGAGAAGCTCAGCAGTGGAATCCAAAGCGGAGGATGAATTTGACGTCCCAGGTAGTCTGCTCAGGGACCCAGCAGTCTGCCGTTAAGTGAGTTTATTCCTCAAACACCTCTGTACAGCAAGCAAAAGTGTTTGCAACAGTCTTGTCTCACAGGAGCCAAAAGCGAGAGCAATGACATTCCCGTCATTTCATTCTCCTTTTAGCAGAAAATGTGCAGTCTTCAGGGTATGACAATCCGTATGTTTTACTCAACATTTTCAAACTGTCTTTTCTTCCCTCCCCTCTTCCTCATCAGTATTATTATTATTAAAATGATTATTAATGACACTATTACTGCTTTCAAGCTATCAGATAAATACATTCAGTAATATTTACTCAAATTCTTTACAATGCCAGGTTTCTTTAAGTATAATTGATAATCTTCAGCAATGCATTCTGGGACTTATTCTAATCAAGGCTGGCAATTTGTCATTATGTTGGCTGTGGAACTACTTTCAATAAAATTATTCCAATTAATATGACAGAAAATCAGTTCCTTTGCTCTTTTGTGGGGCCAGTACAGTTCTGAGAGAAAGCCTGCCCACATATTTATACCACAAATGTTGTTGTGAAGAAGAAATTGTCTGGAAGGAACCCGAAAGGAAAATGCAGGTGTTCGGCGTGTTAGAGAGTGGCTGGTATTTTTACCTAGCGGTTGCGGAATGTCGAACATGGGACAGACAAACAGCAAAAGCCAAAACAGAGGTGTCTTTAGTTGGGTTGTACCTTTCGAGGCACTCCTCAGCTCAGCCTGGGTACACTACAAAGCATGTCCTGAACTTCTGTAAAAAAGGAAAACACACACACACACACATGTGCAAAGCATTGTTATGTAAATGAACTAAACACGTGCATTTGCATGCTTTAAAAATTAACGACCGTGCCATGTCATTGGTGCATTTTATGCCTGCTGTTCCCCGATTTGCTAATTTAGTACACAGAACTTATTAAACAACCATGCGGGCATTGGCTAGGATAAAGGCCTGAAGTCATGTTTAAGGCCGACATAAATGGCCATTTTAACACAGTAAACTCTCAGCACAGTTAAAAGCGACCATAGCAGAGCAAATAAATAACCTTGAGATTTATGCTATCGGCTGAGGGGCCATTGGCAAACACTCATTCCGGCAGCACCCTCTGCCAAGCCTGACAAACAGCACATTAAACTTCCAGCATTTAGCCAGATCAGACTAGGTCACATTATGCTAATGAGAATCATTACTATCACATGATAGCAAAATAAACTAATTGTCAGCTTATTTACAAGACAGAACGTCCCAAATCAGAAGGTTAATTTGATCTGTGCTGGGCCATTAATTTGAGATTGAAGCTAAATCTCTCTTGCACACTCCAAAAGAGGAAGAAATTGCCAAAAAAAGTAGAGCATCCCTCTTTACATGACTGCGTGTTTCTCCGTAGGCTTCAGGCACCACGACTTGCCAATTACTTTGTGTTTCTGCAGGAAGTGAATTACGGCATAATTAGCCGACATTAGTGAGTCGGAGTTTACAGTGCCGTACTTTTCTGGAAGTTGTTTACCCTGAAGGCTTTCCCCAGAACACCCTGGCTGTTTGCACTTCCCCGTATCACATTTCCTAATTGTTATGAGGAAGAAACTGTCAGCATCTCGGCGCCTAATTATGTCAACGCTCACGCTCTCCTCCGCAGAAGTATCATGCTGAGCCGACTTTGGGGGACGACATGTTTCCGGTGGCTCCGCCGTGTGCCGAGTCCTGAAGGTACGAATACGGTGAAAACATCCATCCAGCCAGACTCATTACCCACGGACAGCAGATGATGACAAATGTCACCGGCAGATGTTCCTTATATTTAATTGAATATTCTTCCTCAAAAACTCTGAAATGTACACTTCCTGGTTCCAGATTAATTAAACAAAGAACGCATCAAAATCTGTTTTTCAAACTGAGTGGAATACAGCTCGACAGAAAATGAATAAACACCATTTTTAAAGGATAAGAGTAACAAGTATCGAAACTTGAAGAGTGCTTCCAGTAAAAGACAGTAATTACAACGCTGTGATTATCATCATCATTATGATAATACCATTTTAATTTAATCACACTCATTAATGTTATTTTAATCTGCGAGCATAAAACAGCACAGAATTAATTTAATGAATATTAACTTCTGAAGCTCTCTTTTGCCCCATTGAAATACAAGTAATACAGATTTAAAACCAGCATTTCAATTAAATGGCCGAGAGTTCAGTCAAGGACCCATTAATAGAATGAAGGGTGAAATAATCTTATTAAATATAAACCATTGAGAATTTTAAACTGTATTTCTGTGTCTCATGTCATTGTCTCAATATGTTGTGTTTAACTGTCTTGTCCGTTTGTCTGTTTATTTATTTATTTATTTATATTTCTTTAACTACAACCAAGGAGACGGCAATTTCATCTCATCATATAGCTGAAGATGACTTTGAATTGGTTTTGACTATATAAAGACACACATTCACGAATCCTTATCTATGACATCGTCATTGTTTAAAATTGTGGAACGTGGCTTAAATTTAAACTTGATTTATACTTGATGTTTACTCAGTTTTCATCTAGGACACGTTTAGCACATTTCTGTTCATGTACTGCAAATTAACAGAAGTCTCACTGACGCACATTTTCAGCAGGATCAGATGGCTTTAGGCCAGTTGCTGCAGCTCCTAGTAGCGAACAAAGTCATTTTAGCTAACGTTGCTGTGGCAGGCCGACAGTCTGCAAGGTGAAATGAAGCTGAAATTCCCAGGCAGCCCTGATTGGTCCAGAACTCATGATATCCCTAGCTGGTGAGATATCGACTAACTGACAGCTGTCTGGCTCCCATTCCCTCTTCTTTGGTCTTATATCTGAGATGAACAGACAAGCTGCGAAACCTAAACAGTCGGCCTTTGCTTTCATGTCTTACTACCAGTACATCGAATATTCCTTCACGTGCCCCATCCCCCCCACCAGCCAATCGAAAAGGTTCATCTATGTTGCTGACTTTAAAAAGCATTCCAGTTTGTCTTCTTGTGGCGTTCCTGATTCAAAGACTTCCTCCAAAGCCTCCAACCTCTTTGTTGTATCCATCATCAATACTTAAATAATAACACATGTCCAGGAGAAACTGTTTGATGGTAAATTCCTTTTTGCCAAGAACAATCCTTCCCTTATGGGGTGTTTGGCTGTGCCCCACTGGAGTCCCAGCCTACACAGTCCTCTCTCCACCATGTGCAGCTGACATCTGTCTGGTCGAGGACGCTTATGCTGACAGGATGTTCCAAGCTGGAACAGGAACTGTAACACCTCCAACAACATCTGCAGCACTTACATCTACTGTACCTACATCTACACCATACAATATCTACAGAACCTATGGAATGTAGAGTTTCTATGACACCCAGGGCACCGATGGTGTGGAGAAACGGGCTACACTTTCATTCTACCTTTGCCAGGGAACAATATGCAGTCTAGTAAATTTAAATGTAGTTTCTATTAGCATAAAGAAAATGGACACGCTTCTCTTCTTACCTGCTAAATATTACTTCTCATATCACCAAAAAATACATTAACAAATTAGTGCTATGATTACTAGTTTGATAAATCATTTGGATCTTTATCTTTGGTCAGAAGCAGCAACCAGGAAAGTGTCACTCACGAAACCGCTAATAAAAGTTGGACATTTGAACCTGTTGCCGTTGGGTCTTAACAACACTCCATGGTGGGGGGGG
>JAODJX010000001.1:16024112-16040874 GCA_026776945.1 Isichthys henryi | reverse complement strand
GGCGTCTTTGTGTTTCGCCCATCCAATGAAACGTATGGGAAACTTCTCCAGTACTGTACAGAACATGGAAGCTTCGACGGCAAGTATTTAGAACAGTCATTCCATGTTAGGGATTCAGCAAGGGGCGGGATTTGTCAAAAATCGCCATTCATCACTGGGGGGTGAGTGCATGACCCATACAAAATAGCACTATGCATTAGTTAATGCCTTCAAGACTTCTTGGTACCTGCAGAATAGTATTAGGATTACATCTGTTAGCATCAGTTCCAGTGTTAAGGCCTTCAGATGCTATTTACATTTTGCATTTCTCATGCTGTATAAACTGTAGGCTTGGTGGGTCTGGCCTGAATTACTGGAATTTAAGGCTTTGGGTGGGGGGTTGTTTTGAAGACGTAAATCTGCTGTTACTTGATCAAGTCTAGTGTTTCGGTACAAGGCTCCTGCTTATTCTTGCGATGGCGCTTTTTCAGCTTGCTGTTGACATAATGGTGAATTGCATCTTTATTTCCCTAACCCACAATCCTCCGACTTGACACAACCAGTAAATAAATCCTTTAATGTGGGGAATCCTAAATCAACCTGGCTTGTTGGTGCTGCTTTTGGCGTCAGAACGAGCAAACCTGGCATTGCGTAACTTCTGGCAATGGGGCACTGAGTTGTGGCCCAACTATCATGATGAGTAAACATGAGCACCTGGCACTGGTCCTTTTGGTGAAAACAAAAATCCCTTTCTTGGGTAACTTTGTTTAATGTTGGCACAGGCTTGTTACCAAGTGATTCCATAAGGTAATCGAGTTGAATGAATCCACTCAGGTTTTATGAGCTCTCCCCCAAAGAAAAAGATCTTGAAGCTTAAGACAATCCACCAGTATCTCACTGGTCTGTGGTCTAATGGCGTAAGTGTCTTGGCCCCAATAACGTGTTGGATCTAAACCCAGCTATCAACGTATTTCACAGCAGAGAGTTTGCCATGGATCTGTCCTTGAGGGTTGATTTATTGGACTTGCTTTAAAATCGGGCCTAACTGAAGCCTATAATCTGGCCTCAAACCCTGGAGCTGTTGCCGAAATTGCACTGGAATTAGTGATTGTCCAAGAAGGTGCTATGGTGCATCCCTTAGCTGCTCTGATGCACTTCATACACCTTAGGGGGGGTTTAGGCTACAATTAAAATGACGAGTTGGTGCTCATTTGCCTTGATCTCTTTCAAAATCATTCAGCTACGCCTCCCTTGCCTGATGGCTGGATGCCTAGAATGCAAATTGACAGAGGAATATTTAGGGTGGATGACTTGTGTTCCATTAATCTGGTCTGGTATCTTCTGACCTTTCAAGCCAAGCCTACCATAAGACGTGCATCGCCACCATGATGGTGTAAACCAAGCATGTTTTCCATGTCATCCAGTGCTTCCTTTTGGCCAAGATCTAGCCAGGCACCAACACGGAATCCAAGGCTGTGCTGTCGGCAGCCAAGGAAAGCTTGCTATGGATATGGATTCCTGCTGCTGTCTTCTCAAAATGAAGAGGCTGTCCGTATAAAGCTATGGGCTGCTTTGACAAAACCCTGGGGGTTCAGTGATGTCATGCCTATTTTAAGCTGTTACACAAGGCTCTTCTCTCTTACACTGCATGAGAACTTGTGTGCTGGTTATTCAATTGTTGGGTTTTAGCAATTGATTGTTGGATAGAACACCTTTATCCTTTAATGTCTGTTATGGGTAGGGAAGACATCTAATCTGAACTTTTATTTTCATCGCTTCAGAAATCTAAGCAGAACTTGTTTTTTTTTTAATTGTCCATTTAAAAAAAAAAAAAAAAAAAAAAAACTAATTCTGCCTTGAGCAAAAATTGAATTATAATCCTCAGTTTTCTTGGAGTTTTTATGGAGTAGTGAGCATTTAACATGCACTGACATCTTTGGCAGGGCATCTGTAGCAAACCGTTGACTTTAAATTTGCTACATTTTTCCTTTACAACCAGGTGTGTGACTCTGCACACCCATATTTTCAATTGCATGAGAACTTGTCTCCAGGTATAGGAAGGTGGGTCCATGGTAATCTTGTAATTTTTAACTGGTGGTGCAAGTGATTAACAAACTGAGAGCTTTTAATGATCAGCCTATGCACACCATGTTTGGAACAGTTTCATCAAACCAATATGACTGAATCTCCAGTAGCTTTCATGCAGAAGACTTTTATATTGTGTTTAAAGCTCTTCTCATTTTTATTCCCCCCCCCCCCCAATATGAGTAATTTCCTGGGTTTCAACCCTTAACTGCCAAACTATTCAGTTGGTGTAGGAGGCATTCTTCACTGTAGGAAGCTTCTTCACTCTGTCTTTGACTCCTGTAGGACTTTTCTGGACTCGTCAGTCTGTCGGTGAACACCAAGTCTAAGAAAAAACGTGGCCATTACAATCGGTGGATTAAACCATCTTTCACTTGGTTATGCAAATCTTGTCAGATCACAAGGCTCGTCTGCAGCAGAAATGCCATCTCGTTCTAAGAAGGACCTGCGATTGCAGGGGTTCCAACAAACTCAAATTATTGGTCGCTAAAACCTGATCTGTCCTAATTCTGTGCCTCGTTTGCAGGTGGAGACCAGGGAGTGTTAAATTCTTTTTTCAGCAACTGGGCAACTGCAGACATTTCAAAACATCTACCCTTCATTTACAACCTCAGCAGCATCGCAATCTACTCCTACCTTCCAGCCTTTAAGCAGTAAGTGTGCATTTTAATGCATACAGCTAGTCTTGTCTTTGAAGGCTACCAAATGCACTTCTTGACACGTGACTTTTGAAGCAGATGGCTGTGTGGTCACTTAAAAAGCATGTTCCCTTTGGAAATAAAGGCATGGATTACCAAGCAGATCTTGGCCATAGGTTTTGAGGAGCTGCCAGAAATTAGTTTCACTGCCACTGCATGGCTTTTGGAATGGGACTGAAAGTGGCTGTATTACACTCCCACACAACTAAGTCAGTCTCATTAAGGAATTCTGTGGTCACCCCCAGCATGACACTGACTTTGAGTCTTTAGCCAGCAGCATGTTGCTGCAAATCATTTATCCAGAACTGATAAATATCCAGTAAGTGAAATGGAATGATGTCAAGATTCTGAGCAATGTGAACCTGTGATCCTTGTTCGTTCCAGGTATGGTAGCAATGCTAAGGTGGTTCATTTCTTGGGGAAAACCAAGCCATGGAGCTACATGTATGACAGCACAGGGAAGCGTGTGCTGGGGACCGACCAGGAGTCATCCACGCATCCTGGCTTCCTGCAGAAGTGGTGGGACATTTATGCCAGCACAGTGGCCCCCCTGCTGCTTAAGCTACATGGTGATCAGCAGTTCCACTCTGGGTGTGTGATGGTAAGTTCTCCTATGGGACTAATCTGCAGGCCAAGTGTTTGGCCCTTCAAAGGTGCAATATGATGAAGTGGTTTTAATGTGTAATGGGGTTACAGATCCTAAAACACTGCATCGAATGGCATTGGCATGAAACCTGTACTTTTTTTTTTTTTTTTTTGCGGAATCCTATTTTGACCACATCACTTTTCCCCCTTTTCATTGCCTATACATCTTTACACTGGTAAACACTATGCTGTTAAAATTGGATGGGGGGGCAGGCACAGGTCAGCGCTCTTTCCTTATAGAGCAACTCCTGTGCTCCCTAGGGTGAAGCTGAAGCTGGGGTGAGGCATCTTGACATTTCCCAAGAAGAACCAGCCCCCATTTCCTCCGAAGAGCGAAAGCAGAGGTGGGAGCAGGGACAGGCAGATTACTTGGGAGAGGACTCTTTTGACAACATCCAGAAAAAGCTGGACTCTTTCCTCAAGTGAAGGTGAAATGAAGTGCAGTGTTGCTAGATCGGGGCTGTAAACCCTGTATGGTACATGTGCTATCAACACTTCTGACTCTGGCTGTGTGCTCCTTTCTGCTCATGTTAGAACCTTTTCACTTGGAGTTGCTCCTCCTTTTGCAGAAAAGCTTCGTTCTTGAAGGAGTGTAGTTGACAAAACTGTGTAGACTGAAACCCTTATACTAGTGTAACTGCTATGTAAAGTGTATACATGCTGTGTATTAGGGAATAAAGTCTTCATACAGAATGGTACCAAGATCCTTGTTTTTGTTCTAGCGTCAAGCAGAACTTGGCTTCATTCTGCCCGTTATGGCAGTCAGGAAACGCCTCCTAATGAACTGGCGACATCTTTCAAGTTTTGGTTTAATAACCAATTAAAGTAATCTGGAAGTAATTTCTTCATTGTGTCAGCCCTCCCCTGTATGCCTTCCCTCCCTGGCTCCCACGTCAAATGTTGTAACAAGTTAGGTGTGTGCTGTTTAAATTGGAATCGCCTGCCACGCTGGGGGGGGGGGGGGGCGTTGTGGAATAATGGCTCACACCTCCATCTCTGCTTGCTTTGCACAGCATTGGTTGCAGATGCTGCTTCAACATCCTGCTGCCCTCTGCTTGTGAAATACTGCCTGTTCCCTTGTGTTTCTGCTGCATTACTGCATGAGTTGATGTCCAGATTGATCGGTGAGCTAAAGGCTTTAACGTGCAAGCAGGTGGTTGGGTTTTGGTGATTGTGAACATTTTTATTTAAATGTCTATGCTAAGGAGAGCCGTGCCATTATGAATTCTAGTCAAGACCAGTATTGTCTTGCTTTCCTCCTGACTTCACCCACATCCTGCTAGGAGGTGGTGATATGCATTCATAAGCCCTCCTGGTCATCCAGGTTTGTCTCTTTGCTTCAATGCGTGATTTTTTAAGTGATAATCAGTCTACGAAGGGTAAAGCCTATTGCTCTCCAGAAACTGCGCACACACAGGCTCTTGCTATAGGCATAGCCTCCAATGCATAGTTTGAGTGCAAGTGTGTGCAAGGACCCCTCACCTTTCACAACCAACGCCCAACGAGCAGCATTTTATTGTGGCTATAGCAAGTCCAGAGATTTCTGGGAGAATCCCCATCGGTTTGCTGTTAGGCAGCGCAATGGTCATTTTTAATTATAGTAGAGGATGTGCTAACAAAGTGTCCATATCTTTCTGCAATTTCTCAGGTGCTCTTAAAGTAGGCCCAGCTGTATTTAATACATAGCATGAGCAAATGCATTTTCAGCACTTTTTTTGGCTCTGGTATTGAACAATATTCTGTTCAAATGTTAGCAAAATCATAAAGTTTAACTGTTGCAGCTTGTACTGCAACTGTTAACAGTAATGAAATGTATATTTAAAGGGAATTTCTCTCTCCTGAGGTAAAGCCCATTAGTTCAGACTGGATCTGAATGTACTAATTTTCTGTTGTGCTATTTCACCCAGATGTGACAAACCATTGTGCTCAGCGGTTTAGCTGAGCTTATTGTAAATCATTAAGTTTCCTGTTATACATTTGGATGTTTTAATTAATTGGTTCTGGAACGTTGCTCGAGCACTGTATAACTGTAATGGAAGGAAATTTAGCAGACACTGCTAGTCCAAAAACATCTACAAGCTGGTACAACAGGGTGAAGCTTGCAGCATTACGCTAAAATGCTTAAAGTAAAAAAATTCTCCTTTGAAAATTAAAAGCAAGACTAAGAAAATAATTTAAAGGGAGAAATGGCTGCCCTCTGCCCTTTAAGCAAGGTTTTTATCTTTTTGCTCAGGCTGCCCCCTACTGGTGTGTAAGCAGATTGACGGCCAGTAAATGAGCATATTGAGGGAGGGATCCCACGGCAGGTTGGGTTAAGTTAACACAGGGCATGACTTGATCAACAGCACAAAAGTTACTTAAAGCCCTGGTTCATCACCTTCATGTTATACAATTACAGCAGGGCAGTGGGATACTGGGGTAGACAAACTTAGCACCTTTCCAGATAAGTCTACAATGCTTATTTTCATCTCTTAATGTTAATGTGCTTCTCAAAGTTACCACCAGGGGTCTCAGTTGGACAAAAACGCCACAAAGTGCACATGAATTGCTGTTATAGTCAAAGGGAAACTCTTCCTCTAAAATTAAGCATTGCCACAGTCAGCATATGATTCATCTAACATATAGGTGCTTTCTACATGCTTATGCCTGGAAAGTATTACACATACAAGCCTGGAAACAGTAATTAAGGAGTATTTTTAAACCAATCTGCAGTCACAGTGTACCTGGGAAAGTGCAGAAACTAATTTTTGGCCACATAAAGTCACACAGTAAGTGGAATTAGAATAGAATATAGAATGTAATAGTAATACTTCATTGATCCCCATGAAGAACTTTTCACTGATCCCATCGTGTTCTCCATGAGATAGTACTTGTCTATTTAGTTTCTTTTTCTTCCTGGGTGTCTGTATTGCCAGTTCAGACCATGTAGTAACAAGGACACCAGTCATTTAAGATGTAAATTTATTGCAAGAGTCAAATTCTACAACATTTCACATGTTGCCCCCTCCAGACTAACAAAACCTTGAGTTTTCACAGTAAAACCCCATTTATCTGCTCCAAGGAACCCCAGAGTCGCTAGGGAAATCTATCCTGAAGAGACCAAGGCTTAACTGCACAAACCAGGCATTCAGGCTCCGGCAAAACACCATGAAGAATATTCTATGGGGAAGGGCTCAGAACACACGAAACCAGACAGGATGTATCTGAGTGAGAAGGACCAGTATCGTCCTCAGCAGTAACATCAGGAATTGCAAAATCAATGTATTTGCAAACAGCTTGAGTTAGCCAACTAGATAATTATTCATTAGCTACACATGACAGCACAATTAACTTACACTTCAGTACGTTAAGGTCACTTGAGGTTGAATATATTCTTTAGCTTTTAAGGTGAAAATGTTCATCAAGTAAATCGGCCTTCTCCCAAACCTTAGTTATTCAACCAAAACAGTGGCCCTTCAAGGAGAAGGTTTCAGAAAACGCACAACCAGGCATGACACAGATTTACAACCAACACTGCAAAAAGTAGATAGAAATCAGATGACTTACAGAGAAGCATGTGATAAAACAAAACCTTTGGCGGAGTCAGACACAAGTAAGGCACATGGTAGGAATGAATCAATGACAGGATCGGTCTCCCTTGGGATTATGGATCCATTTATACATACATCCAAATATTCTTCAGCAAAAACTTGTCACGTTGGGGACTTGAGGTTTCATTTCATAAAGTGTATGGCAATATAAATTATCTCTCTGGCCTTCTGCATAATAACTGGACCCTCATTTCTTGCACTGACTGAAGACCAACTCAAGCAGATGTCACTGTGACAAAGTTCTGAGACGAGTCTGAGTGGATCTTTTCATGTTGGACATGCTCTGGGGTCGTACAAGGTTAAACAGCCTCTCTCTAAAAAAACACCACCCATAGTCATGTTCTAGATTAATCTGACAGCCAAACAGACTACATGAGAACCTTACACCTTCCTGGACATCTCACCCTGAAAACAGGAACTAACGCAGCAGCCATAATGGACCGGCACGGACCCAGCATCCAGAGGAAACAGGCTCATAGTGATTAGCCTCAACTCGAGCAGTGAGTGCGTAATCGGGGACATTCCTGAGACAAACCTGGAAGAACAAACACAGTAAACAGCACATTAAAGATGCAAAAATATACCACATGACAGGTGGGCTTAGAAGGCACCAGAGTGCCCAAAGTAGGAAATGCCACACAAAATTGCAACTGGAAAAATCAGCATGTGCCCCAACGGTGACACCTACAAAGCCCAATCCCTCAAAACGGGGTCTAGGAAGACCAAACGAAAGACCACCCCGCCACACTGACAAGAACAGCAGAGGACAACACCAGGCCAACTTCAGTCACAGCTCTGCACCAGGATCTAGTTTAGGCTGAGTAGTAGTACTAGAAAATTCCCTGGAGCGGCTCAGAAGTGTTCATATTCTTAAAACATGGCATTTAATGGTACATTTACACTTAACATCTGTCCAATTTACAGCCCACAAACCAAACACACCCTCTGGTGTCATAAAAACAGCCAGTGATGACACCGCAAAGCCAGGCTCTGGGTCAGGCGTCACTATTACAGAAGTAACTGGTCTGGGAACCTGCCGGTATCATGCAGTGTTTATGGGCACAGAATGAACCATGTGAATATCAGTACTGCAGGTCACATTTAGAGAAAAACAATCTGACTCCCTGTTCTCCTGGCAGTGAATGACCCCATTGATCTGTTTTACTGTGATTTTAAAGATCTACGTATACTTAAAAAGGAGAATGTGTGGTTTGCCAAGTTACATTACAGAAAGTAGCATGTGAGGGATGTTGGGTTCCTACAAAACACTGAACCCCCACAGTACATTCAGAAAGGATTCTTGGCACAGCTTTCTGAAGACTTCAATACACTGCATTTTGATGGCCCACAATATTATAAAAATAGTAAAGTTTTAAAAAAAGAAATATTGACACTGTTTAAGCTGAGCTAATACATCCCAAAAAAAGCTTAAACTGAGGGATCTAGTCCAGTCCATCTACGGTGAGGCCCGTCAGCATCGCAAACAGGAGCCCCGCCACACTCAGTGGAGCTGCGAGGAGGCCGGTGCCCATGCAGTCAGGAAGAAAGCCCCTTCATCAGATACAGTTTGTCGCCCTGCTCGCTCGTGAAAATGGGCGCCCTCTTGTAGTGTTCCACCAGCTCCTCCATGGAGCTGAACTTGCGCTGGCCGATGCAGTAGAGGCCATCCTTGAGCTGCACTTTGAAGTGCTTGTTCTTGCTCTGGGCTTTCAGGGAGATGGAGAAGTCATGGGGCTTAGAGGGGGAAAGACAGAGAACGAGGGGGGTTAACAGCAGAGCTTACAAACGGCCGTGAAGCCTCTCAGAAAACACACTACGCCTCAGCCTGGTTTCAGGGAAAAGACACGGTAATTATGGCTTAGTTCCTTAAAATTAATTTATCACCTCTGACAGGTGAGCGGCATGTCAAGATTCTGTACCGTGTGCTCTACTGCCACATTTTGCAATGTGATGTTGCAGACAATGTCATCCTGGAAGGTTTCAGAAAAGAACTAAGAACCTGTCTCACAAACTAACACACTAGTTTTTGTAAAGTGGGTTATGTCTTAGCTACGCTGCTTTAGCTTTTAAACCTTAACATTTAAAGTAGGTATTTCCCAAGAAGATTCATAATAAATCAAACAGAAAAGCCTATAATTTTGCTAAATTAAAAGTGGTTTATAACTCAAAAGGATGTTTTTTTGTGCTTTTTATGACAGATGATTGGTTGGTGGACATGACGCCTTAATTGAGCTGTGACTTGATTCAGTATATTCAACTTACTGAGGATTCGCTGTCCCTGATAAGGAAGTCGCCGTCACCGCCCCGGAGGTTCAGGGCTACCTCGGCCTGCTGCCGTGTCACTTTGCCGTAGTACCACGGCTGGCCGGCGAAGCTGCCCGTGGCGGCGGGCTCAATGTAGTCACAATCAGGTGGCGGTGGCCCTGCGGCCTCGGGTGAATCATGCGAGTCCTGCCTCACGGCCACGTAATTCTTGGGCACGAGGCCGACCCGGCCGTCTGCCTTGCGGCACTTCCACCACTCGGGGTCATTCTCGGGCTTGTCCAGCACGTCCATGACCTCTCCCTTCTCAAAGCTGAGCTCCTCGTCGTTGCCGGAGCTGAAGGGGTAGAGGGCCTGGACAATGTCCAGTGTGCGGCCGCTGCCTTCGAAGCTACTATGGAGGGCGCTGGCCAGCTTCTCTGTCAGCGACACAGATGGCGCCTCCGGGGAACAGTCCAGGTCCTCTGTAACGTAGTTGGAGGGGAACCAGCCACAGCGCCCCCCATAACTGCCGCGCCACCAGCCGTCGCTGCACTTCTCCATGACCATGACCCGCGTGCCCTTGACCAGCGACAGCTCATCCTCACGCTCGGCCGCGTAGTTGAACTTGACCAGCGCTGGTGCATTCAGCTGGAAGGAACGTTCACCGTTGTCTGGGCTGACATCAGGGTCGGCAGTGGAGGACGCACCCCCACTGGGTTTCCGCTTCACCTTCCCGATCCCTGTGGAGACCAGGAGAGGCTGTTAGCAGGGTTAGCTCTAAGGTTAGTTCATAACTTAGCAGGGGTTATTAACATCTCCTTGTGAGAGGGAGAAACTTGTGAAAATAATGGGCTAGGGTGTGAGCATATGGAAATCACTAGTGTGGGGTGGGAGTGGAGGGTGAGGGCATCCACAAACACTAGTCATACCAAGGCACCCAGAGCCTCCGGGTGTGCAGGGATCAGCAAACACACTGTTGTGGAGACAGGCACTACGTTAACATGCACACTGAGAAAATCGAATTACTGTGTCAGTCTGATTAAAACGGGACTTTTAAAGTACATGTAAATATGTTAGTCCGACAAACTGCACTAAATCGAATTTCCCAAAGTCCGACTAAGACACCCAGATAACGTGATTGGGAGTCAAAGTACTCCTGCATGAAAATGTTAAATTGGACCCAAAGCAGCCTAGGTGCTCTGTACATGCTCCACAGTTTCCACCCGAGCTTTGACTTGGAAGTAGCAGAAGAAGAAGCATGGAGCATAGCGGAGGACGTATAGCACGTACGAAATGTACAGCGATGTAAAGCTGCCCAATTCACCGCTCAGCTAAAGGGCACTTTTTCACCGCCCCAGATATCGTACTTTGGGTACTTCAAGAAGGTACCAAAAGTACGGTACTTCAAGGTGTTTATTTTCCACTGGCGTAAAAACTGGTACCAGCGTTGAATGACATCACAGTGTGAGATGGAATATTTGGAATAGGACTGGATGACGTGGCATATTAATACCAACATCACATTATGCACATACAATTCTTACATTGCTAGTCAGCTCGATTAAGATCTGGCATTTTCTTACCTTCAATTTGGTATGGATATTATCGCGCAGGGAGTTTAAGTCTTGCTAAAACATCTCTCTCATAGGAAAAACAATCTACCAAGTTTTGCAATTTTCATGATTATTCCTTTTCAAGATTATCCAGTATATGTTTAAAACTCAGTTTAAAGTTTACCTCCACTGCTTTTACATGAGTGCTGCATGCGTTCTGTGAGACAATCATAATCACTCTCACCCTTGCTGTTTAAATCACTCCTAGACAGATTCGTGAGAAATTTATGTTGAACTCCTTTTTTTGTTTCATAAATACCCCAATATTTATAACAAAATCACATTGCAATATTTGAAAAATTTCCAATACCGTGCTGTCATATTATACAAAATACTTTATTTCTTGTTATGCTATCTTGTTGTATCTGTTCTTCTGACCAAACCGTAATTAAAGCTTGTGTCATGTGATTTGTCCACACATTCATTATTATTAATTTTATAATTTTTTATTTACGTCTGTGACGTAATAGGTCAACCCGGAAAAAGCCCAATACTAACAAGTTGAAATCAGCTGTATCGCCACCTATTGTAGCAGAGTCTGACATACTTAGGTCATTAAATTGATTCCCCTCCCATGCATGTATATTGGGACAAAGACAGTAATCTGAATAAATGGCGTAGTCAACCTATAACCGTAGCTCGACTTAGCTGTGCATGTAAACATACTGAGTGTAATAAGCAAACAACCCCCAAGTTGGTGAGGCCCTCTTGGCCTTGTAAAGGACACATGCTGACATGTTCATCAACCTTCAGCAGAATTCCATTCTCTATTCCTGAATTTTTACACCCATCAGCCCGTTTTGGTATGTAATGACACATCCTGGCTTAAGTATTCCCCCCAGCACAACGAAAACAGAAACACGCACCGTATAAAGCGAAACATGCCCAAGCAGGCTGTGTGCGCACACTAATCCAGGTACAGCATTAAGAGACTGCGTTCTGCAGAGTGTGCTGCCAGACGGGGTTGGAAGACATGGCGGATTGTCTAGAGATGGCCAAGGTCAACCCCCTCAGCCCCCCATGCAGATGTCATGGTAAAGAGCAAGCCATTATGGTTTACCTGGGTGGGTGGGGATAGAAGCTGTTCACAGTGTTTTTAAACTAACAACAACAAGAACAAAACCCTTATCCATGTTACAGAACATACTAGAACTGCGTGTGTAAATGAAGGCGTGTCAGAGTGGGTAGGGCAGAGAAATGTAAACTTTACCATGGAGAACATTCCCAACACCATCGGGCTCTGGGTGGAGTGTCTCTGAATAAAATGGGTGGTTTCATTTAAAGGTCAAAGATCAAAAACAGCCATATTCGATCAAAAGTGTGTTGCTACCTACACACCTCACAACAAGTCAGACAGCCAAGCACAAGAGCAAGAAGCTTTGTGGTGTAGATGCAGAGCACGTGACAGCTGTACAGATCTGTCTCAGCAGCTTGGATGTGAATGTTCCAAATGAGCACTTTTTCGACCCTTGTGTAAATACCTTGAGTCTTTTCTTACCCAGCATATACATATTTAAAAATCAAGCCAGAAGTAACATAACTGTGGAACTTTTACTGATTAGCTCATTCCTGTACACTAAGAACAGTTTCTAAACAACTTTAACTGTTTACAACCATCATATGATAAGGATAGTAGTATGACTCGGTATAGAATCTGTTTTTACATTATTCCACATATACTTTGTCCACAACAATTTCCTATAAAAATGAGGAAAATATGATATGGTACGAATTAGCATATAAAGATTCAAATGCAAAATAATTTCTTATATTAGCTGAAATGCAAATAAAATAAATACGCATTTGCCCTGTTACAACAATCCATTGCTGGACGTATTGCTTTTAAATGTGAATGCATATTTCCGTACCAGTTATGTGCATGAACATAAAACAATTATCTCAAAAGATGCATTTTTCATTGCTTCCCCACACTGGCAAGAGTGGGACATGGAAGCATGAACATACACACCGAGATCTTTCTCGTAATCAGCTACCTTTATTTCAGTGGAACCCATAAAATATCTGTACTTTATATTTCTGCTCCCTACATAGATTACCTTACATTTATCTATGTTAAATTTCATCTGCCAGGAATCAGCCCAGTCGTTAATTAAATCCTGATCCCGTTGTAGCCTCTCTGCTGCTAGATCAGTATCTGCTACATCACCCACCTTGGTGTCATCTGCAAATTTAACCAGTTTGCTGTACGTATTGGTGTCAGTATCATTAATGTAAATTAGGAACAATAGTGGTCCTGAAATTGAACCCTGTGGTACCCCACTATGAACGCAGGCACACTGTGACATTGTGCCTCTAATAACTACTCCCTGCTTCCTGTCTGTTAACCCATTTTCGATCCAAGCTGCTACAGTTCCTAAAATCCCTGAGGCTTTGACCTTAAGCAAGAGCCGTTTGTGGGGCACAACATCAAAGGGCTTCTGGAAATCTAAACTGATCACATCCTAGGCCTTTTTGTGATCAATTTCTCTTGTAGCTTCCTCAAAGAACTCAAGTAAATTCGTTAAACAGGACCTACCTCTCCTAAATCCATGTTGGCTATCCCTCAGAATGTTATTTGCATCCAGGTAATCTACCATTTTCACTTGGACTATTAGCTTCTATTATTTTTCCAGTAATGCTAGTTAAACTGATTGGCCTATAGTTTGCTGGATTACTTCTATCCACATTTTTTGTATATGGAGATTATATTAGCATGCTTCCAAACAGAAGCTACCACACGTGCAGATAACGAATATGTAAAACCACTCTCACAACTGTTTTAAACCCCAGGGTGAGATGTGCTATATAAAGCATACCCTAAACTGCAACCTTTGCGATTTGCTAATCGTGTTGTTTCAAATCGTGATTACAATTTGAAATTGATAGATCATTCAACCACACAGAAAGTCGATGCAAAAGGGAAAGTACCACATTTTTGTACCAACAGTACGATATCTAGTGTAGTGGAAAAGAGAGCAGAGCTATGGCTTTCAACACAAACTCACCATGGCTTAAAGGGACAGGGTGCTTAGTGTGGTTGACACCAGGGGTGTGAACTCTAAAACAAGGTGTTTAAACAGCTGCATTTGTACAGATAATGAGGAAGAATGGCAATGATAATCACCATCTATACCAAATCCCAGACAGTTGATAACTTTGACCTCATGAAAGCCACACTTGGGCTTTACCTGACCATGAAGAGCATCATCTTTTTCATTTCTTGCACATGCACTGTTGAACTGTTTACAACCATCATATGATAAGGATAGTAGTATGACTCGGTATAGAATCTGTTTCTACATTATTCCACGTATACTTTGCTTAAATGGGCTGAATCAGATAGTAGGTGGACTGTAACATTTTTACAGTGGCCCCATGGAGAGCTACTCCACACTGCCCTCAGGTGAAAGGTCAAGGCACTGCATGTATGACTTTTTGGCAGCTCAACAGTCCATAGGGGAAAACCTCCGGACCCTAAACAGCAGTTTCTGACTATCGGATGGTTCCACTACCAACATGGTGTCGGCCATATTGCTTCCTGACCTCAGTGGCTTATCAACTGCCAAACACTCGATGCTCAGCAGGACACATTGTCTGCTCCTGGCAGACCCTGAAGAAGACCAAAGTGGCACAGGAAACAGGAACCAGGGAGATACCATAGGGTTTGTTTAAGCGACATGCAATAAAGCTGGGATTCAAACCCACTGAGAGAAGACATCAATGTTCTATGTGGTTGTCGAGGCACAGGCCCAGGTACAAGGTGCCACTAGGCACATACACACTCACACGGTCATATACCGTCCATTGATCTCAATCTCGTCACTCTTAGTACTGCTTGTATCATCTCTCTTCCAAAAAACAGTAAGTTGTGAGAGCAGAGCTATAGGTTACAGTACCAACTCAACATGGCTTAAAAAGACAGAGTGTTTGGTGTGATAGACAGGCACATTCATCCCATATATCTATATATCTCAATCAGTCGATCAATCAATCACCCCTACCCAGCCCCCAGCCCTAACCTTAACCAAAAGTAACCAAACACAACACGAGAGTTTTTTGATAGGATTTTTTTCAAATTGAGGTTATCCTTTTGGGGACTGAAAAAATGTTCCCACAAGGTAAAAGGTTATAGGGTTTTATCACATTGTGGGAAAATCTGGTCCCCACAATGTAATACTTACACACACACATGCCTTCATCCATCACACTATCATTCATAGACTTTCCAGAACAAGGCCAGAGAAGATACCCTCGGTGGCAAACCACACACACTGGGCCTGAGAGCTGCAGGTGAAACAAACTGGTGGGGGGCATCACTCCATCTCTCAGAAGAGCAAGTTGAGTAAAACTTGTGGATTACATTCAGATAAAAAATTAATTGGGAGGGGGCAGAAACACCCCTCCATCCATAAATAACATATTTAACCCCCCCCCCCAAATCTCATGAGTGTTAAATCCCAGCATTTGAAACACAGGTTACTAGTTGGTGAGGTGAGTGGGAACAATGAGCTTAAAAACACACCAGCTTTCACTGCATGGACACACAGCCAACGCCCTCCCACCATGCCTGTAATCGGTGCTCCAGCTCCCCTGAATTATGGAGCACTTGGTTCGGAAGCGGACGGACGATCATTTCCCAGAGAGAGCTACATCCGATTTGACAGGGTATGAAAACAATGTGCCCCCTAAAAATAGATCAGGGCTAAAGGAGAGGAGGGGAGGGCAAGTCTGAGCAGCGTTCAGAATATCATGACAGGCACCATCCATGATAAAATACCTGCCCAGAATTCAGAACACAACCACAGGCACCATCCATGTTAAAATACCCGCCCAGAATTCAGAACACAACCACAGGCACCTTCCACATTAAAATACCCATCAGCATTCCAAAAACCACTTCAGGCACTATCCATGATAAAATACCTGCACTGAATTCAGAACACAGCCACAGGCACCTTCCATATTAAAAAATACCCGCCCTGCATTCCAAAAACCACCACAGGCACCATCTACGTTAAAATACCCGCCCAGCATTCAGAACACAGCCACAAGCATCGTCCATGTTAAAATACCCACCCAGCATTCAGAACACCACCACAAGCGCCGTCCATGTTAAAATACCCACTTAAATGCATTCAGAAAAACAGCAACAGAAGCTGTCCACATTGAAACAGCCATCGTCTCTTCCCTCATGCTTAATAGATTTTGAAAGAATATGTTTTGAACAAATACCAGTGTTAAACTCTTCATTCACAGTAATTACTAGGGCTGCATGATTAATTGTAAAAAAAAAAAAAAAAAAAAAAAAACAAACCACGATCTTGATTAACACCTCTATGAGATCGCCTTTGAAAATTAAAACAGTTCTTGTGCATTGTTCTTCAGCACTGAATTAAATCACAAAGTGAGGCAGGGTATTTTGTAGTGAATTTGAAAAATGGCTGTGTATTATAGGGCTGGTCAATGTGTGGTATTAATACCAACATCACATGTTGTGCACTTGCAATTCTTACTTCGCCAGTCAGCTAGATTAAGATCAGGCTTTTTCTTGCTTTCAATTTTGTATATGGACATTATAGTGCAGAGTGTTTAAGTTTTGCTAAAACATTTTTACTCTTCATAGAAAAAAAATACTGCTTTTGCATGAGCGCTGCATGCATTCTGAGACAATCATAATCATTTTCACCCTTGCTGTTTAAATCACTCCTGGACAGGGTTTTGAGAATTTATGTTGAACTCCTTTTTCGGTTTATAAATTGTAAAATATTTATTACAACAAAATCATATTGTAATACTTAGAAATTTTCCAATACTGTGCTATGCTAGTATGTCATCCATCCATCCATTTTCCAAACCGCTTATCCTATTGGGTCGCGGGGGGTCCGGAGCCTATCCCGGAAGCAATGGG
>JAODJX010000001.1:16002917-16024012 GCA_026776945.1 Isichthys henryi | reverse complement strand
GGGAAACCGGAGAACCCGGAGGAAACCCCACGATGACATGGGGAGAACATGCAAACTCCACACACATGTGACCCAGGTGGAGACTCGAATCCAGGTCTATGTCATACATAGTATGTTATATTTGTTGTTATGCTATCCTGATCTCGTTCAGGGTTTTTCCGATCAGGGTGCAGTTAAAGCTTGGGTCACTTAATTTGTCCATTAATTATTATTACTGTTATTATTGTTAATAATAATAATAATAATAATAATAATATGTTGTTTATCGTTATTTTCTGAGTTTGCAACTGATTCAAAACTGCTTTGGCATTGCGTTTCAGAGGCAGGGTATTTGCATAATCCCCACCTTGGACTGTTCTCCCTGCTGCCCTCTGGGAAGAGGCTTTGCAGCATCAGGACCAGGACAGCCAGCTTCTGTAATAGTTTCATTTTTCAAGCCATTAAACTCCTGAACTCTTAATAACTTACGGCAACCCTTCCCCAACCCCCCACCCCCACACACACTCTGCCTCTTTCCATCCATGCACATGTCACTTTTTAAAAGAACTTTTTGCACTATATGTCTTTGCACTATAACCGAAATGGTGAAATACACTGGTTTTTGCTGCTATACTGCAGTTAATATATTTTTATGTTAGGAAATAGAATATAAGTGGAACTATTTCATTTATATTTAGACTCCGTATTTTTAGGTTTAAGTTTTTTCTAATACTAACACACTCTGCTAGGCCGATGGTGAGTCAATGCAACGTAATTACATTCTGATGTGCACTAACCTGTGTATGTTCTGAATGACAATAAAGTGGCTATCCTATCCTATCCTATCCTATCCAGAAAGCATTTCCATTCCCACCTCAAAGTACTGAAGTACCAAAAAGTACCCCACTGGTACTTTTGGCACTGGAACTTTTGGTATGGCTGCTTTGGTTACCCTAACTGAGTGGCCAATTGAGCATTTCCTTTCTGTTGTCAGAAGTTGATATGCTGGTCTTGGATCAATCATATGTTTGGCACAGTCATGTTTTGTTGGGTTTCCTGTTGCAGTTTGCAATATGAGTTTAAATTTAAGAAAGAAAAAAAAATGTTACAGAGACTAATTTACAACTTTTCAAACCTCTACATCTCCATGATGCGGTGCCCAAGTCTTTTGGGTTGAAAATCCTGTTGATACAACATTAACCTCAAACTAATAAGTACACCGAGCTTAGCATTGTCTACAATAGAATAGAACAGAATATAGAATAGTGATACTTTATTCATCCTCTTAGGGAAATTGGTTGGGGCCCAATGGCGGCAGCATTCTGCCAGTCCTGGGATTCAAACTGGTGACCTTCTGATGACAAGGACAGAGTCCTAACCTGCTGAACCACACACTCTTCAAAACAGAAAATGTCCTTAAAAGCCAGGAGAATAGCAAGGAATCTTTTTAACTGAAGCTAGATACTAAGGCAGGTCATTTTGAGCAGATTACTACAGCGGATGCTTCACGAATCTCAAAGTTTAATGGCCCTCAGCAGTCCGGCCAAATCCCCAAAGCACACTTCCTGTCCAGAAAGTCTGCTCTCTCTGCCTAACTCTAACCCTATCATATGGGAGTGAACATGGGCTACGGACAATGTGGCAATTAACTTTTGCACTTAAACAAGATGTTATGTTAGATTAGTGTTTGGACACCACAGAATTTCTTAACTGATTTCTTTTGTGACATTCCAAGCACACAATTTCAGCGCAAAACAAAAAAACAACCAGATGATTCAGACAAAACCCGAACACTGACCGTAACATCACCTGAAAATACCCAAAGGTCTGAATAAGAATTAGAGCCAGTTCAAAAATTATTTCAGTTTGGTGTTTTTACAATCCAATAATATAAACATTAATTAATTAATCATTCGGTATTTTTTCAAATTTAATCACTTCCAAGCCTGTCAGATGTAGATGCTACCATTTAATGACATTAGAACTGCTGTCAAAGAAACTCTGACTTCTTCCTAGTGGTGAAGTGTTTGTGATCACATGTGTGTGGTCGCCATAGCTGTATCAGGACATGCTGTAATGCACCGAGAGGTTAAATTAATGAATCAAAGCTATATGAAAGGCAAACTCCGGACTTTGAGGTGGACAAGGTCAGGCTTCAGAAAGCACACTCTCACTTCCTACTACGTGAGGACCTGCATCATATCTGAGGGGCAGACAGGAAAAAACCAACTAAACAAATAATAGAGAGAAAGGCACTGACGGCTGTAAGACAATAGGAGCAGGGGACAGCCTGCAGGAACATTAGGCTGAAATAGGAAACATATCCCAGATCTGCTTTTAAGATTATAATTCTCCACCCGCTATTATGTTCCAACTCAAAACCTTTTCCACCGTGCTGTGGAGGAAAATAAATTAAGAAAAAAAAAATTAAAAAATATTGGGAAAAATTCAAAAGAGAAAGTTGGGGACATATGCTCCTGATTAAAGCTTTAAGGTCCCCCAAACTGTAACCTCCTGGATCCCGGAGGGAAACGACTCAAGAGAAAGACATCTGGCCTGAGCTGCAAACATCCGCTAAATCGAGAGAAACATCCTGCATAAATGCTCATTATTTTGATGTTTAGGCAGGGCCCAGCTTCTCAGTTTGACAGTGGAGAGTTTAAGGGTGCCTGGTTCGCCCAGAGATACATCCCAACTCTTGATGAGGCAACAAAAATGAACACAGACTAGCCCATGCAGCACCTCACTCAGGCCAACTTATAGACCTTACTCATTACGAGGATTTATAAAAGACACAGTCTGTCAGTCTGAGACAGAAGTGCTTCCCACATCGGGTTCAAAGTACAGTGGCAGGCATAAAGACAGCGAGTGCTTACAGAAAACATAGACAAGCCACGTTTGGAACAATAAAAGTTAAAGAAGCGATTCAGTGAAGCAGTGACAGACACTATCCCTCCAGTACAGCATAGAGCAGTGAGGGGGTGCAACCATGACAGACACATTTACTAGCATTGTGACATGGCTGCAGGCCACAGGCAATGATACAGAACATTCCAGAATGTGCGTGGAAAGGAAGAGATATGAAAATCAGGAAATTACAGGCTGCCGCAGGCTTTACATCTACTCAGTAACAGAATCCATGAGAACAGTCTAGTCAGACATAACTGTACAGTTAACTCTCCTTAAGCAAGACACTGTCGCGTTATGGACAACATCAGGTCTGATAGCAGCAAAAACACAATGTGCTATAAGATTCAAGTGGCATCAAAATAAGATTAAACTTACGAAAAAAATGCTTGAAAATGTTTGTCATGTCCATTGCGGAGTCTTCCAATACCACACGCCTCCCCACTACGACTGCACTACAATCTCATTTACAGTGAGGACCTCAGCTATAAGCAGAGGTGTGCCCCATCCTGCCCATGTGACTCTCTCCAGCCAATGGAAGCAGAGGAGCTGCCTAGGAAATCCTAGGGTTTGGTCTTCGAAAATGAGAATTTGAGCGCACATTGCCCAGTCTCCTATGAAGTATGCACCCTTATTGCACTAATTGCCCTGCATTTGACAATCATGTTCAGCATATTCCTTGTTATGATAGAAAGTGTCTGGTTTTGCACTTTCTGGGTTCCTTACAATGGATCCTGATGAGGACAATTTCATACAGCTAAGGCTGTGCCTATGTGTGAATGTGGATGCCCAAAATTAGAAATCAATCAGCATATTTATAGGAGGGCCAAAAATTCTGTGTTGACTGTGTGCAGTTCCATCATGGGCAGAAATTTAACGGTACGTTCCATTTGAACTGGTAAGTCAGAATTTCCTAGTTCCTAATTGAAAATTTCAACTGTAATGCCCCCTGAAATCGGAGTTCTGACTTGGAAAGTCAGAGGAACCTCTACAACCTTCAATCTCAAAATTCAAGATGGATAGCTGTGGTAATATACTGTTTATTAGCACTTATGTCTGATGTGCCTCATGAAATCGGCTTGTACATACAGTACTGTCCAACCGTCATCTGTGGACATGTTACCACTGTTGTAATGTATGCGCAAAATAACAAGTAATACGTTCCCAACTGGTGATAACACTGAACAGTGAACCTGGGTAGAATTGGTATTGCTAAATGGCTTTCTGACTTGTACTGGAATGCGGTTGTGACATCATTCCCAGCTCTGACTTCCAAGGTAAATGGAATGCAGCATTACTGAAGCTCAGGATGTAATATGGGCCCTTATGTTGACCACAGAACCCTCAGCAACACCATGAATACTCAGACCATGAGTATGTTGATTCCATCCCATATTCTGTTCTGATCCATTCCCATACTGCGAGTTATAGCCAGTGGCGTGAGAAAGTTTGGGCCAGCAGGCGGGTCACCGAGAGTCTGGATGCTGTCGTCAAGCTCCTTATAGAGATAACACAATATGTCAATAACTGTGCTGCTCTGCTGAAGATTCAAACAAGTTTCCTATTTAGCAGAAGATCCTGGTGGTTCTGTGGACTGAGAGTTCAAAGGCTAAACCAAGTTAGTCCACCATCGCCCCTGATCTGGGAAAATTTCACCCTGGAGGCCCAATTAATGCCAAGCTTAGTGATCTGCACACACGTGTGGTTGAACCCCGAGTGCACGTGGTGGGGACCGTCGCTCGGCGCACTTACATGACAAACCCAAACCACAAAATGGTACAGCTCTGTTCCGCGGCTGACAGGAAGTTCAACGACTGAGATGTGCCTCTCATTCACTAATACAGGTCAGCCTCAGCAAAAGAAACTGAACCCAACGGCAACAGTTTCACTGCTACTGCTTGTAGCTGTTCTACTTTTTTGTTTGTTTGCATATTAAGAGCATCTGGGTTTGTGTTTTTTGTGGTTTTTTATGCAAGTTGTTTCCTGGGTTTTATTAAACATAAAAATACACACAAGCAAACCAGGAACAAGACAACAATATCAGACAGTATCAAGCATTCAAATAGACATTAGATTAACCTTAATAGTCCCTGCATGCATTTTAACTTACTGATAACTAAACCATGCCTGGTAACCATTTATGTTTAACATTCTCAGATAACCCTATAAGCATTGCTCTTCACTGATGTCTATATGACAACACAGACAAATACATGAACATTCACTTTTTACAAAGTAAACTGTGAGTCTTCATGTTTAAGAAGCTAACGGTGACCTTACTCATCCAGGCTTCTTACCTAAGGTGTCCTTCAGGTTCTTGACGATGGAGGCCTTCTTGGCACTGTTCTTCCTCTCCACATAGTTGGAGGGCACAAAGCCCGTCCTGTTGGTAGAGTTACGCACACGCCACCATGACTTGGAGTCGTCCAGTAGCCAGAGCCGCTCGTTCTTCTTGATATCCAACTCCTGATCCTGCTGGGCCACATAGTCAAACTTGGCCACAACAATCACCTCCTCTGTCATCTTCGGCTGGCCGCACCTCTGCTGGTCACAGAGCAGAGAGCAGTGGGGCATTAGAAAAGGTTCTGGAGGCCTAGACACAACAAACACTGCATTCTCAACTGGAGGCCCTGAAGCATTCAGACTGAAAATGCAACACCAGACATATACAGTTCACTATAACATCACCTTTCTCCATCCATCCATCCATCCATCCATCTTGTGACCGTTTATCCAGGTCAGGGTCACCAGGGTACTCTGGAGGTTACCCCAGGCAGCACAAGGTATAAGGCAGGGTGCTGTTTTTGTGCATTACTGATTACAGCACCTTGATACACCACCTGCCCTGCACCTAATAATTCTTTAATATAATTGGCAGATTATAAGTGAGTTATGTAAAAACATTTTGATCCTCACCTTCAAGAGCTCTTCGCCTACGTAAACCCTTGATGAGGTTTTGAAAGCATCATTGTGACCTGTGAGATGCCTTTGGGAGGCCTTACAAGCATCATCCGTGCATAAAAAAATTATTGCGGTTAGAGTCTATCGGCCTGCTTAGAATTTCACATGAGTTTCATGATGGTTCAGTTGAAGAGTGAGAATTAACACTCTCCTGCAAAGATGAACGCGACTGAAAAAGAGAGCACATTAATAGCCTGAAAACCACCTTCGGCTTGCCGTTTATAGCAGCCAGTTACATCAAGGCAGTGAATGCTTGAGCTGGAGGATCAACCAAGACATAATCATCCTGGGGATCTCCAGAACAGCTCAGTGTGAAACATTCCATGGGAACAGGAATATATGAGAATTAATGAGAATAAACTGGAAATTTTCTAAATTGCAGGTTAGCCTTTAAGAGAGAACTTAAATGTAGTTGGAAGAAAAACATCTTGCAATGATGCACTGACTGAGTTTAAAAACAATAATTCACAAACTCTCAGACACACAGAAATCATACACTTACCATCATAATCGCAAGACAATGAACTTGAAGACAACAATAGTGATAATTGTGTGATCAATTGCTTGTGAGTAACATATGTGCGTAAAAACACCCAAACATTCCAATTTTGAATATTTACAAAAGTCTGCAGCTTGAATTCCCATGGAAAGTTTCTGGAAAGTTTTAGGAAATTTACTGAATATTTTCCGCCCCTTTGCATACTTAACGCAGCTTGGCTTTTCACCTCATCTTCTGTATACTCAAATGCATGCATAACAGTACAAAGTAGAAACGAATAGTACCTACAAAATTGTATTCTCCAAAATGACCACCATTTGGTGGTGCATAATAATTTCTCAAAATGTCCTTGTTAAAATTTCCATGGAAACAATCCGGAAATTTTCCACTCCATTGCAACCCTATGCATGACAACACTGTCTTTGGGTGCAATCCAAAAATAAATCCGAGAAACACGAGTCAACCATCTTAAACTATAATGTGTACAACACAGGCAATTCTCATATTGGCAATTCTGTTTTACAAACATGTCTATGATTAAATGTAATTAGGAGAGCACATATCTAGTAACCTGCAAGCTCTTGCACTTGAAGGCTTTACAGGCTGTGCTCTTACCTAGAATATAGTAGCAGTAGGGACCTCAGAGGCCAGTTCCCACCTCACTTTTCCACATGCAGTTTTAGCTGAAGATGGTTGGACATGCAGCAGCTTGTGTTCATACTACGTTTGGTCGCAGCCGGTGCAGGCATAGTGCAAAGATATTCCACTAGAGCAGTAACAGGCAGATGTATTGCAGCAAATACAAGCAGTGTAGTGAAACAAGTAAACTTCTATAAACAGATTTAACGTTATTAGGCTTGGGTGTTATTACAGTAATACAGCATACTGCTGTATTTTGAAATCCTTATGACAAAATTAGCGAGGATCCCCACATTTGAATTTTATCGCCAAGATTTCTAAATGTCTGAATATTTGTTTTTTAAAATATTGTATACTGCGGTGTAATGCTTGGACAGTATGAAAAATTAGATATGTGGGTAACTCTGACCCTCCTTCACTCCTTGAGCGCTAATCTATGAAATTCAGTGCCGCCACCTACTGGGAATATCTAGTCGGTCAATAGTCTTGCTCATGCGTAGTCAATGCATGCAGACGCACGATTTCCGCTAGACCAAAAAAAAACCAATGGGCCACACACACACCGACCACAGCCATCCGCAGCCAACCCCTGATGACAAAATTCACATCACTCCTCCTCACGTGTGACTAAAAGTGAAGTATGAATTAACTAAGTAGCGGGGACCCTCCCACTTGCTGCAATTTTTAAAATCTAATTTTATCTCATTTTTGTCATAGTATAAGGAATGCATGACCTTATGCATAAAATCTGTGTTAAGCACAGTGGGATCTGCATTGGCATGACACTTGTGGATCTCCTTAGTGCCCCTCTTTATTGTGGAACCCAAAAAAGAGCCCACACTTCAGCTCTGTGCATTGCAGGAACTAGTCGAACTATTTCAGATTCAGCCATCGGTGGTAATGTTACTAGTCAACAAGGTTTGCTAATTCTAAGACCTATAACTGTCATTATGTCCTGATGTCCTTGTCATCAGGTGATATTCCTGACCAATTTAAAGTAGCAGTAATCAGGCCATTACTGAAGAATCCAAGTTTGGATCCACAGGAGCTCAGCAGTTACAGACCTGTCTCCAATGTACCATTTTTGTGAAAAGTTCTGCAAAAGATACTGAATAGGTTCCGGTCAAGTTTCCGTCCGGGACACAGTACTGAAACTGCCATAACTAAAGTTGTAAATGATATAACAACGGCAATTGATGCTGACAGTACAACTGCGCTAATGCTTCTGGACCTGAGTGCAGTTTTTGACACGGTTGACCATTCTATCCTATTTGAAACACTTAAAATTGAATGGTATTGAAAATTGTATTTGACTAATCGTTATCAATGTTTAAGTGTCAGATAAGTGTCAGATAAGTGTCAGATAACGCTGTCGGCTGAAAACCTTATAACTAAACGCTCAGAAAAACAAGGTTCTGTTTCTTGGAGGTAAGCCTGCAGATAAGAATTTTATAATCTCCACACTCCACTCCAAAGGGTTGAACTTTTCCCTCAGCAGCTCAGCCCATAACATCTTAGATATAAGACTCTCATTCAAATCACATGTGGATGCAGTATTGAAGGTATGCTTCCTAGAGTGACACAACATTGCCAAACTGCGACAATTTCTAACTATACAAGATAGAGTGATACATGGGTTTGTATACAGTTGGTTAGACAACTGTAATGCACTGTTATCTGGGAGCACAGAATACACATTAAATACTTTTCAGCGTATTCAAAAGGTAGCAGCTTCAATTGTCACCAGGAGCAGGAAGTTTGAACACATAACCCCAGTTCTTAGTTCCCTGCATTGGCTTCCTGTTAGGGTTAGAGCTGACTTCAAAGTTCTCCTACTTACACTTAAAGGCACTTAAAGGCCTAGCACCTGCCTACCAGACAGAATTACTTCAAGTTTACAAACTGAATTGTCCACTCAGATTACAGAATGCAGGTTTCCTTGTTGTTCCACATAAAGTGACAATGGGCGGTAAAGCATTCTGCTATACCAGCCTAAGTTCATTATGCCAATTCGGTCTCAGTCTTTAAATCTCGACTGAAGACCCATTATTTCAGTTTAGCTTACCTGCAACCTAACACAATCTAACTATGGCTGCCTGTGCTGCTGTACATGTAATTTTTTATTTACTATGCTTGTCCATTAATGTATCAGTGCATGTTCTGACCATCCATGCTGTCTGGCTTCTCACATGTCAGGGTGGTGCCCGGGGTGGGAACCATCTGAGATGGAGTCCTGGCTCAACCTCATGGAAGAGTGACATTGATACAGTTCATAGGTCCCATTTGCATTGTGGGTGCAGCCTTCAAGCTGCCACCCTACACAGGCCAACATGGATAACGGACTCATTGATGGACTTTGGCTTGATCCTTAATCACAGCTTACACCTTGCTTTTAGCAAGCAATTCCACTCTTTTCTGTTGTCAGTAATGTTAGTATGCCCAGGGGGGTTGGGCAGCCAGTTGACCTTGAACCCCTACAAGTTTATTTTTCTCCTTACTTGGGAATTTTTGGTTTTTCTCCTCTGTTGTCAATTGGCTTTCTTTAAATTAATCTCTTTCCTTCCTTTTTTGTATTACTTTCTCTAATGATGTTGTTATGTATCACAACACATCCATGTAAAGTGCCTTGGGACGACTCTGTTATGAAAGGTGCTATATAAAAATGAATTGAATATCTAGCAGTCAGGGTTTAAAACACAACACAAAATGAACTGTCTGCGTAGAATATTTGAATGTAAACTACTAATAAAAAATGGACACAGTGTTTTTGAGGATCAAAACAGTATCACAAGACACTGCAATACTGAAGTGTATAAATACTTCCTTACACCCTTACCTTCCACGAGGAGATCTTTCCACACAGCCATACTTCAATCCAACGTTCGAGACATCGTTTGGCATTAACAATTAACATGACCCCTTACCCCAAGCTATACTGACAGATTACTTCTTTGAGAAATGGGGCCTATTTAGAGTAACTAATCATGAACTTGAGAAGGACACACAATGTGCCTTCAATACCACAATCATCCCTGCAAACCGTCGAGGTCTTACCTTGCCACATCAAAGCCGGTCAGCTTCAGAGTGGTGATGCTCCACACTGGTCTGTAAAAATGAATCCATGTGTAAACAAATATGGAGCGCAAGATCAGGCATGGCGTAGAGAGGGGGATTTGGGGGAGGTCATCATTCCAATGCAGATTAGCACTGATCCTGCACAGACAACTCCTGACGAGTCTAATTTTACCGTGACTAACTTGACAAAATACTGCTCGAACATCCACCGCCTTCCTAAACTGAAATGCACAGCAATTCCTCATGCTTGTACAGATTTGTCCAATGTTAATAATAAAAAAAAAGTCAGGAGAAGTAGGTTAAGCTTCAGAAAGGGAGATAAGGCAGATAAGGGACATTAAAATGCTTTCAACAGAATGATAGTCACCCAGCTTAAAATCCTTCAACTTACAGCTCAGGATTTTATTTGAATAATAAAAGCTGAAGGTTTAGAATCTATATTTAGAATGCAGTGAAAAAGCACCATATTTCAGCGTTTTTGTCTTCTGAAGAATAAATAACCTCATTACAGAAGCCAAGTACCAAGACTGCAAAAGTGTGTATGGTCATGCATACATTACACTGTTAGGGACCAAATATCCCCTGTTATAAACCTGTTGTTTTGATGTTTTGCACACCATTTTTTCAGTGCCCAAAAGGGGAAACTCAATTTTATAAAAAATCTGTGACTGCAATCGAAAAACTAAAAAAGTCAAAGTATTTTGCTTGGATACTTATAGTTAACATTAGGGCTGGGGAGGGGTTATTGTTGTCATTGTTGGGAATAGGGTTATGCCCATAGAAATGAATAAACCGTCCCCACAAAGATATGAATATAAATGTGTGTGTGTGTGTGTGTGTGTGTATGTGAGTGTGTATGCATGCCAGTGCGTGTGTGCGCTTGTATTTGGTCTGAGCCCTGACCACCCCCCCCCCCCAACAAACCTTACGCAGGCCCACAGAGCACTCAAATCCTATGCCAATCTCTTCTATGAGTAATGAAGCATGGCTCCTTAAATCCTGCGGTTTCCTAGAGAACCAAAACTTACCTAGAAACTGGCTGACCGCAAAAGACCTCTCATGGAAACTGCAGATAATGTGTCCATATAGTGACACGTGTAAGTGATACCATGAAGTAAAACTGAACACTTGAAGAGATAGATAGAAAGAGATAGATAAACAGACAGGAGGACAGACAGACGTGAGAGAACGTATCATAGGAAATTCCATAGTAAATATATAAACAGTGGGTTGTACAGTGTGTTTTTCAGTAAAGCAGGGAACACTGAATTTCTTTCTAAATGAATTGTTATTAAACCTGCACAACACAATCACAATTAGGAACAGTTGTAAATTAAAGGCAATCCAAATAACCAGACCAAGGAGGTGCTTAATTGTATATGTAAAAGAAAAATTCAAAAAGAAGACTGCATCATAAGTCGTAATTAACTAAATCCCATCTAAGTCCGGTCTGCTCTACTACTGAGTATGGCTGCACACCTGTAGTGATAAACATCCCTATACCATCAGTTATATTTTATAGCCCAGTCTGAATGTCCTGGCACTTTAAGTGTCACAAGGAAACTAACTTGCAAAGGTAATTTCTGCCTTGCTCTGGATGCACACAAACTGAGATTGTCATCTTGAATCAATTGGCATGTTGGATGTGTTTCCAGCAATGTACCAGAGTCAAAAGATACTCTTGGTCTTTTCGATTATGTTCTCTCTCCAGTGCTGATGTAATTCATTGTGAAACCAAAATGTTCCCAAACCCCCAATAATAACCAGCACTAGTTGTAACCGATTCACAGTGACAATTAGCATAATGTTTTCTGTGTTGAACATCTACTTCTGAATTTAGCTTTTGCCCATGTGGATAAATGCATTCCTTCGTTTCGTTGTGCATTCCAATCCGACAATGATGTAACCGAACAGCACATGAGGAATACGTGTACCGTTGCAGCCCAGTACACACCTCTCCTTTCAGCCAATGGAGAGACAGACTCACATCTTGACAGCCTCCATCCAGACTGAAAGCACACAGTAGACTGCACAGTTAATAAACGTGCAGGAAGGCGAGCAGCACATGTGGCCAGAACACATGGAGCAGGTGTTCCTGTGAACAGCCGTTTTACATGAGATGCTAAAGCATTTAGGACGAAAGAAAAAGACAAAACAGCATCTGGCTTCGGGGACTCGAAGATGCAGCTGCATAACAAACAGCTCTACCGTGCAAACTCCCTCTCCCGCTCCCTCCCCACACAGAACCCCTCCTCCCACTACATGGTCCTTATCCATAACCCCCCTAGGGAATCCCAGAAGAGCTGATGGCCATTTATCTCCTGACATGTTGTGGCTGCTTCCCTCTGATGTTATATCTCTTCGGTGCAACATGACATATAGTGAAAAGAGAAAGAAGAAATAACAAGAGAAAGAGGCGACAAGCATCTGTTTCCACAACAGTGCAGTTGGTACCAGAACAATGCGCCCCATGCAATCTGGGTGTTGCTAAGCTAGCTTCCCCTCCGTAGCGGCCGGGAGGAAGCCACTAACCACTTCCTCAGGTGGTGTGCTGTTCTGCGTTTGTCGAGTGTGTGTAACATACACTGAAGAGGCCCCGTAGCAATATGGGAGAGAGGAGGGTGAGGACAGGGGAGTGGCAGGTCAAGCTCATGGTTGGAGTGTTACACGTCACTGCAAAACAGTCACTGCACACATGGGTCTAAACAAGCGGCAGTTATAGGTAACTTAGTGAACAGGCACTAATCCCTTAACAGCAAAAAACGTTACATACTCATAGCCACTCATGCGTATCCTGCCAGGGTGTGGGCAAGGAGAAGTGTGATGCCCCAATTTAAGGGCCAAAGGATCCTGATCCTACGAGGGCAGGGAATTGGCACAGATGCCAAGTCAATTCAATCTGATTCGATTCAGTATCAATCCAATAGAAATGAGATATGAAACACTATATAGCAGCTTTCCATATTTGAATAGATGATTGAACAGCTCTAAATGGAACACAAATTTACAAATGCAGAGTTACTGGAAACAAATTCTGAAAATGATTAAAGACCAAGGCTTGTATGGGTATAATTCCTTGAAAACAAAACCAGCCTGTCTCTTGCAAAGCACAAAACGTGACCTGAAAAAAGCTGACTGAAAAGAATAGCCGAAAATAAACTCACATGCCATGGTTCAGACAGACTTTAATTTACAGATGTGCACCAAAACACAACCTTCAAACTTTTTATTTGAGGAGCATATGGGTATTGTTTAGGGCTTGGAATCAGCCCTGACCTTGCAATTAGATTCGATTTTAATTCAGAAGTGTCCAATTGGATTCCATTTTGGACTATTCAATATAAATTTCAGCCACATTCACTAATGTGTGATCAAACCAGATCTTGACAACAGGCAAAGTTGATAAAGAATGGGAAAATATGTAGCATTTTTGGTAATGAAGTTTTCTTCATTTTTTAAAAAGAAGAAATAGTGGGAAACTCAAAACGTAAAACGTAATATCGCGAACCCAATCATGAATTAGGTGAATGCTAACCATTCCGTCAGAATATGCGGGTGTTATTTTACGGTGTTCTCAGGTAGGTTACCCCCCATAAACACTGAGCAAACTCCAAAACAGTGCACGTTCATCCCCCCAGAGAGGTTACGTCACCATGGGGAGAAGAACAACCTCCCATCTCTTTTCTCCCTAACACCCTACCCTCCAACAGAGCCTGCCACTGTGTCTGAATTCAGGGCTGCGTAGGCTGCATCCATCGTAAGGTTTGTGCAATGAATCTTGGGATCTCGGCAAAAGAATAATGCATTTCCAGGCTTGATGGGACAGCTTTGCTGAACCACTGTGACACATTCAGTCTGCAAATACAGCCTAAGAAGGATGAAGCACCAGAATTCGGACAGCCTACAGTTCCTTGAGGAGGAGACCGACCCCCTGTTTTTTCCCCTTCCTTTCTTGACAGTCCCGGAGTGAATGGACTGTAATGACAGGCCTCTGCGCAAATCCTGCTCCAAAGCCCTGGGTGAGACGATGTGCACTTAAACACATTGGCAAATAGCAGGGTTCCACAACAAAATCCAGGGACATGGACAAACAATATGACACAAGGTTCCAAAACAACATTCCCGACCATCATTTTCTTCTCCCCCGTGAGAAACTGGGCTAATCAGACTGGGAACGAGAAGGTGAAACCACAAAGAGTGATGCAGGAGGCTTGAAACGCAAACCTTGGCTAAAAGCACTTAGCAATGCAGCCGGGCTCCACCCACACAGCACAGACATGATGATAGTGGGTCGGAGCGTGAATCCGGCTCTACATTTCTGCATCACCCCTACCATTTAGCCCATTTTACAGGGCAGTCAAACCGAACTATGAAATAAAAATTAAATGATCCTTTATTTGCCATTTCGACAAGTAAAAGTACAGGTACATTTGAATGCTTTCCCATTTTCCCATATCCCATCTCGTTCCCGGTGCTCATCTGGGTTCGCTGGTTTCCCTACCCCAGTCTAACAACATGCTAAGTTGAATTGGAGTTTCCAAAATTTACCCTAGCTGTGAATGGTGTGTGTGATTACCCTGTGATGGGGTGGTGCCCCACTTCCTGAATAGGAGCCAATATCTCATTACCCTGCATAGGACAAACGAGAAGAGAAATTGGGATAGATGGACATATAGTGGTGAAGCTTGGGGTCTGTGCACAGGGTCCACTGTCTTTTCAGTGTCCCCGGAGCATTTTTCAGGGGGTTAAGGGCCCTGCTCAAGTACCTTGCTGGGTAGGAGCTGTGGTACTGGTGAGTTCAATAATACCGCTGCGCTGATATGTAACACAACGCTCGCACGGACATGAGGAAAAAGGGAGGGGAGGGGCTGCATTCCAATGACATCATGGTCGGAGAGGAAAAAGAAAAAAAACCAAGCAGCCATCAGAGGTGAAAGCGGTGTATCTAAAAGCAATAGTCAGACAGTTACCCACATTGTGCCCTGAGGTATTTACCCACACCATCAGGGCTCAGCCTCGGGGACCACAGGGTCCCATGCTCCAAGCAAAGACAAGGTTTGACGCCAGTAGTGAAAAGGAGGATTAAATTCCAGGGCATAATACAGGCTTTAATATCAGAGGTTAAAATGACACTGTAGTAAAGACCCTTGCTGTAAATTCCATTGTATTACTCTCGATTTCTGAACAGCAAAATGTTTGTCAAACCATTTATCAAAATACATTATACATATATATTTCATTGCCTGAAAGTAATGTCTACTGGGGACCCTGATAAGCCAGAACAAGGCCATAACTCTTTCACTCCCTCTGTGGCCTGAGATAGGACTGTGTCGTTTGTTGAGCTCTGGGGGCATGAAACAAACCACACAGACACATCCAGGGCAAACCAAGTCGATCAAAAGGCAAACCACTGCCAGAAAGGAGAGGGTAGATGCTCCTGAAGTTCAGGTTTAGGATGGTTTAAGGCCAGTTGCAGAGCTGCTTAAACACCAATCAGAGGAAGGAATACCAAGTAAACTCTACACCTCTGTGCAGACAGGACACATGCAAATCCTGCTTAAAAATTAATAGATTAAGGCAGAAAGCTACCCAAACTTGCCCATAAGAGGTTACTGGTCACAAGACCAAGTTTGAACACATAACCCCAGTTCTTAGTTCCCTGCATTGGTTTCCAGTTAGGTTTAGAGCAGACTTCAAAGTTCTCCTTCTTACATATAAGGAACTTAAAGGTCTAGCTCCTGCCTACCTGACAGAATTACTTCAAGTTTACAAGCCGCATCATCCTCTCAGATCACAGAATACAGGTTTCCTTGTTGTTTCAGATATAAATAAAGTGAGAGTGGGCAGTAAAGCATTCTGTTATAAGGCCCCTATATTGTGGAATGGTGTACCAGCCTATGTTCGGGATGCCGATTTGGTCTTAGTATTTAAATCTCGACTGAAGACCCATTACTTCAGTTTAGCTTACCCGCAACCTAACACAACCTAACTATGGCTGTTGGTGCTGCTGTACATGTCATTTTATCTACTATGCTTGTCCATTTATGTGTCAATGCATATTCTAACCATCAATGCTCTCTGCCTTCCCACACGTCTGGGTGGTACCCGAGGAAGGCACCATCTGACCTGGAGTCCTGGTTCAGTCCCATGGAGGAGTGACATCGCGAATGGGACCTACGAACTGCATCATCACGGGTGCAGCCTTCATGGCCACCCAACACAGGCCAGCGTGGAAAAAGACTTATTTATGGACTTTGTCCACCCTTCACAGGGCAACATGGCTAACAGACTCATTGATGGACTTTGTCTTCATTCTTAATCACAGCTTATGTCTATCTTTTAGCAAGCATGTCCACTCTTTTCTGGTTTCAGTAATGTTAGAATGCCCAGGGGGGTCTCCTTACCTCGGAATTTTCTCCTCTGTTGTCTTCTGGCTTTCTATATTTAACTTCTTTCCTTCCTTTTTCCCCATTCTGTATCTCTCTGTAATGATGTTTTATGTATCACAACAAATCCATGTAAAACGCTTTGGGATGACTCTGTTGTGAAAGGCACTATATAAAAATTTATTGAATTGAATTGAATTGAAAGAAAACATCCAGATTCTGCCTATCTATGGAAATCTCCTAAAATAGTCACTGCTTACTACAGAAGCGGCTTAAGAACGAACACGGAATGCGCTGTGAGATGCAGACACCCCGCATTCGGTTTCTGGGGTGTGGGCAGGTGGCATCTCTATGCCAGTCCAGCACCATGCAGCTCATGGATCTGTGGTGCATTAGCACTCGGTGATGCCTCCTTTATAGATGGACCAGTGGAATAACAGGCTCCAGTGAAGGCAACTCAAGCTCACAGCGGGCTGGAATGCCAACGAGAATAATGAGTCCGCTCCCAGTCTATTATTACACATTACATTATTGAGTTGTAATACAGAGAAGTGTTTAAAAGGTTATAAAAAGAGTGTTTGTGGTTGAAAAGTCTAGCATGAGTAGACAGCAATAGATAAGGAAGTGAAAGACAAGGCATTAAAATCTTAAAACACCGAGACCAGCACCAAGGCTCAAGATTTCTGAAAACCATAAATCTGATATCATACAAACAGAATGAGCAAAAGCCAGGAACCAGGAGCTTAAGAAATCCACTTGCTGACTTTCCAACAGCACTTCACTTATAAATAGCTAATAAATTAAATTCCCTCATGGGTCATCATTTTCAGTTTTACTTCAGGGTAAAGTCCCACACGCATGTTTCCACTCATTTGAGATACTCATCTATAGCTGCACGTCGATTTTTACATCCATGTGCTAATTCCATCAACTTAAGACCTTAGAAGGTAGAACCTTAAATGTGAGTTTTACTTTCACCCACCCCAATCTCCTACAAGAAGAAAATGGAGAGAAAAACATAGGATAAAGATGGTGGTTAATGGTTAACACATTTACCTCTGATCCTACTTTCAGTCAATGCAGAGCCCTAACTGAGAGCCAAACAACTTCTGTCGCTGTGGATTTTAAACTCTATTTGTTAACTGAAATGTATCTAAAGGCAGTCATAAAAAGTATTCCCAAAAACAGAGCAAAAAGTAAGTATGTTATAGTCCCGGTCTTGGCTGGAAGATGACAGTATTCCCCAGATGACTCTCAGAGGGGAACCACTGGGCCAGCTGGTCTGACAAAAACATAAATAAATAAGAGCCAGGGGAGCAAGAAAGGAGAGGACCGTGGGAGATAGGGGTCCTCAGAGAATCCCAAGTCACGCCACTGAGAGTGTGTTCACTGTGAGTACCCAAGCTAATGCAGAAAATACTGACAGAAAATTCATTTAATAAGTATACCCCCCACTCCAAGCTGCACATGGAACTGACCACCATCTAGAAGCTTCTTTCCTTGCCAGTAAGAGAGAGTTCTCAAATGATACAGTACACATGTTCCAAGTCACTACTACCAAACCCAAGTTCTTTTAAACATACAACTCATTGCAGGAAACTAAGCAATTCTTTTATATTGGTTTTTTCCCGTTATTATTATTTCAGCTCCATTATTCCAAATCCAGATATAACCACAAACTGGAGCAAACTACAATGGTTAATTTAATGACTAATTGGTAATTAGAGAGAAGAATGAGAAACTGGGGCACTGAGATCATCTGCTATACCCATGGATGTCACCATTCGCTGAGCTGAAGCAGGGGTGCCATTCCCACCAGGGAAAAGTGCTTGTGGAAGTGGAAAATACCCTCCCCCATGCAGTGGGAGAATCCTCGAAGGATATGGCTTTTTATACAGATGAGCTTTCAGCTCCAATCACACCCCAATTTCAGCTCAAGCTAACATATGATGATAAACAACAGACTCCTTCTATGACGGCTCAGCATTAATGTCTGTCAATAGGTTTCCAAATAATTACTGCATGGCCACACCAGCTGTGCCAAAGCAACGCCCTTTCTGCACAGTGAAGCATTTCATGTGCCTTATTACCCATCAGCAAGCCTTGTCACGGGCCATGCTTTCCAGCTCTGGGGATGGAGCCCCGCCCATTTATGTGTCTGTAATGCCTGTCACATTATTGATGCATGGCCCACCCTCTGCATTGCAGAGGGATAAACCATGGCATGTCCCTGCAAGAACAAAGCAGTGCACAGAGACGACCCGCCACCCCCCCCCGTCGTAGTTTTTTTTTTTTTTTTGGGGGGGGGGGGGGGGGGGTGTTCTGCGGATGTTACAGCCACAATCCCCAGGGCTGAGCAAATGAGCCAAAATCCAACACACTCATCCCGCTGCCTATTCATCCACTATTCTCCCTTGTGATTTTATACATTTGGATGAAACGTCGAAATCTAGCATTAAGAAATGTCCTCAAGGATGTCACAGTATTTTTTTTTTAAGAAATTACTCCATTTCCTTTACCAAACGCTACTCAGTCTTGTTAAAGTCATTGTTTTCCCCTTTCAGCAATTAAAAATACCTATTTAATCTATAGCATTGTCTACCGATATCAGAGTTTCACCAGAACCCCCCTCTGTGAAGGGAAACGGAGCCAGAAGATGGGTTTGATAATTTGGTTTTCCATTTACCTTACGGTTATATTTAAGACAGCTGATTCTTTGGATACCTGGCAGGCATCATCACAAGTATGCCATAACAATGTACCCTGTGAGAAGATAACTGTTCAGTCTGCTTGACAGACCTCACATCTTATCTGGGTAATGAAAACCACCAGAGATTAACACATTCAGATTACAGCACCAGCGAAACAGTGATTAAATCACAAAGAGTGGAAAACAAACAACCAAAGTTGGACTGAACAGATATGCTCAGAGCTAGAACAGTAGCAAGGACAACTGAAACGCATTTTTGCAAAGTAAATCCTGATGTGATAAAGGCAGAGATGCCAAGAGGTTAAAAAAAACCACTGTTGTCATACAAAGCTGTGAGTCACATGACACTGGCTATTTCCCTTTGATATCTTTCCACTGTAGGATTGCCGGCACTATGATCAGAATCGGTTTCTCTGACATTTTGTTTCCATACTGCTGACTGGACCTGTTTGGGGAAAACTGAGGCCCAGTGACCAACTGAATCAACCCAGGAGTAAAATGGTTTTCCTCAAAAATTTTCAATAGTTTAGGTGTAAAATAAGGCTTCAGGTTACAGTTGTGAAACAACAGGAACCCATCATTACCTGACATGCATGCCTCAGGTAAAGACTTGCGCTGCCAGACTTTGCTTTTGCCTGTTATTCAAACAGGCCACATCAGCAGCAGAAAGCACCCCAGTCTGACTATTAAGGACACAATTAAAACACCCCCAAACCTTAAATTCATTATTTGCCTGATTCCCAGTACATACCAAAACTCATCTTAGGAGTGAACCACGTAATGACAGTGTGGAAGATTCCAATGTTCCCCCCACATAGCCATTAATCCCAGTATAACCCATCAGGTCCCGAAATAATACACAGCACAGAAACTCTCATTATCCTTTTCCTGCAATCACAGATGCTGTGTATACCCATTATTTATCCTATGCATACTACTGTATAGATGTACATTGTCTAACTATTGATCACACATGTATATAGTATACAACTATTGCTGGCATTTTTGCAAGAAATAGATGCCAAAACGCATGTTGTTGTTTGAGTACTTGTACTTTGTGCAACGGCAATAAAGTTAAATCGCATTTAATCTAATCTAAAAATAAATTTAGGTTCCAGCCCCTTTGCCCCCCACACAGCAGTTTGTGAAGTAAATACCTTAAATACCTCACACCATGTGCTTTAAAGGGGAGGGGGGTCCCAGGACAGAAAAAGACGGAAACAAACCACTTATCAATAATTAATCACAGCACATAATTAATCGAGAAACCGTAATATTGGCTGAATTCATTTTTTTAAATCGCATGAAGTTCGTACCCGTGGGGATTTTGCCACATTAAAAACCGATTTCGTGCCGTATGTACAATACAAGCTTCGGCTGTTATCATAATAAAATACATAGTTTTCACTCAGCTTACCTGAAATGGACACGCAGGTCGGCTTTTTAGATATTTAAAAAGGAAGAAAATGAAACAATACGTAGACGATATGACACAAATGCCCGGTCCGCTCGCTTCGCCGCACGCGCCTCTATGCGAAACGCTCGTCGGTCAACGTAGCGCGAGGCTCCTCCCAGCTTGAGTCCTATTGGCTAATAGTGTGAACTATCCTTCCTTCTATTTGACAATGGCTTCGTCTATCAAACGCTTTTGGTTCCGCCCTCTCGAATTAACTAATGTCCAGTTTCCTGGGAAAGGCTTGAGTGGACTGCGTAACTGTAGGGTTTAAGAATGTGTTTTTATGAGCTGAACCGGAATAAATGCTAGGACAGCTAGCAGGAGAGAAAAATATGGCCTTTATATATTAATCGAGAGATATAATATGATATAATTGTGAAATGAATGAAGCCAGTTGAAGCTTAATATTGGATAGATAGATAGATAGATAGATAGATAGATAGATAGATAGATAGATAGATAGATAGATAGATAGATAGATAG
>JAODJX010000001.1:15970609-15985186 GCA_026776945.1 Isichthys henryi | reverse complement strand
GGGGGGGGGGGCGGGCCCCCCCACTGGAACCCCCCAAAAAATCAAAACCAGTCAATACAACCCCCTGAACTCAAGTATATATAGCCGCAGCCAGGAGCCCAGAGTTGAGTGAGAGTAGCAATGTCATTTATAATGAAGGGTAGGGTAACAGATGATAACAGACCCCTCGTTATAAACCCCTATCACACATTGCCCCTGCTACTCGACATTGCCCCTCCTACTCGACATTGCCCCTCCTGCTCGACATTGCCCCTCCCACTCAAAATTCATCTTCTGGCTGCAGAAATATGCCTCACTCTGGACCCGCTTAAATGGGTAAAGACCTCAACCCCCCCCAGGGCTCAACCCAACGTTATCCCCTTGGCCGTATTGCAGGTGAGCCCCCCCGTAGGCCCCCCATCCCCCGTTAGGATCTCTCTGATCAAAATTCCTCCTGCCGTTGACATAGGGCAGACATCTGGAAATGAACAGACTCTAATGAATATTCAGCTCCTAAATTATTGGCTATAAAAAGCAAAGAGCCTGGTGAAGAATGTCTCATCCTATACAGTGCATATGGTTAAAATGGTTACTCCCATAGTTACTAGCCGAGTGCCTGTAAGTCATGTTCATGCAATGTGGCCTCCAGGACACTGCAAGGGTTTGAGCTCCTAGATAATAAGCCTTAAGAACAGAAATCTCGGCACCAGAGCTGTGAGCAGAGCTGGTCCCCGCGGCTCTGATCGTGCCAGGGGGCGTCGTCCCAAGTCCATGCCTGCGACAGCACCATTAATGGAGTAAGGCAGTGAAGCATGGCGTAGATGACCTCATTCTCCCCAGGAGCATGAGAGGCTGGGCTAAGATCACAGGATGCTCTTTGGTCCATCCTGCCTTCGGTGGCAGGGGTACAAGGTGAGGGTGGACAGCAGTGAGTGACAGAACAGGAGGGGAACCATGGAACGCGGGTGACTATCTACTGCCATCAGTTCTCATAAACAGAGGGCTTTAAAGGGACCTCATTCTTTTGAGATGAGAAAGACTGATATGGGTCCAAGGGGGTATGAAGCACAGGCAAACACAAACCCCTATGGTTATTAACTCTAGCAGACATCCAAGGAGGCTTTGAGCTAGACCTGGCACTGTGATGGCTCCGATCTTTACTTTCTGTCACATGACTGATATTTCTGGTGGCATCCTCTGGGGGGCATCGAGGCAGTGCGCTTAGGAGCACAGGTGCTGTGTCAGACTGTGACAAAGGCGGGGGGGGGGGGCCTTAAACGTGAGGCAACTAAACAAGACAGAGGAATCTGCGAGCCTCTACACAGGTCAGTGCAGTGTCAAAAGCACAGACTAGAGCTGGGGATGCAGACCACTGCGATTTGTAAGGCTCGGTGGACAGGGGCCCTGCTCATTAAGGATCAACAACATGCAGCTGTGCCCATATAGGATGGCAGGCAGTGGTGTGAATACTGCATCTGAGGCCAATGTACAGTAATACCCCGGTATCCGTGGGGGATATGCTTCAGGACCTGCCTCGGATAATAGCGAACACCATAGATCAGATCAGATCAAATCAGATTCGGCTTTATTGTCTTCATGCAGAGTACAAGTACAATACCAGTGAAATACAGTATATATAACTTGCTTTTCATGTACATACATGCCTATGATAAAGTTTCATTTAAAAATTACACACAATGAGACATCAACATCAATAACTAATAATAAATTAAAACAATTATAATTTACTGTAATAAAAGTTATACCACACAGTGAGAGGAACAGGGTTAGCTGGGTATCAGTGAAGCAGGATAGGGTGAGTAGGGTGAGACAAAGACAGTCAGGGATTAAGCACAATGGGGTGGAAAGGCTACCCAAAGTGACGTGGAATTAAATTTTTTTTTTTATTTTCCACTTAAAGTTTTCAGGCCATGATAACCTGAGGCTTCTTATAGTGCCTTTCTCACAATCAAGGGGCTTCACAATTAACTGAACACAAAAAACACAGAACGGAACAACAAAAACATGAGCGACCATATGAAATAGATGATGCATTATAACATCCCTGAAACAGACGTGTTTAACTGGAGCTTATAAGTTGAAATCGATTGTATAGCATGGAGACTCGCCCTGCTTGCCTAATATGGCCGTGTAGAGCAGGCAGATGGAGAACAGTGTGGAGACTGAAATACCAGGTTTGTTGTTTCCACGGTGATGCTCAGGGGAACCCAAATGGACCTGCACAAGGTCCCATGATCGAAATATTCTTGTGCTGCTAACAGTGTCACGCCACGCAGAATCAGAAGGGAGGGGACATCCTTGCTGCATAAACAGGCCTGGTCATTGACTCATCCAATGTGCTGCAAATGGGAAAATAATGACAGCCAGACTGGCTGTTCAGATGTTAAATTCAGGTAGTAATTAAATTAACAACCAGTGGCGTCACATATTGCTGCCTGGACTTAATAGGTTCAAACTGAATGACCCAACGAGGGTTTGATTTGGTTTTACATACTTAATCACTGTACTACGAAAAGACTTAGCCAAATTCATTCTGCTGCTGTTTACATGCAGATATTAAGCTTACTGCATCTGGACACATTCGGGTGTCCAGTATTTCAAAGCTATCTATGGTTCTCTGCTCCAACAGCCTGCTTCTCTAGATTCTCCTTTACGGATTCTCTGGGTTGTTTGTCAACGGCATGAATTTGAAATGGGTTGGATGTCTCTTAAGTACAGTGGAGGAGGAACTCGCTCATTGGATGAGGGCTTGACTGCAATGGTGGAGATTAAGGCTACTCTGAACGGGAGGGAGTTCTGTAGGATTAAAGGAAAAGCAGCGGCCGCAAACACATGTGTGTGTTTATGAGAATGTACCTGAAGGAGATCAAGACATGAGCACAGCAGGGAGCTTCACCCCAAGGTGTATTTCTGTCCAAACACAATTGTAGGGCTTTGAGAGCTTCGCTCTGGTGCCCAAGAAAACACACATTTAACATTCAGACTGGTGATGGTGCTGTGGGCTTAGCTGTGCTGTTGGTAAAGCTGGGAGCATAATGGAAAAGCCAGAGAATTCCGTCTGTGGGACCATTTGTCGATTCACCACGGCGATTTAAATGTAAATCAACTGAACGTCTGCCTGATGAACTAGCAAACGCGTCATAAGAACAAGTACGGAATAAAAAGGTGTCATTTTCTGGAACAATTTTGAAACATTTGGATCTGCCAGAAATTTCCATTGTTGGGTCTCTCGTTGTTCGATATCTTACACTGAGATGAAGTCCTGTAAGAGCATAAAGGTCTTTTTCGCCTAGCAGCAGAAAATACGCTGACATTCTTTTCAGAATCGTCATCGACTTGCAGATCTGATATCGTCGGGGGGCTCAGTGATTACCCTGCTGCCCTGTCTCCGGTATGTGGGCTCTAGCTGCCTCTCTGTCCACCATGAGCTCATCCCACCGTTGCCGTGGCGTCGCAACATTGCTGCATTATGACATCAGCAACGCCCGCTGTGCAGGTTTCTCTGTTTAAGAGGGTCGCCTGACGAATCCCATACCGCCCTCATTCTTTCTGTCCTGTCTCTCCAAATAATTGGGCTCTTCTAAACGACAATGACGATGGCTGTCGGTACTGTTTAGCTGCACATCATGTCCCAAGGCAACAAAAGCATCTCTCTGCAGTAGCGGTTCCACGTGACAACAGCACACAAATAAAAGCCCCCCAGCGTCAGCCGTCTTGAGCTCTGCTGTGCAAAGCCGGCTTCCTTCATCATAGATGTAATTACAGTCTTGGCAGGAGGATATTTCTGTGGCTGCAGAGAGTCGAGGTCCAGACACCATTGATAAACAGAAGCAGGCCATTCCCTCCCTTTTTCCACCCATGGCTTCTGCTCACTCACTCGAACACTGACAGAAATTCAGTGGGTGCCTTGTTCAGCATGTTTGATCCATTTGTGGTGAAGAGGCTGTATCTGGGAGAGCAGCCATGTGAATTTTAAAAATATTTCTGATGGGGTGTGGAACTAGGAGCTGAAGAAGATAAATAACCTCCAGGGGTAGCGCAGGCATGGTGACACACCTTTCGCGATACCCGGTCCTCATCTACCGCAAATTGACATACATTAATAACTTGGCCTTTTGGTTATGGAGGCATTAAATAAATGTCCCCTGCTCATCGAGAATTTAAATTGGGCTTTCAGGACATTAGCGATACGAATATTAAGTGCCTAATTCGACCTTGGGGGCACTGCAACTGTTTGTTAAGGTGACAGTGGAGCTGAACAGCAGCGTATCTATAGCCTGGCATTTTCACACAGTTCACCTACAATTATGTAATTGTTCTCTGTGCTTTTATCTAAAGAGGCTTTTATCTAAACCCACTATTTACCCAAATCTCGCACTCCTGGTATGTTTTTGAAACACTTCAGACTAAATGGTCTGTTCAGCCATTTTCCATAAATGATTAACAGTTTGGAGAATATAAATCGGTACTTAATCTGGGGCCTGGAGGTTGGGCTCCCTTTTCAAGTCTCGTTCCTCCCAAAGTTTCTTCTTGTGAGAGAGTTTTCCATGCACCTGTGACCTCTGGCTTGCTCAATGGGGGCTTCGTCCAGTGTAAAGCTCTTTGAGACAATGTAATGTTGTGAAACTGTGCTATGCAAAGATAAATGAATTGAATTAAATTAAATGATTAGAGTCACTGTTATGGAGAGTTTAGCACCAGAACCATAGTAGCCACTCAAGACAACACCATATGTAAGAGTGGTCTGAGCTGATCCCTCTCAAAACGTGAGGGGTGCAATGCTCTCTTTGAAGGACTACATTACCCATAAGCCCAAGAATGCATCACATGGAGTGCAATAAGATTGTGGCTGAGTAAAGATCCTTGACTATTTGACACATTATTCATCTTTGTTGAACGACAAAATATACAGCAAAACATTACAACAAGGAAGGCAATCTTTGTATGAAGACAAAATGGCGTGAGTCAATGAAGGCCCAGTTAAAGGGAATATTCAGGATGCCCATTAGAGCATGGCAGGGAAAACATCCTGGGTCTCACAGAGGTGTTACCACCCATCTGGAACATTCCAAAATAATTATGACTGATCATTAAGTGTTTCTCAATACGCATACTTGATCGTACTTGTGTTCTCACAAACCTGTTTTATATCATCTTCCATTGCCGAAGGCCAGTTCCAATACTAAGGACAGAGGTATTGAGGATGGCAGATATCATTCATGCCCCACCCCAAATATCAAGGATGCAGCGATTGCATCATTGCCAGACAAGAAAAATGGTTCATTGTGCCTCAAGTTCATTCTTGAGAGGCAAGTTGGCAAGACCTGTCGTGCCAAGACCACAAGTATGATCTTTGCATTCTTGGTATTGAGAAAGACCCACCCCCCAATATACAAACCGTTTCATTTAAATGATGAAACTGTCTCTCCCAATATCAAACTCTCTTCGACGTTCTGCTACACTTTCTGATTGTCTGTCTTTTGATGTGGATACACACACACACACACACACACACACACACAGACACACACACACACGCAGACACACACACACACACACACACTGGCTCCCAGTGGTGACCATAATAGACCTTGTCTTCTGCTGTTATTGCCTCCTTATAGCATTACACCGTAATATCTGATTTTAGCACGGAAAATAACGTATGGTTGGGTGGGACCCGACTGGAAAAGAGAGATGTAGGCATGACTAGTTACTCTTATTGAATAAATTGTGATTTTATTAAAGTTTTCTCATGGCATAGATTTTGGAAAGCAGGCTGAGGGTTTTTGTGCAATTTTCTGTAGGATTCATTCGCAAATTTTTCCTTGTTTCATCGGCTTAGTAGATTATTTTAAAATGCATTATTATGTATTTAAATGAATTTAAATGGCACACGAACCCAGTTAATCAAACTGAAGATGGTCTGCATTTCCCGTCTGGAACATACAGTGCAGTTTTCCGTTTGGTCCGGTTCTGTAAGGCTGGTTTCCGGGGTCCGTCCTTCCTGCAATGACTCAGCGACTCTGAGCTGTTAGAACCGCGTTATAGTGTTATTCTGCAAAAATTGAGTGGTGAAAAAAAAAACGTTTTAAAAGGTGCTATTAAGCTGAGAGGGTTTTGATTCAGCTATTTTGGAAGATTTCACTGATTACGGCCTCTGTGTGTGTGTGTGTGTATGTGTGTGTGTAGGGGGGGCGGGGTGGAGGCAGGTAATAGAAGCCATTCAGAGCTGAACTAATGGCCTGTGGTCATAATGTTAATTACATCATCTCAAAAAGTAATTATCAAAATAATTGCCTCCCCAAAAACCTGTTATAAATGTTCTCCATGCATACGTTCTGTTTTCAAACATATAATTATAACAACTACATTTCCCACCACTTATAAGCCTAAAACTCCCATTACACATCTATGAACTCAGCATATATGTACATTAAAGTTCTGCAAAGGTATAAAGTGCCTGGTGAATACTCCATTTCAATTGCCTGTTATTATTCACTTATATTCCACCCACCCGCTTTTCCTGTTGAGGATCTAAGTTGATTTACATTATTCCAAGAATATTATTTTCCCATTGGCTCCATAATATATTTTTTTAAAAAAGGATACAGGAAAAAAAAAAGAGTCATGGTTACATTTTTTTAATAACCTGTAGCTAAATGATCCTGTGGGTGCAGCAATATATTACGCTGCTTATTAGTCTGACAAAGTCACGGTCTGGCACCATTTAGCTCCAGTGCCATGGAAGCTGTTCATTCTGTAGCAGAGGACTCCGGTAACAGTGGTTTTGAAGCCACACCTTATACCGCAGTGATTTTACCATGAACTTATTGTTGGGTCCTTGACGGGGGTGAAGATCTTTACCAAAATAAGGATTTCGGTGAATAAGGATTACAGGTGCTGACGATTTTGTGTATGTATATATATACACACACACACACACACACACACACGACACTGTGTGTTTTTCTCAGGTGCTGTTATCATTTGTTTTCAGTGTACTGGGCTTGTCACCCACAAGGTACAAACTGTCCCCTTGTATAATGGTTCCCCTGGCAACTTGCACATCCTTTCTTATCATTGGTATAAAACTGGACCCAACGAGAGCCCGGTCCATGACCAGGAAACACACCCACATACTCCAGCAGAGCTGTTAGCTGGGGTAGGGGAAAGATGGTGCATGTGTGAGTGTTTAACAGGAATAGTCTGCCCGTTTTGCGAAGGTAGGCCTGTTGTATTGCATCTCTGCACACAGGGGCCCTCTGCTGGTCACACAGTGCTGTCTCTGCCAGCATCCTCTCACCGAGGCTCGGGTCATAAACACTCACACGGTGTTTTCTTTCAGCTCTGACATATTGTGTGCTACACAGCAGGCGTGGGCTTGGGTATTTATTTTGGGAAATGTATCATAAGGCTGTTGTTCGACAGGCTCGACCTGTGGTATTTGAAAATTCAGCACAGAGGGGATATAACTTGATCACAGCGAGGATATGGGCCCCAGACTGGTGATCTGAAACGACCCAGCCCCCGTAAATAATATAAATGAATCAACCAGCCAGAGAAGCCTTTAGGAATATGTCAGCCTTGTGGCTGATGCCTGCCTGTTTTTCTTCATGGATCATTTTGTATGGTTGTAAGGAGATTATTCCCAGTGCCTCTCAGAGGTTACCATCACCCACGGATGTATTATTATTTCAACTATTACGGACTACAGATCTTTTTTAAATCGGCAAGAGCACACTGTGGGTTTTCATAGTGCTATAAATAAATGAGGTACAGATGAGGACAGAGTTCTTTCACATCGTAAACTTACACGCCCGAACGTACTTTTTTTTTTTTTAATTAAATCGTTCAAAATAGAATACGATCGTGATCAGCTTCGACGACCAAACGCGTAGCCTATTCCTCCATGGGCGCAGATGTGGCCTCCGTGAGTCATCTGATTCAGCACATGATGCCTCCTTACCTCAATTATACCCAAAGAACCTTAGAAAGGGAAAAGTTATTTATCGCAAAATAATTCTCATTTATTACGATACATAAATAAATGCAATTACTATTTTCGAAATAGAGCAAAAATGGAATTGCAACAAAGCTTCCTGTGTTTCATATACTTTATAAAACAGAATAGTAGTGACAGAGATTGTCTAAAATAGGACTGGTGACTCATTCCCCCATTAGCGCCATACTAATGTGCGGTGGATCTTCGGCACCGGGGATTTGCAGAGCAGCCGCAAGGGGTCCGTATGTAAAATTACTGAAATATTGACATTATGTCATTATCGAACCAGAAAAGAAGAGAATCAAGGTAGATGCTTACTTATGTACGCATGCATTATAGGGGCCCCCAGCTCCTGTCTGTTTTCATTGGAGGGCCCCGTGTAAACAAACAGTTCAGAGGTCCGTAGTGTGTACAGTTTACATTTAGGAAGAAATGTATGGCCTGACAGAGGAGGTAACGGTTCCTACAATAAAAATTACTACCGAAATAAAGGCAGTCCTAAAAAAAATCTGATTCTACTTTAAGGACCATTTTAAATGGCATCCCAGAAAAACCGTGAGCAGGCACTTGGAAAAATATCACAGTAAATATTACAGCAACTGCAAAAATACTGAAATCCCATCTACAGCCAGCGTGACGGCAATAAAACGTGAAGCGAATAAAAGCTAAAAGTCAGCGCTACAAAATCGAATGCATTTTACGCGTCAGGAAATTCCTCAGGCTGACTGATAATAAAGCGAGTGCCGGCACGACTGCGGGAGCCTGACGGAAAAGGACGCGGGATCCGGCTCCGTACAGCACCGGCTACCATCTGCTGGATGCACTTTGCTGCCCACTAACATGAAGCCGAGCCCTGACAGCGTAAACCGCTCTGAAGAGCACACTTTCACCTGTCTGGGGATGCGGAAAACGCGTGGAAATCCAGATAAGGCGCGGTGCGATAATGTAATGACACACAACCATGACCGTGAGTTATTCCGTTTGAGAAAAATAAGTTGTTTTCGAAAATATTACGCTATAAAAAGCACTTGGGTATACAGTATAATCATGCATAATATTTATTTAAATATAAAGAAGCCGGCAATTTACTTAAAAGTAAATCAGAAACAGAATATTTCATAAATACAGAAACAAAAAATATTCGAATTTGCAGTTTGTAATTCTCACTAGAAACAATTACTGATTAAATCCAGTTGCGGCTGTTAACCTTGCATGCCAAGAAATGTAATATGAGCCCTTTAGTAGTCACAATGTCATTTATTCAGGATTTACAATTTCATTTAAAAAAAGTTCACTCTTTTTAATTTACACTTACACTTTGGTGATTAACCTTCTCAGTGATACCTGTCTTTATAGTGATCCCAAAAAACAAGCCCTCTAACCAACATATTTCAGATGTTGTTGTCTAGAGGAACACAGGCACCAGAAAAGCTTTCATGTTTATAGCTGAATACCCACATTACCGACTCACATTCGATGGATTTTCCCATGATCTACAAAGCTTCCCAGGTACTGCAGGTTATCCCACCACTTGAAGAGGAAGGCCTTCGCTATGAGGCCAAACCACGGCGTGATCTGTACTTCCCGTCTCCTGGCAGCTTCCAGCATCTCTTCCAGCTGCTCCCTGGTTACGTAACAGTGGCTTTTGATCTCGTTAGGGTTTGGGTTCAGATCGACGTCCTTCTGCATGAAGAGAATATAATCAATCTCATGCTCACCCCAGGTCCCGTTGGACTGGGCCTTGTAGTGTATCCGGGTCAGATAAGTCATCTCCTCTGGAGGAACCTAAAACGAAACACCAGTGATGGATCATCAGTCAAAATCTGAACACTTTCTACCTCTTCTGAAGGTAGAAAATGTATAAATTTGAAGTTGTATTTTTCAAGTTCTTTATAGTTAGCATTGTTATTGTTGATATCTAATGGTTAAATGTCTTCTTTATTCAGCTTTCTGTCTGCTTCTTGGACCAACAGCCACGCACAGGCCGTTTGCCTACCTGCTCCACGGGGATCCCAAATTCTGCTCCCAACCTCCTCTGTGCTGCTCTCCTCACCCCAATCGCATCGGTCTCCTCCATTTCACTGAGTGTATGAAGAGGGTGACTACAGCAAGTGTTGGTAAAGCAACCTACAGCAGAAAGAGGGGTCTTAACACCATAACGCCCAGGAGTCCATGGAAGATCAGACGCCCCCCGTCGGTCAGGTGGAAGAAAAGCAGCTCAAACGTCCTGCAGGCTACAATCCAGCTGGGCTTTCAGATGCCAAAGGCTGAAAAGATGGACTGAAGGATCTCTTAGGACATAAAAACAAATGCATATGTTCCATTTTTGTAGAAGAAATATTTTTTGGAATGATTTAGTTAAAAAAATGGTGTGTAATTGAATATATGAGCTATTCTCCCTCAATGCACTGAGGTACATGTGAATATTAAGGGAAAGAAGATAAACTAGTTTAAGTTAAACAAACATGTTAAGAACCAAAAATGCAAAATAACAATATAAAAAAAACAGAAGAATTAGAGAGTGACTGTGCTTATGGTATACAACATATTTATGTTATTATTATATATGCATGAGTATGCACTAAGTATATATTTCAGTAGTGTAATGAGGACAACAATGAGAAGTGAATATATGGCCTAAAACACACACACACACACACACACACACGTGTGCAATTAGTTCAAATGAACAACAAAAATTCTATTGAAGGGAACGACCGTGGCTGTTGTTGCAGACCTGTTAAATAGATGGTTTACTTTATTTACAGTAATGGTGTCTAGTCGCAGACATAGTACTTTAATGTTGGACGGTCTGTCGGGGTCAGAGATGAACACCATTCAATGGAGACTTGCAGCCCACCTGGAAAGGTGATCTTGGAGTCTGATCTTTGCTGCAGGAGCAGCTTCCCCTTGGTATCGAAGAGGAAGACGCTAAACGCCCTGTGCAATAACCCTGAAGGAACAAAGCTTTCGATCAGTTAAGCCCCAGGGCGACGTGGTCGGTACGATCGCACACAGAGGGAGATTCCCGAGGCGTGACGCACCTTTATCAATGTTGGAGTTCAGGTGGCAGTTCTTCTTGCTATCAGCGCCGATCTTGTGGTCGTCCTCGTTCACCAAGATGCACATCTCTGAAAGGAGCTGCACCTGCTTCTCATCCAGACCATCCATGCTGATCTCTGGCATTCTGGATGATGCTCTTAGCTTAATGGATCCACTGGAGAGTGAGAACACAGCAGTCATTTGCTCATGCAAGGATCACCAATTACTACAGCTATAATTTATCTAATATGTTGACGGCACCAGTATTTTGGTTGAGTTACGTTGTTGTTGTTGTTGTTAAGTGTGCAATACACATTAGTGTTGTACTTGGAGGGACAGGCATTACTACAGTCACCAGTAACATAACCTAAACAAATGATCCACCCCTTTCATATTCAATTCTTTGATATTCAATTTTCATCCAGTACATCAAAGTTATGTTGTATAACATGCATACCTGCAAAGAGATTTCACAGGCGTGGTTATTAAATGCGGCATACGCTTGCCTGCACCAGGAGTAATAAACGACCGTCCCTCACGGGACACGGTCCTGCGTATTGCCAACAGGCAGCGCCACATGGCCATACGTCCCAGCCTCTCGAGTGACACCAATCGCAGAGAGGGAGGCTATCGACGCGACATGGCACCACAGCTACTGACGGGCGGCTGAGACTGGAACCTCGTCGAGACTGTTTGGTTTTCTGTCGTAAATAGACACAATATTAACACCCCAAGAAGTATCAGACCTATAAACCCGGTTCCGGCATGGAAATCGGAAACTGCTGAGCGGATATGGTCCCGCTCCCAATGACGTACAATCATTACTAGAACAGTGATTGGCCGAAATAGAATTTTTCGAGATTGCGCCCCACCACTGCGTCTGATCTAAATACTACAGGGTGCACTTAATTAGTTAAATAGGCTGCTCTTCTTTTGCCTATTTAACGAATTCTATAGTCACATATATTCCAATGGCATAAAAGCGGTCTAGATTAGTTTTCTTCCTGGTTTACTGCAGATGTAATTTCGATAATCAGCTGTAGTTTCTGGGCTGCGTGAATTTCAGTGCATGCTCCTCCCTTTTATGATAAATAGCATATTGTTTTCAACAAATACGTACACACCCTATAACCGTCTACGCCGTTAATGAGCCAAGGAATTTAATCCACACTATTCATATAATGTGATCCACTGGCATGCATGCACTATTTCTATACCGTCCGGAGTTTCGCATTCCCAATGGATGAAAAAAAAAGGGCTGCACTTCCTATAATGACAAACCAATGAAAACAGGGAAAGGCCGCCTCCTTATGACAACTGGCCAATGTAAACAGGGAAGGCCCGCCTTCTAATGATAACAGGCCAATAGAAACGGGTAAGGTCTGCCTCCTTTTGATAATAGGCCAATGGAAACATAGAGCAGCCTACTGATGAGCCGTCCAATGAAATGGCGCGATGACGCCATTGCCCGTATGCAGGGAGGGCATCATGCCATTTTGACAGCAGAGAGCCGAAACCCGATCCCAAGCCTGCGGTGGCGCTTTTCTCGTTCCTGGAAAATGGTCACTCTGACGGAGTGTGTGATTTCTTCCTCGTAGCGTTTTGCGGAGGGTACTGACATTAACCAGGCTGCATAGATGTGAGTACAGGCTTTACCTTGTGGGGGGCTGCGGGCTGGGGGTGCCAGCGGAGCCGGGGCAGCAGCTCCGGCCTTTTAAGCGCTCGCTTGGACGTCGCGGCACACCGTCGATCCTCTATTCGCGGCCGTATTACGTATCTGGGGCCGCGGCTGTCCTGCCGGTTGGTGGTGCCGCATGCCGACCCGGTACACGATGCGGGTCGCCGGGACAGTCTGCCGCCACCCCCCGGCCTCCGGTGGGTCTGTCATTGTGCCCCCTGTAAGGGCAGAGCCCCCCGTCGTTTGACTGCAGTCTGCGCCGGTCCGCTGTTATCAGTTTCTGAATAGATTTTTCCAGATCTGAGTTTAAGCAGTTTTTGTGCTCTTTGTGCTGTTTTGTTCTCGCATTATTGTTGTGACCGCGCCTAGTGTGTAGGTAGATTAAAGTAGGACTATACTTCTATTGTCAAAAGTTGACACACACACACGCAACAGTATAATTTTTTGTTACGAAAGCTTTCCAATAATTGTACAGGGAATCATATCTTTGACATAAATCTGATATAATCTAACAGCTGTGTTTTTTTCCGCACAAAACCGCCAATGCCACAAATACAGCAGTAGAAGATGACATGCATTAAGCCATTAAAGGTTTCATAACATCTGTTTGTCTTGTAAGTCTCAGCAGACAGTGGATACCATTTGGCTGACTGCTTTCTATATAAGAACAGTATTATTAATAATATTAGTGAGGTGCACACTAGCAGGTCCACAGAGAAATTAGCATTTACAAAGGACATTCAGTTTAATGCTACGAAGTATAATCAAATTAGTTGTGCTAACACTGTAGAACTAACAAAAAAGTGAAAAGATCATGACAGTTAATCAGCCATAATTCAGTTTTTGTCATAAAATGCTTTTTCCCCGGAAAAAAACATAGCGAATCATTGGAGTGTTTGTCGTCACTAATGGTGCAGTATTAATTATGAATTTGTTGTCACTAGCTGTAGAGGTAATACTTTTCCCCTGACGGTTTATGGCGCTTTCTGGAGCTACAGAATGGCTCTCTTTATGGGATGTAGATGCCCTCACATTCTGAAGTATTCGTTCTTTGCTGGGCCTTTAGTGACATGTTTGGTGCCTCCACCAATCAGATAAAAGGTGGGTGGGGTTTAATCTGTCACAAAGGCATCACTGTCTTTGAGTCACAGGTGTGAGAATTTGTGCTATCCATTGGCAAGACAACCATTTCACATTATTTCTGCAGTGAATAGTTAAATGTGAATTTTATTGATGGATTTTGAAAAAGAGACCTATATCACTGTACTCTTCTGATCTTTATTGAACTGCTTTGGATAGTTGAATCACCCATATGAGTTTAGTTATCAGAAAAACATCTGATTTGCTTAAAATACACCAAATCAACAAAGGTTTTGGGACATCTGGCCATCACACCTACAGGAAATTTGATGACATCCCATTCTAAATCCATAGGCATCAATATGGAGTTGGTCCCCCCTTTGTAGTTATAACAGCTGCCACTCATCTGGGAAGGATTTCCTCAGGATTTTGCACGTGAAGGCCTGGCTCACAATCTCCATCCTATTTCATGTCAAAGGTAGTTGATGGGGGTTAAGGTCAGGGCTCTGTGTGGGCCAGTCAAGTGCTTCCACAGGAAACTCGTCCAATCATGTCTTTTTGCAGTGGAGCACAGTCATGCTGGTACAGAAAAGGTCCTTCCCCAAATTGTTCCCAGCAAATTGGAAGCATAGAATTGTCCAAAATGTCTTTTGATATAGCCAGGAGTGCCAATACATATAGTGCAGTGGTTCTCAAATTCAGTCCTCAGGCCCCACTGCCCTGCTTGTTTTCCAGCTATCCCTGCCCTACACACTGCTGATTACCTGGATCAGGT
>JAODJX010000001.1:15934892-15955454 GCA_026776945.1 Isichthys henryi | reverse complement strand
TTTCTGACGCGCGCCGGGGGGTCCCTTTTCCCCGATTGGTGTGTGGGCTCTGGGGGGGGGGCGCAGGGGCGGAGGGGTGGGGCCATGGATGAGAGTTGAGGCAGATATATATTTTAAAAAAAGGCTCCTGGTGGAGGTACCGCCTCCGTTTCCTGGAGTTTGCATAAGGTCATGTCTGGCCCAAGAGGTCATGTGATTTCTGCCTGACAGTGGAGGTTGCCCAGTGTTCTGCAGCCAGATCCTCTTGTGGGACTAATGGGGGGTGCTGTAAATGAGAGATGGGAATTGGGGGCGGGACGATAGGTGACAAGTGAGGCTCAGGCCCATGACTTGTTTCTCTGCCCAGACATTTTTCTGTGACTCGGATTAAACCTGCCTCCTTATTGCAAATCAGCATCAGACAATTGCAGGTGCTATAGACAAAAGGGTCCTGAATGGGTCTAGAAAAACCTAACCTGGCCCGTCCTGGAAACCAAACCGAACCCAACCTGGCCCGTCCTGGAAACCGAACCCAACCTGGCCCGTACAGTGCTACCAAAAAAAACGAAAAGAAAAAATACACACAAAAAATTCACCTGACCCAAGCCCAACATTAAAACCTGACCTGTACCTGGCCCTAAACCTGATACTTTGTGGGGGGCCCGTTGAACTTGGGCTGGGTCACAGACAGTGAGTAGGGGGCAGAATGTTAAAAATCGGTGCCTAGGTTGGAAAGATTTAAGCTAGCAGGTACTCAAACAGGCTAAACATAAATGAGGAATGGAGATTTCTTTAAGGGTAAGTATGAATGCCCTCACACTGTGAATGGAGGCCTTCTGCGTCCTGTGTGGTGCCCCGATATCAGACTTTAGCAGTCACAGGATTTAGGGGCAGGAGGGGATTTGCTCCCTTTCTGCCTTGATGCTGTCGCCCACGCTGAGCTCAGCAGGGACCGGGATTTGGTGTAGTCGGTGCCCCGTTAGCGATGGAGCGGCAGGAAGGCACCGTGCTTGGGTGCTGGATGCGGTCCGTGTGCGTGACTGCGAGTCAGATGCAAGCGTCAGCTGCACACTAAGTGCAGATGGGTTAATTAGCGGCGCCGCATGAAGCTAGCAATGCAAGAGAGAGCACAAGCTTTTAATTCTTTAAAAAACACTCCAACAGCTCTCATTTCTCTGTAACTGTTTCCACATTTAACCATTTCTATAGCAAGTTTGTGGAAAAATGTTTCATTCTTACCACATGGTCTTGAGCAGGAAATGTTTCATAGACTTTTGAGTATTGAAATTTAAGTAAAGTTTTTGGAAGGAAGACTCCCTGATTGGCGGTCTGGGATGGCGGCATGCTTTGTGTCCCCGCAGGGTCACCGTCGGATGGTGTGCTGCTCCGCCTGGAGTGAGGACAACCCCTACTGCAACCTGTTCACCTGCGGCTTTGACCGGCAAGCCATTGGCTGGAACATCAACATTCCCGCACTGCTGCAGGAGAAGTGAGCCGCCTCCCATCACGACGACTGCCTCCCTGCCGCCATGTTTTCCCCTACACCCATGTCCAACACGCACACATCTTCTGATACTTTCTGAATTACACACACTATAGATATTGTGAAACCACACCCAAGGACAAGGGGGTTGTCATGTGTGGTGTGTCTGCAGAGTGTATGTGTGTGTGTGTCAGTAGTCAGGGCGGCTTTTCGAACAGCTCACACCCAGACAGACATAACGTTTTGTGCTTGGCTGCTCTCTAGATTTATGCTCAAACTCTGTTTGGAAAAAGATTAGTGATGATTTGGTGACTTTGGAGTCAAACGGACACGAATAAAGACCGATCTCCATGATGCGGATGGATGGCATTGTGGGAAACTTGCTGAATCCGATATATGACCTATACCAGGCTTGCTGCCATGGAGACGTCATACCCAACGCTGGAGGGCAACATTCAGCCTCGATTTCTGCTCTGCAAATTTGTAGTGCAGCTATAGCAGTCTTATCTGATTTGGGTGATGTATACCTTTTCAAGCGCCCACTGTTACATCTAGTGTATTCCAAGGTTGGTTCATTGTTACGTCTAGCTGCACTGTGGAATTTGTACATTGATACTTTTTACGCACCTGTGACGTTCATGCCAAACCTTAGTGGGGAAACTGTAGATATAGGATTTGCAAAAACTGTAAATTATCCGCAGATGATATTTTGGAAATCTCAGTACCCTTCTGTTAGGTTGTCGAGCAGATCCTAATGTCAGGATTTTTACGTTGGGGTGGTGTGGGTAAGTATTTTAAATTTGTATAGATTACGCTGGTTTTTACAGTCACATGGCTGTTATTTGTTTGAATCTTCCTTATGACTTGATGTGAATTGGTTTTCTATATTCTGTCACTGTCAAATGTCTTCTGAGTCTGGAATCTAGAAGAAACTTGATGTTCAATGTAAATCCATCATGTTACTAGTGCAACTTTCACTGAAATAGCTCTAAATTAGTTTCACGAAAATAGGGCGTGCCAATAAACTTTCATAACAAACGTCTGCCTGCAGACTATGGGAATGTGACAGTTTAGTACATCACTGGTGCAAGGTCACACAGCCACAGTAGTCCTCCACCCCAGTAGGGGGCACCTGTGAGACTGAGGTGTTTGGTTTTCAAAGCGTTTCATTTGAAATTTCAGCTGACAAAATCTTCTTGATTTTGAATCTTCTTGGCTTGATTTTCATACTGGATAATGTGTCTTTTGTTGAGCCTTCAGTCAAAAAGCTGCCACACCCAGTGGAAAAATACAAAATGTGTCATGTCATTGTCCTAGGAGATTTTAGACTGTCTGCTATATACCTGACCGAATGACCACTTTAACCGTTGCTATATAAGAACACTGTTAAAAATGTAATGTGTGACATTTGAGCCTTTTTAACACAGCCATGTCTGTAGGGCAGTTTTTTAATGTTTCAGTGTCCAACGGCTTTGTGTGTAAGTCCAGTTTTGGGGGACAGAGTGTGCTTTTGTTTCAGCTTGGCTGAATTGTCTCCATCCAGAAGCATCCAAGAAACATCTTCAATTAAGCAGTTAGGGGCAGATGGGGGCTGTGTTTGTGACCCAATTCACATTGGTTCATTCTAACAGAATACCAACATGCTCTTTGTTACAGCTGATTTTGTGTAGTTCTAAACTATTTTCCCCCTTAATACTTTCATCACATGTTAAAAAGGGTCTTATGGCTTTTAATGAGTTTGAACTGCCTTTTGTGGAAGGTCTTAAGTATTTCTGACTTTCTCTCGCTAGCCTGATTGGCTAATTACAGTGTTAAGCTTTGGTTTGTATAAAACATTCTTATACTGTAATAATTATATATGTGTGGATTTGGGTGCCTCAACGGGGTTTTCGTGCCAATATTTAAAATTCTGTCAAACACTTCATTTAAAAAGTATTTTTAAATGTATTTTTTTTTTTTTATCGAATTGCATCTTCTGCTTTGCTTGATATTAAACATGGACTTTGGAACGACTTTCCGAGTCGATGGAATTGAGCGATACTGCGGGTCGTTTCCATGCCTGTAACACCGCGCTATGTGCCCGCCTCCATAAAAAGCACAAACGCTCCACCGAAATAAAGTGTTTCATTTCATTCGCTTGTCCCCGAGTCTTCTCTCACTCCCACGGCTCTGCGAAGCCCGTACACTAATGATGTATCGCCTTTCCTGCTTTTGTGTATATGGCCTCACCTGAAGAAGCTATGCCGTTCCAATCCTTGTAAAAACATGGGAGTGAGTTTTCGCAATGCGATAATTACCAAGCGATCCGAGTCCTTTCATATTGCGAGATCGACTGAACGGCGCTAATGGGAAATGACAGGAAATTAACTACCTAAAAAGGCCGAATGGCAGTTCTTATTGTTCAACAATGTGTTTTTATTTTTTATCGTAAAATCCTAAGAAGTGAGCTGTTAAATATTTAAAGTGGTCTTTTTTGGTAGTGAACAGATTTCTCATTAGAAATTTTAAATGAATCCATTGTACATGCGCATTATTAACCAAAACAAACTGAACATTTTATATCGCCAATAACAGTGTTGCCTGGTTCGCTTAGCATTTTAATGTGAGACAGCCGACCCCCCAACACAGACGAACTACGCCGTGACAGACACCCCCCACGCGAACCACGTGATAATCAGGAATGACCGGCGCTCGCTGCAGGGCACTGAACGAAAGAGCACAGGAAGACGGACACGTGCTTTCATTGGAAAGAAAGTGTGTTTATGCTAGTGTGTATAATTGATTAGCTCCTTAATGACGCGCTCAGGCAGGGTGCGTGCGAGGGCTGCCAGCTTCCTGTCGCAGGACTGCCAGGCCTAATAAGCTCAGGTGCGCTATATAAATATAGCGCCTTGACGCGTATGTGTTCTATACGTCAGCGTCATTATATTCTGAGGTCGTTTCGCAGGTGTAAAAAGGGTGCGTGAGCCTGGAACGGCTACATCAGCACGGAAAATTTAAATAATTAAAAAAAATGTAGGAAAGTCTTCTCAGCTTAGGAAAAAGCTTATCTGACACGGGGGTCGGTGAGATTTCAGCTGGATGCTCGCGATTGTGCCTGGACAGCTGCTGAAATTGCCAATTACCATGTTTATTGTAGTGCAGACACCTGCCTTCGGGGGTGCTGGGGGGGCGAGGCGGACTCGCCGCGGCACGGGGCGTCTATTTTACAGGGTGGTGAATTCTGGAGCTAGCGTGTGTGACACCCGTCTCAGCCCTGAAAAGATAACATTTCCAAATTTATTTCCATCTGGGGGAGGGCGGGTTCATCCGCAGTGGCGGTGAGAATAGTCACGTGACTTCCCTGTTTCTTTTGAATCGAGCAGTTTAAACAAAGTAAGCCAACAAAAGTTTATTTCTATGGAAACGTTCTTCGCCAGGTAAGTCGTGGCTCATTCAAATAAATATGATTATTATCATTATTATACTTCTAGAAGCACCTGAGCTACCTGTTTGTCTATGCAGCCCTGTGATGGCGGGCTGGGCGTACGAGAGCGGCCTGCACACCGGGTCATGTCACAGACGATACCTTCAGGCCTGACTGCACCCCCGGCTCCCATGATGCCTGCTGATTTTCTCTGTTCTGTGTGTCACAGATTAGCGCTGTGAGCCCCCCTGGGAATGATGGGACTGGAGGGCGCTCTCATTTCCCGGTGGGGTGTCAGGGCGGGCGGCTCTGCTCCAAAGCGGCTCTCCGCAGAGCGAGTCGAACAGCGCATCCGCACGGAGGAAGTGGATAAACCTGAAAGTTAGCTAATTTAAGTCAGACTGCACTCGACGGTCCCCGGAGAGCCAAGGCGGGATTACCGTGTAAGCGGATTGGTGCGGACAGCCGCCAACATGCCGCCAGCTGGAACCGGAGACACGAGAAGAAAGGTGCTCCCCCCAGCAACATTAGCCCCCGGCTCTTTGTATTCTCCAAAAACACTACCGTTATACCGCTGGGGCAGGCAGAATATGCGGCGGCCTGATGTAACGGACACGCACGGCAATGCTGAGCAGGCCGGCAGGCCGAGGCCTTACCACAGTACGCCAGATGATGAATAAAGTACGTCAGGCAATAAATATACCCATTATGATGGAAGGACTGCACTCCGTATCTAAAATATGTCAGGATTTAATTTTCGCTTGGCCGAAACTCGAGATGTTCCATCATTTCGTGATCAGAGAACTTACTACATAGATGAATGGCCGTAGTTTTTTTTTTGTTAAAACAACGTGACAGCTAATGAATCACTTCGTCGCCATTATGTGTCCTAATGAATGTTTCTGGGAAATATATTTTAAAGACTGAAGTTTCATACTTTAGTACGATTCATAACAAGGTGCCCAGCTTGTGTACCGTAATAGGAACTGTTTGTAATGGACCGATATCCCACAATGCAATGCAGTCAGGTGATTCCCTCCACGTGGTAGCACTTTCAGAGGGGGTCTGCCGTTCAGTGCCTGTGCAGCAAATTATTTACTATTCTGCATTTTTATTATGCTTTATTATTAGTGCTTTCAGGTGCTGGTTTTACGATCAGATATTTCAAAGGTAAATGTCGTTATGGGATCTCATGAGTTTACAATATTCCATTTTGCCACCGGTGTAAATGGTAATAAGCTTGTCATAACAGATTTGTTAATGAATATGTGAATATGTTTTATACCTTCTATTAATATTCTTTATTTAGTTAACACTCCTGTTTTTTTTTTTTGTTTTTTTTGTCCTTGCCAGGTCAATTCAGGACAAGTTCAATCCCAGGCATTTTATATAAAACCTATTAATTTTAGTAAACCGAGACTTGTAGCTAGCGGTGTGCTCCTGCAAAATGCATAACTCAGACTAACCTAAACCTACCTGGACAGAATCTTTACTGTTGGCCAAAAAAAAGCTGTGGTTCAGATTTTCCATTTTTTATTTATTGAAACTGTAACATTCACTTATAAGTTAGCTTAAGTGCAATTTACAGACTAGCAGCATATGCTCTTCATCTAAATTTACATCTTTAATTCTGTGATACTCTAATGACTCCTTTACTTTTTTTTTCTTTTACAAATGTTACAAATTTACACCCATTGACGTGAATATTGCCATTGCGACAGGCAGTCACTTTGGCTGTCTGTACACATAAGGGCTTTGCTTTCGGATCGCGAGCGGTAACCATTGTCGTATTTAGGAAATGGTCAGGTGTATCGGACTCGGGTAGCTGTCGCCAGGATGGTGCCAAGTGCTTCGCTGGTAATTGAGACCTTGCTGTGGACACAGAATCCCTTCGCATACATCTGAACCTGTGTCCTGTGTCACGACTATGTAGGTTAAGACTGACAATTCAGACCTCATTGTACACAAAATAAAAGTCCTTTATCAGAACACAAGCGTTTTTTTATGTAACTTTTGATATAACTTGCTTTATTTTGGTCAGTGTAGTTCTACATTTATATATCAAACCCCAGCAATGCATCACTAGGTGAGCGACCTGAAATCATTTTTTTAAAGGTTGATGTCAGGCCACTTTCATTTAAACTGGGGTAACGTTTAAGGTAAGTTTCTGTGTGTTTTTGGTGTGTTCTGTCCGCAGGGCTATGGGTGACGTCAACCGGCACCTCCGCTGTACCGTCTCAGCAGGAACACGGAGTGATTCATGTGCCATGTCAGAGCAAATAGCACCAGCAAATAGTGAATGTGAGAACAATGCCTATCTGACACAGTCAGAGCAGGGAGGGTAACAGAATGAGGCCACTAGGGGGCGGTGGCTTTTAATGTATGTCGTGATGTACTCCTGATACACTCCTATGAAAAAATAAATGTTTACATGTAGCAAAACAAATGGTCCTGATAATCTGTAATAGCTAATAGTTTCACACGTAAGAGACAGATGGTGCAAAAATGGGGAAGTTGAACGTGCCCTGTCTGCTGATTTCGATCTAAAAATCCCAAAGGGAGACAGTGGCTGGAAGGGTGGTGTTTTCCAGCGTGGGCTGGGTCAGAGCGATGCTCAATGAATGGGGGGCCTTTCTTAGCTGCCTCACTAGTCGTTTCCATGCCAACGAGTCACACCCTCCTCTCAGTTAGGGGGGCAGATTGTTGACAGCATTTTGCCTACTTGTGAAATGGGGGCCGTGAGTGTGAAGGTGGGGTGGGGGGGGGTCTGTCCCCTGGTTTACGTCCTGTGCTGTGTCTTCCCCCCCCCAATTTCAGGTTTTTGCAAGGTCAAATTGCGCTACTGGTCTCAGAATTTCAGACAGACGGAGGGATAGCGAGGGTGCGGTGGTCCTGCATTGCACACGTCACTGTGACAGCGCCTTTAACTGGGTGGCCATGGAGATAAAAGGCTGGAAATGGCTGATGACACGATAACTGCTGCCTTTCACTCTGCTAGAGGTTAGAGCTCCTCTGGGGCGACGGCCCCCACCCTGCATGGAGCAGCAGGCTGCGGGCACTGGCGAGGTGTCCTGGGCTCCTGAGTTGTCGTTGCCCACGTCTCCATCCATCTCCCCGCCCATGTCTCCGCCCATTTCTCCACAGAGTCTCTGCCTAATTATGCACCTACACCCTCGCCCACATTTCCACCGACATCACCTTCGTTTTTGGTAATTCTCTCCACATGGACCCTACGTGTGTCACTCTCCTTGAAAGGTAGACACCCTGATCACCTTCCAAAAACCACGTCCCAACCCCACCCTGGCCCCTCCTCCCTTCTGGTCTTCAGACTGGCAGTTCAAACTGGTCCAGTTCAGGTGGCTTTTTTACCCAGGTGCCCAGTCCTGCTTCTCGCAGTGAGCGAAACAGCTGGTGCTTTGCAGCCTGGTAGGATCGGGCGGCCAGCTTGGCCTCGGCGTATACCAGTGGCGTTTCCCCATGGCTCGTCGTGTGCGTGCTCAGCTGTGGGGGAGGGGGGGGGGTAAAGAGAGGAGCAAAACAAAACGAATGAGGCGGCACAAACGGGGGGACTTCAGCAGCTGTGTAATCTCCCATTTAAATTTCACAAGCAATTTAACACTCTCTGTGCTTTTGTGCCTTTCCTTTGTTGCAAAAAAAGAGCAGCAAATGAGGATATGGGGGCGGGGGGCGTCTTTGAGATGATGCTGTGTGTTCCCACATGCGACTGCAAGTGCAGGGGGGGTTTTCTGGGGGAGGCCATTTGAGAGCTTTTCAAAATAATTATGATTTGGCAGTCATTACACTTCAACCATATGCGATACGTCTGGTATAAAACTTTCATGATGAAATTTCAGGTAGACTCTCTGTTTGCTAATAGACTAATCCATGGAGTAGGTCCTTCAGGCAGCTGTCAGGATGGTTGGGTGTGTCAGAGAGATTCCTTTGCGTGTGCGGCGAGAGCAGATTGCCTCAGATGCTCCTCTCAACGCGGTTTGGAGTGGGACAACTCTGCGGGGTATGGCTGCGGATCCTGTTTGTAAACGCCAGCAGGGTCCCATGGGAATAGTAACTAGGACCCGGACCCACACCCACTCTGGCTCACCTTCCGGCGCAGCCTGGCCCAGCGTGCGAAGAGCCCACGCTTGCAGAGCCGCGAAGCCACCCCTGAATCCTTCCTCTTGCCAGTGGCGGCGTTCACCACCTCCAGCTGGCCGTCACCCACCGTCCAGTTCACGCTGAAGCAGGGGGACTTTCCTGGCTGACGGCTGTCATCGCGGCTGAGGCCTGTGGCAGACAGAAAGGGGTGGAGTCACAGAGTGGGAGGGGTCTCAAAAGATACTGCGCCTACCTCAGCTGAGAGCTTGGGGTACCAAAATGAAATTGAGAGTTTGATGAACAAGTCAGCATCTGCATGGAGAATCCAAAGGTTTGTTGTTGACCACCCAATTGCAGTTCTGAGTGACTCTCATATGTTTAATTTGCTCATTGTAACTGATTTCCATATAAAAACTGAAAGCCAACAATTCAGTCTTCCTTCAGACATTCACAGTGTAATGTCAGTCTACCTTTCACTCCAGTAACAATTTTGGCTTTACTGTAATTGCATTTGGGGGGGGGGGGCATGTAGGTCTGATGTAATCACTGTGCTATTGAGCTTCTACATCTGCCCACTTGCATGTAATATGGGCCTTTCAATCAGACGTTCAAAAACAACACTGCTTAGCGACGGCCTTAGCGACGGCTTCTGGCGTGCCGTGTGGATTATTCATGATGTTTCTTTCCCTTGTAACGATGCACTTTCTGCTGATCTTGTGCCGTGAGTTTGACCCTAAACGCTTAACGTATCCGAACACGCTTGCACTGAAACGTCCGTCCGTCACATCGCTGGCTGCTTAGACACTAAGTCACTTTATCAATCTTTTAATGTTGGCCATAAAAGTGAAAAATACATTAAAAGAGAGGCGCCGGTTATTGAAATACCTGACTGCTGAAATCTGGTTTCCATTAGGGGGAGCTGGGCTGTTATTGACAGCATCCAGTAAGCCTACACACTGCGTACTTTGAAGTCCCCCTCGCTAGTTAAATGCTCGGTTAGCGTTTGCAGTATAAAAAGGTCACGGACCTCGGGAATCTGTAAAGATTTGTGTGAGCGAATAAAATCCTTCAAGATTCACACGAGAATCGCACGGTATTTGATGGGCTCCCAGCCAAAGACATTCAACCCAGACAGATACACAAGGGAAGCTCCCGAGAGTCTGTTTGTCCGTAGCTGGAGGAACGGCACCGTGAGCTCCGCCCACTTCAGCATGCAGGTCCCAATCAATCCACCAGGGGTCGCCGTCTGTGGTAAACACCACTCTGAGGCATGTGGATGGGCTGGGCTTTTCAATCACCGTTCCAGTGAACAGAGCTTTAGAACACGCCTCGAGGACAAATTTTCCGGAAAGGATGCGGAATATCGTCGCTAAGGTATTCTGCTAGAAAGAGTAGTTTTAAACTGAAGTAATCGCTCATTTTCACTCTATTATTTGAGATTCTACTGATATTAATGATGTTAATGATAGACTGCCCTCCGCTACTTGACTTGATCCACACAGTCTTATCAGTGTTATCGTCTTATCGAACGGCCAGCTGCAGGTGATTATGGGAGTCCTTTGCACACCTATTGTTGCCGTGGAGACAATGCGGGTAGCCCAGCAGAGCGTGACGCGGGCGAAAAGGCCGGTGCTGAGGTCCGTCAAGGCCTGATTTGCACAGGGTGATGAATGGGCCAGACAGCCCGCCCCAAAGTCACATGCTGAATACCGCTGATGAGCTCTGTGATTGAATTGATTTCGAAGACGCCGACCGCTGCAGGCACCTTTGTTGTGGGAGCTCAGCGGTGGCCCCAGGAACAAAGATCGCCGATCACCAGCCCTAGTTCCGTCCAAAACGTTGCCAAGTGGTGTGACTCTGCAGACCGAAGGTCAAATGGATACCAAAAATGCTGCTTAGATAGAATGAAATGATCCAGAGCTGATAAAATGATTGACGCTTGTACAGTCACTGTAGCTATCGCCATTATCATCATCAACACCATCACTGTCATCGTGATTTGAATTGGTGTCATGCCTCTGACAGAACATTCCAGAGAAATATGTAGAATGATAATAAGGTAGAGAATAGCTAGATGGACACCTGCAGGGTCATGAGGAACAATAAATTGAACTGTATGTGAATGTGGAAAAAATTACTTAGCAATTACTAGTTAACCGTGGCAAATCAGTCCCCTAACGTTAGGACACCAGCCATGGTATAGTGTGTCACATGGCAAATCCATACCCATCCTGCTTACCTGAGCAGAAACCAGCCCCTCTGCTGCCCCATGTGGGGATAAAGAGTCAGCAGGCAGGAAGAAAACACTATGAAAGTAAACTCCAACGAGTACCATTGATGTCTGCTGTCATTAGCCTCGCTCAACATACCTCATATTTCCAGAATGTTCCTTAATCGTAACTAACATCACAAATAGCGAAGCATCTGTGCAGGGTCGTTAATGTTCATGTTAGTATCTCTCCAGCCCCGATTCTTCTTCTTAACGATAGTAACAAACTCCCTCTGTTGTCACAGCACAGAGGGTGATGCCGTTTAAACCAAATGCAAGAATGTGTAGGACGAGACCGGCGACCGAAACGAGGACATCATAACAGTTTACGATTTTTTTACTCTGAGACTTAACTGCTGTGAGACGGAGTATTTTACAAACTACATGAGAATTTCTAAAGGTTTCCTTAAGCCATTCTTGCTGAAATAATTGGGCTCATGTTTAATTCATTGTTTTATTTCCGTGTATCGAGAGAAATGTATCAGAGCGTCTCTCAGAGGCACGTTGGGTGTTGGATCGGGATGTGAAAACTACGCTGCTTGGTTCAAAAATAGAACGGCGCCCTTTCAACTTTCAACGTCAAGTTTTAGCAAGTTGCCCGGTGCAGTTGTGCACGGCGTGAGGGGCATACCGCTGAGCAGGAGCTGGTTGCGCCTGTATGACGGCGGTAGGGTGTTGACGTGCTCCAGGCGCCGCGCCACCGTCCGGGAGAAGTGGCCCGGGTGCCGGAGGCTGCCAACCGTCAGGCTGTGTAGGTATATGGGCTCCACAAAGTGCGTGAGAAGGGATCCCTGTAGGCCTAGAACGTTCCACCTGGAGGAGGATGGGAGTGCATGTTAGGATGAGCGTGGAAGGGGGCAGGGCGTTAGACATGCGGCGTTCGCCCCAGGGCTCGTTAACATCGAGACACCACCCATTTTATTTTATTTTTATAAACAAGAGTAGCAGCAAAGTGACATCACCTCCTCCCCCATCAGGTTTGCCGTATGGGGAATCTGTTTACCATCTTAATGCCACGCTCCCTCCACACTACTGTCAAATTTATAATATTATTAAAACATAGCACGGCACTTGAAGCTGTCATGTACAGAGCCCAGTGAGTCACCCCCCCAAAGAACGCAGCGTGTGGTGATGCTTAGCTTTGCTATCACATAAGGACTGGGGGGGCCAACCTGCAATTAACAACACGGTACTTACCTTAAACGAGACATTATACACAGCACCAGATCTTACCCAAAGGCCATTTCTGAATAGGGGAGACTGTTTAAACAAACTAACTCTAAGTGATTTCAGTAATTTACGAGTTTCTTTTTTTTCTTTTTTGCGTTTCGAAAGCTGCAGCAGAGCAGATTCTCTTTATCCTGTTTTGTGATGAAATTTTAGGCCCCTAATGACATCAACCACCTTGATGAACGTCAAAAGAACCAATCAAATCTGCCCTAAACGAGGTTGCGTGTGAACATGTCTCATATTAACATATTAACCTGCGTAAACAGTCATGATGCTAACACCCCAACGGTCCGGCTCCAAATAAACCATTTGTGCCATGTTTTATTGCACAAGTAGTAGGCCCGATATGTTGATGGGCCAGGCATCTTCCTCCTCCTCTTCCTCTTCTCTCCACGAAGACAGAAGAACAAGCAGAAGCTTCACTATCAGCTTCCGTTAATGAATCTCCGAAAAGAACATTCACTGCCGCACATTGTGCTGCAAATTTTTACCACAATTGTTCTCCTTTTAATTAATGTTTCTTCATCATTACTGCTAATTGTTGCGGCTGCCTCTTCTCCCCTCGCATCTTTATTTATGATTAATAATGAGTCATTACATTCTCGCGTCTCATAACAGTCAATGAACAAACATCTCCTTTCAAGAATCACTCAGTGACTCACACCTAGTCCCCTGTACTACCTATGGAGCAATCTGTTCCCCCCTCCCAGCCCCCACCTAAAAACAGAAATGATTTAGCTTGCAATATTAATTTGCCCAGGATGCAGTGCTGTGAATTAGAAACATCTTTTAATCTCATGCAAGAAGAGACAGCCATCTGGTGACTGTAAGGATGCGAGGGGCAGCCTTCATCTCTTCCTCATACTCGGCCCTCTCCCGCTCCGTAAACGCGCCCATTAAAGTAATGTGTTCATCTACATAAAACTCAAATGGAATATAAAGGATAATACTCATATGAAATCCATTCTGGCCCTCAATTAAAGCGGCCGCCGGTTTAATTAAACATCTACTCCGGTCAGCTGGTTCCGTCTCGGCACCAATCTATGGAGAACCTTGTCGTCAGATGCTGTTACTGTAAAGCTTCTGTCTGTTAAAACAGACGAGGCTCCCACTTTACAGCGGCGGACGTGATGGGGGAGACCACGGGCAGAGCCGGGGGGGGGTGGCTGGATGCTGGGACCAGCGATGGGGACAAGGAGCCAAGCTGTTTTCACTCTGCTCCTTAGCATGACCTTGATTAGCCGCCCCCGTGACCCACCCACTCCAGTGGAGGTACTGGTATGATTTACAGGGATATAAAGCAAGATAGGGGCCAGGGGGGCGCGAGGGGGGGGGGTTGTCCCTTCTCTTTTTATTCTCTTCTTTGTGATGTAATTGCTTTCACCCCGGCGCTGACCTGGCTAGATTTAATCGGAGCATTTCCAGCCCCGGCCAACTGGATCCAATTGGTTAAATTAATGTCGGTGGTGGCGGAGACTGTCTGCCCCCCAACCCCCATCCCACACAATACTGGCTTAACAAAACTGTCCACAAGTCCTCACTCAGCCCAGGTTTACAAAAATGGCTGGTGGGATCCAACAGCGACATCTACACAGATCCCGATGTATGCCAATGGAACTGCCCCTGCCCCAACACACACATACACACACACACACACACCAAGACACACTAAGTTCTCTCCTAATATTAAACTGATGGAATGAAATTCAGCCCTATTTTAAACTGCCCACATCCCCAAAAATCCTTCATTTAGCCACAACCGTAAAACCAACATGCTGTACAGTATAATGCCAGTATATATAAACCATCAGCTGTTTCTCTGCCATTTAGCGAAATCTGTCCAAACAGGGGCTACTCAGTCTCTGCCTATGGACATAAGCCAAAACATGCACTCTGATCCCCAAGCATACAACACAAACACATCTGAATCAACCCAGAGAGGTAAGGTCACAAAAGCACCCAAAACATTTTATTTATTTTGTTGGCGTTGGAAGGCACGGCTGCCTTTATATACAGCGTCTGCTCCTGGCCGCAAAATACTTGCTATATATAATAATAATAGTGATATAAGATTGAGTTTGGGATGGTAACGGTTTAGTTAGCAGCTGTTTTCACCAAGCCTGCAGGAGCAGATAAAGGCAGAGGAACCCGCTGTTCTTCATTATGACTGTTTTTCAGTTCATTAGGCAGTGCTGGGCCTAGAAGGCCGGTCGCACGCACATACGCACCGTAACGCGGCCCATTCATCACACCGTTAGCACCTGACGCTAATGCACCCTGTTCTGTCACTCGCCTGGCGATCTGGTTAAACGGGCAGCAGCCTTGGCCCCAGGGTGCCGAGTGGGGGAGGGGGGGGGGGGACGGCGGCTGCAGGCCACGGGCGATGGCTCCCAGGAGGCCTACCTGCAGATCTTGTCTGTGCAGGACATGGTGATGAGCTGCTCCCCTTGAAGCACGCCGTCCCATGTCTGTGTGTCAGCACTGGAGCGTACGGGCAGGGTGCCCTCACCAGACTCCACCTTAGCCCGGAGTTTCCCGTGTGGTTTCTTCACCAGCGGCCGGCCGGCATGCACTGGAGGGGGGGGGGACCAGTAAATCACATGCTAAGGGGGGCGGTGCTGCTATATGGTGCCCGTTCAAATATGTTATTACTCTGAAGGCCAGAATTCATAACCGCATTTCATTGTCGGTAACATTTCTCTGACTGCATCACGTTATGCTGTAATGGATTCGGCGCCGTATGGAGAAAATCTAATGAAGTCGCCAAACTGAATGTCGGCTGCATTATTTCATGCGAGAATAACTCAGAGGTAAGTAACTATGTTAGTTATGATACTGTGCGCCCGGGACGCTGTGCAGGCCTCACTCGAATCTAAGCGATTTACTATTCCAAAACTGCATTATCTACAGTTTATTTCTACAAAGAAGTCCCACGATTTCCTGGTAACATTAACAAACCAGCAAAATCAGACTCTCAATTCACATCACAGATAGTTAAATATGAAAGTAGTGTATGTGCTGTTAAGTGTATGTGCTGTTAAGTGCCAGCTTACATTTTGATTGATGTATGAGACGTTTTCTGTTTCTGTGTGCAGCTATTTGTTGTTAAACAGGATACTGATGCATCTCCAAATCTGCAGCTTTAACCTTAATTTGCACTCAGTTAACAAGACTTTAATTAAAGCGGAGGACTAATTGGTGACTGAGTATACAGTAGCATACTGTGGCAGCCAGTCAGAGCAGAGAAAAGTCCAAATACATATAGTTTAAAATATACTATGGAGTATATTTTAATCATACAGTGTTATGAGTGTGTGCATCGAATCGGCAGCAGATAACATTACTGCTGTTGCTATGATGCCTCAACATCTGACTTTGCTATGAAAAAACAGCGATGTGGGAAATTTTGTGGGTAAGTGTAAAGGAGGATTATTCCCTCCCCCGTCACACTCCTCCTACTGAAAAAAGGGCCCAGTTAAGCCCTGAGTTCTCCTCTGAAGGGTCGAGGAGCAGAAAGAAAAGGTATTACGGAGTCCAGCTGTAGAACTCATTTCCTAATCTGCAAAGGCTGACTGATGAACGTTTTTAAGGGATTTTTTGACCAAGCAAGAGAAGTTCAGCTCTTCCCAGGAAGGCGTGCTTTTTAATAATGCAGTAATTACTCTGCACACTGTACTCTAAAAATATCATAATAATAGGACCATGTTAGCCATGTTTCAACAGAATGGGACCCCATTTTGGCTCCAATGCGACTCCCAGACCTGGAAGACTCCAGAAGAGACATATGTGTCATGCAGAAAAGGAAGATATTTGACACTCAGGCCTATAACAGCAACACAAATAAGGTTCAGGGTATGGATAACGCCAGTTAGTGGGCTCGAACCCGTCAAAGCCACGGTGCAGGTGGATCTGGGTCACATGACCCTGGAGAGGAGGCAGCCTTACGATCGGTGGAGATTTCATAGGGAGAGTTGAGCCGGGCGTCCCCACAAGGAGATGTGCTGATGTACATGTGGAACAGGATGTTCTCCCTCAGCCGGAAGCTGGCCTCCTTGTGCCGGATGAAGATCGACTGCTCCCAGTCCGCCTTGTTTTTGCTTCCGACAGACGTTGCCAAGAAGGAGATGGGGAGGGAAAATCAGTTTTAAAAAAGCACGGGGCAACCAAGGCTGGATCTGAGGCTGTCAGCATGCCGGCCATCGAGCAGCGAGTGTGCCTCCTGTTGGTGTGTAGTATTTCTGCATCAGATGGGGCATATATTTGTGCTCCCTAAAATCTCTTTGTATGGTGTCGAAGGCAGGTGGGATGGGGGGTGGGGGTGGGGTAGTAGTGCTTGAACTTGTTCTCTGCTGTGGCCAGTGGGAGGGGAAATCTACAGCACTCACACTGAACCATGCACACTCTGCTCAGCTGCTGGTTGATGGCGCAGAAGAAGACTGTGACCACCCCCTGATGCCGAGCCATAGAGCCCTATCATTAAGGTACATGGCTTCTGACTTCTGTGCTGTTAGTTCTGTCATTCCCAGAATGCACTGGCCACATTCTGTAACATGACAAACGGGCTCAAAATTCGTGGCATCCGAAGATGGAGTTCATTGAACTCAAATGTTGGGCACTTGATAGTTGCGAATACAGTAGGCAGGTAGCCACATAGCAAAATAATTGGTTTGACTTTTTTTTAAATACCAATCAGGTATATAGCCCCCTTGAAATTTGCTTTAAGCAGCCCCCACCCCCGACAACATTTATTTATGGATATGGGCTACAGTCTTGCATCTTGCCATTCATTGGACAATGAATTTCAATGTGAAAACCATGGTTATGAACACTCTGCAAGATGAGGTGAGGCTCCTTCACCACTATACAGGGTTTACAAACGCCCCAGGGCACGATTCCTAAGCTCAAACTCCAGCAGTAGACACTGTCCCAGGGAGCATCGTCTGGACTCCACAGTGTATGCGGCCGGTTTCACCCCCTTGAGAGGCCCGGTTTATTCATTTAATAGCGTGTTGCGAGATGACGAAGGTCATCTCCAGTATGCAAATTTGACATTAAGGAGATCTCCCATTCCACCGGCACGTCGCAGCAGGGCGGCCGCTTAGCATAGCAATCTGCAAGCGGGCGCAGAGCCTCGTCTCTCGCATTAAGACGCCTCGAGGAGGTGTAATGTCCGATTAGGGATCTCGGTGCGGCTAAACGGCAGATAAAATCACCCGGCAGGCTTTGAGAAAGTTTAAAACATAAACAGAATATTAATAATAAAATTATTATGTAACTTTATATACCAACACTTATCCTTCACTAAAGATAAGTGGGTTTTGGAACAATTATGCTTGGTGGGCGGAGGCTTAATTATGAGAATATATTTGATTTATGAACCTTAACTGTTACCATGGTGCTAATTATCGCTATAATCATCACACATATAAAATGTTCAGAGTAAGAGACAACTGTACGGCGCACATGTCAAAGATATTATGGTGAACTTTGTAGTAGTTTCAGTATTAATAAAAACTACATCATTTAAATGTCACAGTGATACGGTTGAAATATACTCTTTTTTAGGCTTTTACATAATTTTTATGATTAGTTGTTCTATCCACTGCTTTGAGGATATATAACTTCATTGGCAGCATTAAGACGCGTCTCACCTGAGGAAAAACTCCAGCTGAGCGTAGAGGAACCGCAGGAAGGCCCTTCTGGCGACGACCTCAGCGTGGCAGTCATGCACCGCCAGGCCCTGCTCGCTGATGTACTCGCCACTCAGGCATTTGGTGCCGGTCGATATGGCAATGACCTGGGCTTGCCTGAGATCCAGACCTGGGGTGTGGGGGGGATATAGGGCACAGGAAGAGCAGGTGAGTCCATACCACTCAGTAGGGTGACGAGGGGGTGGGCCATACTCACAATCACAATCATACCCATGCATCTATCCGTCTTCTGTAACCGCCTATCCTATTCAGGGTCGTGGGGGGTCTGGAGCTTCTCCAACTCAGGATGGGGCACCAACCCATCGCAGGGCACACACACACACACACACACACACTCAGACACCATTCACTCACCACTCCGTTTTTTTTTTTTTATATACTAATCAGGCACATAGCCCATAGCCCCCCTCCATCCCATAGCACACTTACAGGTAAGTAGTACCTACATTTAATGTGAGATTTAACCACAGCATGATTTTGACTGCTGGGGGAGGGGGGGGGGGGCACTGGAGTACCCAGAGGAAACCCCATAATGACACAGTGAGAAAATGACAGCTATGGAGTTATGGCAGAGAATCCTGGTCCTAGAGGTGTGAGGCAACAGTGCTATTTCCTGTGCCACCATGGTGCCCCCCAAAATATATATATATCACAAAAGTAGGGAGAAGGTAAACAAGTGAAATAAAGTAAAAAATCTCACAAATATAAGGCGGGAAATAGTAAACAGATCTTGTAAAAAAATAGTGAGAAAGACCAGGTAGCAGCATCATTGCTAGCTAGCTATCAGTGTAATAAGGTGACAAGTGTAAAAATAGCAAACAGTCACAAGTAAACTAGCGACAGTGATTAGCAGTAGTATTCCGTACTGGAGTGAAGTAAGTGATGGCTTCAGAGTCATCTTTTAAGGCAGATTCATGATAAAAATGGCACGATTCCTGTCACCATTTTCTATATTGAATATGTCAATATTAGGACTATTGGATACGTTTCCATGTCAATTACCAGTTTATTGCCATATCTACATAATTAAATTAGCGACTGGCTGGAACATTCACACAGTGCTTCACGCGGTGTGCTGTATCCTCATGTGCAGAACAGTCCACATTCCCCGAGCATCAGTGTTAACGCCACGTGTCATAATCGAGATGATTGATGGAGCTCCTGGGGCTGGAGGTTTGGTGTAAATTAATGCAGTAAAACTGTCTACAGTAAACAAAGGCGTTTTGCATCTTAAGTGCCGCCATTAGAGATGCTGGTATTAATGAATTAACTCGTGATCCTGAAGCAGGGGATGGGGGGGCTGTGGGCTTTTTGCGAGCGAAGTGACAAAACCACGAGCAAGCAGGATGAAGAAGACGCAGGATGCTGAACAAGCCTGCAACAGACGCCCCGTTCATCTGACTGTTGGGAGACATTCAGTAACTTCTGCTTTGTTTTGTTTAGTTTTTGCCTGAATGAAACCTGACTATGTGGCAGCTTCGCTCAGTGTGCTTAACGGCACTTTCTCTTCAAAACAACAAAATCTTTCCATCTTTCTGGAAATTCAGGCTTCAGTGCTCTCTGCCAGACCTGCAGGCAGTGGGTAACATATGAACTTTTATCTTCAGAGCACCAGATGGTGCCGCACACATGGCTGGACCACCTTTACAACATGGGGTTGGCTATAAGAATGATGAAAATATCGAGGCAGAGTTAAAGGGCTAACCTTAGAAATCTATCACGCTGCCTTTAAAGCATCATCAAAAAGTCTGTTGCTATGTGAATGGATGCCAGGAAAGACATTCAATCAGTAAACAAAGAGAATCTACAAGAAATAAATCAATAGCTGACGGACATCCACCCCAATGCTGGAGGAATGATTCATTCATGGATTAATGAAAGAGATCATCATGTCCACCGGAACTGTCCACCGAAATTTCAATACATATATCTGTCACTCGATGTCATTTTAAACTAGCTACTAATTTGCGCCAAGTAGCTAGAGGACTTCTTGTGAAAGATTTAACTAATGCCCAGAAAAGCAGCTATCAGAATTCCTGTGAGGGCCTCGGCTACCGTCCCACAAAGCAGCTAGCAGACTTCCTGTGAAAGCCTTGATTAATGTCCCATGAAGCACCTAGCAAAGTTTCTGTGAGGGCCTCAACCAACAACCCACAAAGCACGTAGTGGACTTCCTATGAGGGCCTTGGCTAACATCTCAGACAGCTGCTAGCAGACTTCCTGAGAGGGCTTCGGCTAACGTCTCACAAAGCAGCTAGCACACTTCCTGTGAAAGCCTCAGCTAACATCCTGCAAAGCAGCTAGCACACTTCCTGTGAGGGCCTCGGCTAACATCCCGCAAAGCAGCTAGCAGACTTCCTGTGTGGGCCTCGGCTAACATCCCGCAAAG
>JAODJX010000001.1:15878449-15902753 GCA_026776945.1 Isichthys henryi | reverse complement strand
ACAGAATATTCATATTAGCATTTCCTGTTTTGTCTTTTAGTCTTTTAGCTTGTCTGTGAAGCCCTGCCTGGCTGGTGGATGGATATCTGATGGGAAAACCTACAAGTCATTGTAGATGCTTGAACAGACCTGGCCCTCCAGCACAATGGCTCATGTGCACTGTGAAGCCGACTCCACCCCCCACGCTTCTGCCAAAAAGGGCACCCGAAGAAAGACTGGGGTATGTGTGGAACCAGGCTGATTGCACAGGGGACATTACTGACATCTCTCACAATCATCTCTCGCGCTTTCTCTTCTCTTCCATGAGACACTTCATCTCGGAATTGTGGCTCAGAACACCCGGACAAATTTAAGCAAATCTGCAGAAAGGACTGGAGATAGAGAATGAGAAGGCTTCCATCTCCAGAGACGAATGTGAATTTATCCAGTTCAACTGAACGCAGACACACCATTATTCCCTCGTTCTACACTTGACAAAAATGGCCTGTTTGTATTTCTGCTGACATTTTCTGGTGGGGTAGCACTGGCCCAGTTCACACAGGATCATCCGATAGAATTAGCAAATACAGACGCTCCTCTACTTACGAACTTTCAGACATAAGAACGAAGAGGATTGTAAATCCAAATTGTGTTCAATGGGCTTCCGTTTCCTGTCCGCAACATAATTTTTTTTCTGTGCGCCAATTCTGGGTATTACCATTTCTGACCACTATTGCCGTCGCGCAGCAGCGTAGCGTGCGTACTCCCAGCATCCTAGTTATTTGTACCTGCGTATACCCTTAAAATGATGTTACTACCGAACATTTCAAGTTACGAACGGCCGTCCTGAATGTATCTCATTCGTAAGTAGAGGAGCGTCTGTATGGAGAATACACAGTAAATATTGAGAGTTGCATGTTAGTGTGGACACCCTAACGGGGTGGTGTGTCAGTGCATGATAGACTAATGTTCAGGTCAGAGAAGCACAGAGGGCTTCATAGTACACATGTGCTTGAACAGACCAGGAAGGCCACGCATCAGATCTGCCCTCAACCCCATTCTTAGAGCCGTCTGCGAGAAATAAATTCCCCGCCCCCCTCCCATACACCAAGGCCTCGAGCAGCGACCCCATGCAGCTCTGGGAAAATCTGCGTTCACCATGTGTCCTTCACCGTGCCTGTTTCACCACCCCTCCCCTCCATCCCCCCCATCGCAGACGCTGCTGCTGACTTTCAGGAATGTGCACGAGTGGCCAATTTCTGGAGCTAAACCGCTGAGGAAAATCCTCTTAAAATCCTTTTAGACACTGTGTCGGGAAAAGAAAAGCTGAAGTTTCTCCGAGGCGGGCAGGAGCAACTTGTGTGAGAGGAAGGACAACATTTTCCTGGCTTGATGTTGGGGGCCGGGAGGGGAATTTTAATACGACATACTGCGTTTAGTAACACTGTGCATCGCAGACACGATGAGATTCAGCTGTCTCACACAGCCTTAGCGAGGGGGGTTGGCTGCCAGGGGGTCTTACTATAAATAAGCGTATACATTATTTTGCAGTGTCAGTGAAGCCGGCAAGCAGTAACACTATGTCATGTTTACAAAAGACCTTTTAAATCAGTTTGTATTTCTACGCACACAGCTATGTATATGTATGTATGGGGTGATCTCTCACAATACCATCATGTTTGATTACAAGCCCTGGGCAACATTGTGGAGCAAGTCTCCTCAAGTTATCTCCAATGTGTCATTTACATTTCCCATATATATCTTTACCACACTTGTAATGCACACACTTTAAAAATCCATTTGAAAAGTTCCCAAAACTAGTTTCCCCTGATTGCTATTTAAATATTGTACTAATTTAACGTTGGAATTGGTTTGTGTCGTGTTTGTCTATTTGCCCTTTGTTTCTCCATCTCCTTTGGGCAACGGACTGAATTAATGTTTATAGACACTGAGATGCCACACATGAAGAAACAGGAGATTGTGCAAAATACTTTCCCAATTATAGCTCGATAAACACACAGGAGACCTCATTTCCAAGCAATGCTCATTTTTTTACCCCCCATGTTAGGGGCACAGGAACAATCGTTTACTCATTTCCTTCCATGCAGATTCTGTTGACTCCCAACTCAAGCTTTTACGTGGCTCCATGAGATTATGTGACACCTACATCCAAAATAAACATTGCCTGTGCCTGCTTGCATATCCCATCCTCCCCGCCCCTTCACTCCTCCCCCTTAATTAAGCTTTGAATCATCATCCCATAATTCCTGGTGCTCCCGCTGCTGGTAGTATTACAGGCTACCATAAGGAACAGCACACACTTGCCAGAAGCGAGTTGGCATTGCTCACCTGTGGGAAATGAGGGCATTTACTCCTGCTGGGAATATGGCTGCTTCTCCCCTCGGGTGCCAACTCGAGAGCCTGTAACGCGGACAGCGCCGCCTGGCGTTTTGCCAGCTTCTTGCTGCGTCCAGAGCCCTCGAATATCCTCCCGTCCACCCTCACGGCCATTACGAAGCTCCTGCTGTGTCTGCTCTGTGCGCTCTCCGAGAGGAAGACGTACCTCAGGCCTGGTCGCAGCTCATTTAACAGCACCACCGGGCTCTTCTCGCCCTCCACAGGGGAGGCCATCTTCTGCTTGTTTTGCCCGGCCCGGGCCACTAGGCCCAGCGTGGGGCGAAGTGGTCTCCCGTGCCAGAGGGGTCCGGGGACCGACTCATTTTCTGTGGACCCGCACACCAGCAGGCCATCAGCTTGGGACGCCGGCTCAAACTCCTTGAACAGCGAGTCCGGAAAGTCGGCCTGATCCGAAGTGAAGTCGGCTGTTGGGTTTCCCCGGTTTCCCATGGCTTGGTGAGCCTGAGGGGCATTTGGGAACTGGACAAAGGACCTGAGGGCCATCTCTGCTGCCCTCATCTTGGCCTTCTTCTTTGTAGGCCCTGTGCCCTCGAATGTGAGCCCGTTGACCTCCACGGCAATCGAGAACACTGGGGCGTGCACTGGTCCGGTCTGGGAGACCATTCGGTACTGCAGGCCCGGCCTGAGCTCGTTCAGCTGGACCAGAGCGTTCTTTGGAGCATCGGACCAACTCAGCCTTTTGTAAAACAACTGGAGCTTACAAAGGTGGGAGTTATTACCCTCTTCCAGTGGCCGCTTCCTCTTCAGGCCAGAAGTCCCGCCTCTGGAGGCATCGGAACGGAAGATGGACTGGTGATCTCCGGGAAGCAGAGTGCAGTCTTCCAGATTTCCAATATTTCGGTTTTCCTTCACCTCGGCGCTGCTTGTGCCTGGAAAAGATTGAAGGGAAAAGCGGTTTCCTTTGTGTTCATGTTCCTGAAATATATGGCAGCATATCACAGCCACATTATAAAGAATTGAACAAGATCTGCTGATTTACCAAATACAGAACAATTCAGCAATGTGGACATAAAAATCTGAGCAACATGGGGCGATACGAAGCCATGACAGCAACTCCATTAATCACCATATACGGCTGGGTTCTGGAGTCTTTCTCAAATGTTTTCGGATCCACGTATAAATCCCCGCAGATCATGGCGTCACCTCCCAAATTATTCTGTAATCTGCAGTGAAATTGGGTGTGATTCTGCGTTTAAAGCAGCCGGTTTGCTCCCTGCTTTCAACACGAGGGCAGCACGGATCCCATTGTAATAGACGGATAGCTCTGATAGCTGTGGGTGCTTAAAGCCTTTGGAGATAAAGCAGAAGATCAGCTCTTATTTTCCCCACTTTATTCTTTAATAAAAACAGGATGCAGCATTGCTTGTCTGCTGAATGATGCAGCACCAACCAGCTCACAGCCAGCACACTTCTAGGTGCGTTTAACGCACCTTTGTGAGTGCCTACTGTGTTTAACTTTTTATGTTGCTATGGAAGTTAGTGCTCAGGGCAAAATTTAATAATGTATCTTTTTATCTAAAGATAAAAAATAAATGACTTGAATGAAAAATGAAAAAAGACAATACGGTCTGAAACAAACAGTGAGAACAGTTCACCCTCCTATGCCTTTTACCTACCAAGTCCAGTGAAGTAAAATGCCTTTATTTCTTGCTGTATAGTGGCTTACCTTACAAACTCAGCCACAAAAATAATAATATATTAATAGATCCAAAGCCTAATTGTTTGACCAAGAATAAGACTGCTACATTTATGGGATTATACGATTATGAAATGATACTGGAAGATTTAAAGAACTTACTCAAATTATCTTCATCCTCTGTGTTTACTGTCCCAGGATTCATGCATTTGAAAGGTGCTATAAATGCAGAAAGCATGCTGACTTTCTCTGAAATCAAACAGAAAAGCAAAATCACTGTATGAAATTTCAGCATCTGCAGTGTGTGTGTAACAGGACCGTAGTAAATTCAGGTGTATGAACCTCAGAAGTATGGAATGAAACCAGGGCATTACATTACAGCTGTCTGTCAGCGGCTGGCGAACGGCGCATTAACCATGAACCTGACTTAGGGCGGTGAATTACCTCCCTGTGCTAAAGCGGCAGCGTTTCTGCGAGGAGCCTGTAACTGCATCCGGCCGCCTTTCAGATCTGCTCACTCGCACCTGCCTTGTTTACAGACAACGCTTCCATTAAGGACTTTGCTCGGTCCACAGAGCAGAGAGTGGAATCGACGAGCCGAGAGGCACCTCAATTAGATTCTTCACAGCTGGACATCCTTTAATGATCAATAGTTTTAACGGCCTAACAACAGTGGGAGCAGGGAGTGTGATATCTGAGAGCACTTCACACATTTCCAGTAGATGGGCAAGACACTTAGACACTTGACTACAGTCTCAGAAAAAAGATTTTTCTGTTTGATAGCACTTATTGCTTCCTGAACCCAAGGTTAGATTTGAAGCACTTTCTTCATTTTATGTAGTTAAAAAATAATCAGCATTTCTTAAAAATACCTCAGCTGTATTGCGCATTTTGTACAAGCCTTTATTCAAGATTGTGTCGTTCAATGAATAACAGAGTTCAGAGACATAAACTTTATTATTTGCATGGGAATATGTATAGCTCATTGCTTTACAATGCTTGCGAAATGCTTTACGGCACAGTTAAGGCTTCCATAAAGTGCTGGAACAGATGAGGACGCCGAATGGTCAAAAAATGCTTCCTTCTGCCAGACTGACAGTTTAGGCAGCCAACCAATTTAAAGGCCTCCGTGGGCGATTAATCTGCATTTGGCTCAGTCATAAGGAGCTGCTAATTGCAAAATAGATGTTAATGCTCGAAAAAGTGGCTTAAGTGTTAATTAAGTCATACAGAAATTCACTCGACTGTGAAAGATAATGGCTATGATCTTGCGGGAAGGTTATCAAAATTAATGTGACTGTAATCCTATACAAACATAAAAAATTAAACTGAAAATTACGAGAGGCCTTTAAATTCACAATTTTTTCTTCCATTTTTTTTGGGTTCTACTCATGAAACATCTTCTGAGTTTATTAAACAGAGATATAGCGCAACCCCCCACCCCACCCACCCACCAGAAAGGCGCAGTATCGGCAGACACCTCTTTCTCTGGGTTTTTGGGAATGATGTGTGGCAGAGATGAGCTTGCTTTAGCCGGAAAGGTTTTGTGTATTTCCTGTGTCTGCTTGCGCCCAGGTGTCGGGCCGTGAAACACATGAAGCGATTTAGGAAAGCGTTAACCGGTGATAATGTTGTGATTCACCAGTCCAGCAGTCTTAAAAATCACCGGAACACCAGAGGACTTGGCACCTCCCCTGAACTTCCCGGATTGTGACCAGAGCTAACTGAGAATGCACTAAGGAACTGAAATCCAATTATTTCTCCTAACAAGCAGCAGGCAGGATTGCTTCTGAAGACCACTGGGGACTTATGGGCCCTGTACACCTGAGGAGACCCTGATGAAGAGATGGGCAAGATGAATAGTAGATCCGTCTCTGTGAGACTGGGTGGACAGCTTGTTGAGAGCTTGAGAAAAGTACAACTGCCTTAAACTAACAATCTGCATCACAGTCAATGCCTGTCACAGTCTGTTGTTGGGGAACAGAGGAAGTCAGTCCTAGGGGGTTAATATGTAATCATCATCATTATTAGTATTAATATTATTACCACTACTAATGTGCCAAGGTTTTCATCCCACACATGAAAAATGTCATGGATCTGAACTGAAACCAATTAAATTGACCTAGGGGGTATGAATGGAATAACCAAGCATGGTTTTGAGGCAGATTCCTTCTTTAAAAGTCAGGCTAATTTATGCAATTTAAATTTTAATGGAAATGGATTTTGGACACAGGGATTGCACTGAGCAATAGATTACACTATCCTCTCACAACACTGTGAAGAAAAAAAGACGTGGAACTTGTGGAAAAAACAAATCCTCCGATCCAGCACTCAGACACCAGAATGTGACACGTTGATTCTGTAATCACCTAGCATTATGTTGCCTGGGATGCTGATATATACCGCATTTTAAGTTTGTCATAGAAATAGCTATGCAGTGCGAGGGGGTTCTGACTCATTCATCTTCCCCCACGAAAGAAAATGCAGCATCCAGGTGAGGTTTTTGGGTCTTGGCGGACAGTCGTGATCCCTTGGGAGAGCTAGGACAGATTATAGAGTGGGGGGGATGAGCCACCTCCTTCCCACTCCGCAGCCGAAGACGGTAACGAGCCCCATCAGAACAGCCCCGTGACTCGACATAACGAACGACCGGAGAGACAAGTGGGACGAGCAAGAAGGCGCTGCTCAGTGTCGCTGAAGCGGCAAATGGGAAAGGACGCGTCGTTCCACAGTCGCCTGTGAGAAGGCCAGACAGGGCCGCCGTTAGGAAGCGCCTTGTCTGGTCATGTGACCGGTTAGTAGCGTTGGGTCAGTCACACAGATCCAGTTTGAAGGTGAGAATGTGTGTGGGCTTAGATTGTATATGTGAAAGCCGGATTTAATTTGTAGAAATAATGGCACTCTGAAGACCTGACAGGCCTTTCACACAACAACGTGTATGATATCTGTATAATATAGACTGTCTATATGTATTTGTGCTTGTATATATTTATGTACATACACCCTCTGTCAAGGGTGTGACTACATACTAGGTAAGTGAACTGTCAGTTCTTGATGCTTTTGTGTTGGAAGCAGGAAAAATGGGCAAATGTCAGAAACTGGGCGACTTTGACAAGGGTCAAATAGTGATGGCTAGACGACTGGGTCAGAGCATCTCCAAAACGACAGGTCTTCTGGGGTGTTCCCAGTATGCAGTGATCCGTACCTAACAAACATGGTCTAAGGAAAGCCAACTGGTGAACTGGTGATGGGGTCATGGTTGCCTAAGGCTGATTGATGCATGTGGGGAATGAAGGTCAGTCATTCTGGTCCGATCCCACAGTAGAGTACTGTAGTACAAATTGCTGAAAAGGTTAATGCTGGCTATGATAGAAAGGTGTCAGGATGCACAGTATATTCCTGTATGTGGGGCTGCATATCTGCAGAATGATCAGAACGCCGATATTGACCCCTCTCCACCACCGAAAGTGCACGTGAGCGTCACACCTGGACCATGGAGCAATGGAAGAACATTGCCTGGTCTGATAAGTTACGTTTTCTGTAACATCAGGTGGATGACTGGGAGTGCGTAATTTCCCTGGGGAAAAGATGGTACCAGGATGCACTATGGGAAGAAGGTAAGCTGGCAGAGGCAGTGTGATGCTCTGGGCAATATTCTGCTGGGAAACCTTGGGTCCTGGCATTGATGTGGATGTTACTTTGACATGTACCACCTACCTAAGCATTGCTGCAGACCAAGTACACCCCTTCTTGGCAACGGTATTTCCCAATTGCAGTGGTCTCTTTCAGCAGGATAACGCACTCTGCCGCACTGCAACAATTGTTCAGAAATAGTACGAGGAACATGAAAAAGAGTTCAAGGTGTTGACTTGACCTCCGAATTCCCCCACATCTCAATCCGACTGAGCATCTGTGGGACGTGCTGGACAAACAAGTCTGATCCATGGAGGCCCCACCTTGCAACTTACAGGATTTAAAGGATCTACTGCTAATGTCTTGGTGCCAGACGTCACTGGACACCTTCAGAGGTCATGTGGAGTCCATGTCTCTACAGGTCAGAGCCGTTTTGGTGGCATGAGGGGCATCTACACAATACTAGGCAGGAAGTTTTAATTTTATGGCTGATTGGGTGTATGTATGTATATGTATGTATGTATATACATACATATTTCTATGTATACCCCGCGACCCAGTGAGGATAAGCGGTTTGGAGAATGGAAGGAGGGATGGATTTCTATGTATAATGTGGTCTCTTTTGGGTACAAGTATCTATGGAATATCAAAATATTTTCATTAAGTAAAATTCATTCAAGTCATGTAATTCTGGTTTCATCGTGTCGTCCCATTCAAGCTGTCTTGCCATAACTCCCCTCGCCTTGGGGAATATTCCGTCTTATGTTGGCAGGAACACTCAGCCGTTTGACCCATATTACAGCCCCATTCATATTTAAAACATGGACACACTGCACACCATACATCCTGACTTACCACCTTGATAAAACTGCTTCATTGACATGGTCTAATGGATAATTCAGGCAGTGGTTTTTAAATTTCCTATAGTATTCTGCAAACTATAAACATCTGGAGGGGTGGGGAGGTGACAGTATTTGACTCTGCCCTAATGGATATTGAAATGTATTTCTGTTTGATGTACTGATTCACTCGAAGTAAAACATTATGTTCAGAGGACACACAAAATTCCGTACTTATAGGACTCATCTTTTGACTGGCATGTCGTAAGTGGGATTCTTGGCGGACAGGACCGAAGGTTAAAAAAAACCAGGCCATTTGATTTCCTGCACCTGGCGGATGACCTAGATGACCATCTGCTTTGCACTTGCTGTCTTCACCTTTGCCAAGGACAGCAGTTAAGAAGGGTGAACAAAAGAATTTGGCTAGACGTCCTCATTCAACTCGGGCTCCATTCAGCAGAGAAGGATTACAGAGACCAAACACATGTTAATTAAAAAAACAGATATAGAAAAAAATAAGCCAAAGAAGTAAAAGTTAGGGAACAGCAGGTATGAAATACCATATAATTTAAATAAAGTTTGACCTACGTGGATACATGTTTGTCTGGATGGGAGCATGTGAGCCCAGTAAATACAACCACGATTATGGAGAAGAGTTCCTGTGTTATTTCTTTCTCTGCCAAGAAGGGGGGATACTCCTCAGAAGTAATGCAATAAGGTGAGGAGCATTTAGGAGCGTTTGTACTTTGTCCTGAGAAGTAACTCTTCATTTACGAGAAGAAGTTAGAAACAGAGGTGTACTGGGGAAAGGTTTACTGCTCTATGCAGAAACATTGCCTGAAAATCGACAAAATAAATAATTGTATACAGTGGGATCCAAGAGAGATTGGCATGAAGATTTCAGCTGTACATCATCTTATCCTGAGACCAATGGAATGACAACATGCCAACATTTCTGCAGGGATCTATGTTTTAGATTTCAAACCATCTATTGAGGACACGCGTTAAAGTAAAGATGTGATTTCTGGCTCTATCTTGGGACCATAAAAGTGAAATCTGCTAAAAATGTTATTGTTTATTCATCTTCAAGCCAGTGACTCATACATTCAAAGAAGGGGCAGCCTGTACATGATAAAGCTTTCTACTGAGAATGTGCAGAGCTTATAATGGCATCTAACACGGACTGGATCCCTTTGTTTTGTTCAAGACATGCTCATATTGGTTTAAGCTGGGTCATCCACCCAAGAGAGGACAACATGAGATATGAAGACATGTCTCCTACCATTACAGTCTCAGCCTACAGAACATCATTTCCTACCACTAATTATGAGATGCCTTACCTCTAGCCAAAATGAGCATATTAACATGTTCACAGAAAAACTGCTTCATGGTCTTTAAAATATACATCATTATATGAGAATCATATTGCATATTATATTACAATATAAATGCCTTCACTGTTATCTCTCCACTTATTCCATTTTGAAAATTAGAAAGACATTTTTATATCATATTCTAAAGAGGAGGTGAGATGGAGTTTATCTAAATACAGTGTACGATGCAACATGACTGACAGTTTCTCTCCCAGAGAAAGAGACTCTTATGGTCCATACACTGACATTCATTCATCTCTTGTCAGTGAGTCGGACACATCTCTTTACCCTCCCCTCTTCCCTAGTAAGACACAAGTCTTTACTCATTGCTGGTAAATGAGTTAGGCACACCTCTTTACCCTACCCTCTCCCCTAGTAACACACGAGTCCTTACTCGTCACTCATCAGTGAGTCAGACAGACCTCTTTACCCTCCCCTCTCCCCTAATGACACAGGAGTCTTTACTCATCACTTGTCAGTGAGTCAGACACATCTCTTTACCCTCCCAACTCCCCTGGTAACACACGGGTCTTTTCTCGTCACTCATTGGTGAGTTGGACACATCTCAATGCCCTCCCCTCTCCCCTAGTAACACAGGAGTCTTTACTCATCACTCGTCAATGAGTCAGACACATCTCTTTACCCTACCCTCTCCCTTAGTAACACACGAGTCTTTACTCATCACTTGTCAATGAGTCAGACAGACCTCTTTACCCCCCGTCTCCCCGAGTATCACACGAGTCTTTTCTCGTCACTCCTTGATGAGTCAGACGCATCTCTTTACCCTACCCTCTCCCTTGGTAACACACGAGTCTTTACTCATCACTCGTCAGTGAGTCGGATACACCTCTTCACCCTCTCCACCCCCCTAATAATACAGTCTCTCCCCATGTGGACTCCCAGCTTCTTATCAGGCTGTCAGGACATGACCAGGCTGCTTACTGGCCTGCACCTTTCACCATCTAATCTATGGGTGTTGGGGGAAGAAAGAAAAACCAATAACTTCCCTTTTGCTGGCAGCCATTATCTTCCAGGCACAACACATTCTTGTACCCTTCCTCACAGTCCACCAGTGCAGTAGAGAAACGTTGGTGCCAAGGGTAGCCAGCTCACGTCACCAGACACACCAAATAAGGACAAATAAGAATCTGATGAAGTCTCTGGAAGGAGAAGGCTGATGCATCACAAATTGCAAGACTAGGCTCTGCACAGTTGTCATGGCAATATAGATTGTCAGGTTTGTCAATCACATAGTATTATTTATAACTAGTGAATACAGTAAACTTGAGCGACTGTATATTCCCCCATGACTAACAATGCAATGTTACATTTTGTGAAATAACAAAATGAGCACTTGTATCCTAAACAGGCCCAATCCTTCAACAGTATATCTCGTCTGGACTCCATACTACTGCAAAGCTGACCATCTAAACAGTTTAATTTCCTCTGCCCGGCACATAAGCAGAAGTGCCTGATTCTGATTTCTTTGCCATGTGGAGTACTTGATTGAAAACACAGTGAGGAGGGTGAGGTTTCCAGGTCTTATGAGGTTTTATTAGGTGCTGGGAATCTCCTTTCCTGAGGTGGTCATGTGCATGTTCATTAAATTCAGGAAATTAAAAGGGATTAAAAATGTAATGATTGGGGCTGCTTGAATGGGCATAGATGGGCCACTCTGTCTTGGGGGGGTAGAACCATCTGTATAGTCAGTCCAGTCACTCCAACAGTTTATAAACAATCCATCGTGTGAGAATAAGTTTCACAGTGATTATTGCCACACTTCTTTTCCCCCGTGCAGAAGTGGGACTTTGCTACATATGGATTAGACATTGTGAAGAACTGTCAGTTAAATCTCTTAGATAAACCGCAGAAACAATCAGATTTACATTCAGCCTTTATTAATTCCTTTTTTGGGAGGTGTTGGTCTATTGTTACATGTATACACATTGAATGTTAGCAGTCCCGGGATGCACAGATGGGACATGGATGTTTCCGTGCCGCTCGTTCCGTGCGACGTAACCCAGCACATCTGGCATGCAGCAGGCGTCGTCCTCGCACTAATTTGTTTGTCACTATACATTGGAGGGGCTATCCGTCATTCCAGCGCACCTTCGTTCCGCTGTGATGTCTGAGGACGTGGCTAGTCATAAGTTTCAGATGCGGGCCACGTGGGACTGCCTCCTGGCAGTGGGGGTGACTTGAAAATGGATGGTGTTCGAGGTGGGAGGACGGGTGGCTGTGTGCTGGGGGCTCGAGGCATTCCTGTGCTTCTTTTTCTTCCAGTGAATGAGAGAAATGAGTGAGGTCTCCATCCCGCTGCTTATGGGGGACCAGCGCTAACTTAAGTGACATTGCTGGGAGCCTGGAGACGAGCCGGGTCATGCTTTAATGGGATTAAATTTTATAATCACACTTATAGACATTCTGTGCAAAAATAATACCATCCTTCTGTGAAGTGTCATCCTCACTGGGTGACAGGCGCCACGGAAGGTAGAGGCGTGATTTCAGGAGGCTGCTTCAGCTGCATTCATTGCAGCCCGATCCCACCGTGTCACCCAATCCCCCAGCAATATCACAATAAATACAAACTGACAGCCCATAATACTCCATTTCCAATTGCATGTACTGCATTAAGAGTAATTCACAGTCAATTAAGGAGCCATTTGAAGCTGATGCATTGAGACTTTGGAATAAATCGCTGTCCCTGTAGTTACAATGCGACGGGGCTGCTCCTTTCCATGCCTCTAAGCGTTGCAAGCTTATGCATTTTACTGTACACTGACATGATGAGAAAAAAACACAGATGAACACTGAACACGTCCCACTTCCTGCTATTCTGCTGGCCATGTAAATCAGTTATAATTCAAAATGCAGCGACACTACCTTAACCTCTTCATTCAGCTGTACAGCATGCTAAAGAAGACCTGAACCATTCAGAGACATTACGCTGCATCACTGAGACCATTCAGCGATATTTTTGCATACTAGAAATCAAGTACAATCAACAGGGAAAACTAGGAATCATCCAATAGACTGATGAAGACAGCGGAGTTGTAGTCCAATGAATGGACAGTTAAGTTCTCGGAAACTAGAGTTGAACTTCCTTTGTGATTGCAACCCGATCAGGACCTCAGGCCGACTCTAATGACAATCTACTGGGCATATGTCTGTCTCAGCTCATGATGCCGTGATGGGCATCACTCCCGCTCCGCTGTAGTTCTGCTCATGTTCCTTAGAACCACACTGCACCTGCAGCGTACCAGCTGGTTAAGGGGGCAAATGAGTGTGTAATTCACCTTCCTCAGTCACTGAACCGCAGTCCCGTGGTGCCCCTGAAAACCTCTACGGTGGGACTGACATTAGCACTTCTTTCCACTTGCTGCTGTCTTCAGGACTTTGTACTGAAGTGACAGCACTTTGTTTCCCATATTCAGATCCTCGCTCCCGCTCTGGTCCTTACGCCATATCTTGTTTTGTGGTTACTCCTTTAGTATTTCGCTGTTACACGGAAGCACCGAGGTTTCAGAGACCGCTTGTCTCTCGTCTATTTTTGTACCATTCTGTTGATTCCAAGTTTCCAGACTTCAAGAGTGAAAGCCTCCCAACTTTCCAGAAAACGTGTCCCAGCACGCGATAAGCTATAGATGAATAAAAAGCTTCACTTTCAGGTTGTGATGTTATATTTTGGGTTGTGTGTCATTACAATACTGTTTGCAATAAGAAAATATGTAAATTATAAGTGCTGTTTCAGGAGATAGGACATCTGCCTCATAGTCATGCAGGGTTTTTCCCTGGGCCTGTGAGTCCGAGCTGTATTTAACCAGCCACTGTGGGTTCAGTTTGGGTTAAATCAACTCCTCTGAATCCGAGCAGCATTTAACCAGCCACTGTGAGTTCAGTTTGGGTTAAATCAACTCCTGTGAGTCCAAGCAGCGTTTACCCAACCACTGTGAGTTCAGTTTGGGTTAAATGAACTCCTCTGAATCCGAGCAGCGTTTAACCAGCCACTGTGAGTTCAGTTTAGGTTTAACCAACTCCTGTGAGTCTGAGCAGCGGTTAACTTGCCACTGTGAGTTCAGTTTGGGTTTAACCAACTCCTGTCCGAGTCCGAGTATCATTTAACCAGCCCCTGTGCATCCATACCGAGCAGCATTTAACGTGCTCCATTGAGCCTGGATTTTATGAGTTCTTTCTGTTGGTTTCTTCCACAGTATTTAGCTTGCAGCCCAAAAAAACACAAAGGAAAAATGTAATATATTATCACCCATTTTTAGACTATTAACTCCTTTCTGAATAATACAGCTGTTGGGATACTGCATAGAGCCAGGCTAGAAGGATTTTGATGTCACCCCTAAAACCTACTCATAAGTAATTGATGAGTAGCACATTCCTCAGTGCTTAGTATTATTACCGAATGTCACAGTAATGTTAAGTTATTTCATCATAAAAGAGGACTTATTTTTTTATAAGCTAAAATAACGGTGTCCATTCAGAGGACTTAAGACTAGGAGGTTTTGGCTGTTAGACCTTCAGATATGGGATTCTTCTTCGCGATGAAAAGCATCCAGTGGAATGTATGTAGCAGATTAACTGACTACACTGCATTACTAAGGCTTTTATGTCGCAAGATAACGAGCTCGGCAATTTGTTAACGAGGGCTCTTATTTATTGGTGCACTGTGTTTATTTACTCTGACCCACTCGGCCGTTTGGGCAGCACTGTTATTTGCGGTCAGTTTAAATCACATTCCAGCTTTAAATAGCAAAAGCCCAGAGACGCCGTCCCCCATAAAGACTATTTGCCGTATTGGCTAACCTCCCCTCAGAGACATTTTCAAGGATGGTTAGATAGAAAAGCGAGATAAAATACCTCTTAAATGGGTTGGCCATGGAGCTGTGAGTGTTTAAAAGAGAGATATTAACATCCCTCTAATGCCTGAACAATAGCGAACATCCCAAGGGGGCTGTATCTTAACAGGTACTCTCTGGCTTTACAGTCAAGCTGAAGGAAAGCTCTTCCATGAAGAGAACGCCTTGCTTTGTAGCCCTGGGGCTGCCTGACGTGTGATAGATTGTCTTCTTTATAAAAGAATGATCAGAGTGGGTGTCTTTCAGTCGACGGTGTCTAGACGAGCATCACACACAACGCTGAAGGGTTACTTTTATTAAAGAGACACCGAAAGAGTATAGAATTCACGTGAGGTATAATCCCAAGTCCGTAATGTAGCTACAGAAGGGCATATTTATGGATCCTGGCTATAGGTTTATGCAGAAATGCAATGGCAGAGCTGCAGGCCTGTAAGCCCACAGCTGGCTTCCTATGAAGGCTAATGTTACAGAAAGCAAACCTATGAAAATTAACGCAAAAAAGAATGACAGATGGTATTGGAGTGCAGTTAAACGCAGCAGCGGAAGCTTACTTTAATGTGTATTTAGAGCACTTTCACCTACATTTATAGTTGTAATCTACTTCAAATGCAATAGGAGACATAAGCAGAGTTATCACCTAGAGCAGCATTTATTCATATCACTCACCCAGGGACTGAAAGCTACACCAACCAGTCATGGGAGAACTCATCTGCCAGTAAAGACTGAACAATTAAGCAGCCAGCAAAGTATGAATCATTAAAACCATGTATCCAATGACAAAAAATGGCTTAACAAAATAAGTAACTAGATAAAATACACATAATTACGACACCCTGTTGTGTTTTAATGGCAATACATCAGGGGGGTGTCGTACCCTTAAGGAAGATGTATAATCTAAACAGCTTTAGTAAAATATCCACCTGTACAGAGCTGCAGAATGTGAAAAACACCCACACTGGACCCTTCTGGACCACGGGGTTTGCTGAGGACCTGCGAAGTACCACTGTGCTTTCTGTAATTAAAGCTTTCATTAAACTCATACCTTAATTACTCTGCAAGGCATAGCAGGATATTAAACAGCACAGTTTAATTTCAATTACCTGCTTCTTAACCCACACTAAGGACCAGGCAGATAACTCATTTGACTTGGATAACTTTTAAATACCATATGATTATAAGTTTATTAATTCATCCTGTTGTGTTTTGGGATTTGTTTTACATATTCCATGCAGTCCAACATGCTGCATTGTTATTCATTATTTATTACTCATTGCCTTAATAAGGGCTGCGATTCCAATTTCCCTGTATAATCTAGGTGTTCATTTTCCCACATTAAGCATGGCAGCTGCTCACCCAGGACCCCGATCACTGAGTGAACTCAAACTCCTCTCATCTTTCAAAGCTGCAATGAAAAGCCTCCTTTAGTGTCGTCACAAGTGCCTCAAACAACGTACAGTAAAGAGACCTTGTCTGTCCCGCGTTTCCACACACGTTTCTCACGGTTCCAGCTTGGGGGGGGACACCCCCCTGACCCCAGAGCTGGGAGAGCTCAGTGTTGACACCTATCCTGGCGATTCAGCGATGGTTGTCTGTTACAATGGTGATCTATCACTCGTTGTGCGGCTTCTCAGAGCCAAGTGGAGGGAAAATCCATCTTCTTCTTGGCTGCGGGTCAGCGGCTAGTGGTGTGAGTGCACGGCATGTGCAAGTCCCATACCTGCTGGCCTGCCGTGAGGGAAGCCTGTTCCACAACCCGCGGGCTGCAAGGCTACGGAACATGGACAGCCTAAACTCCAGTTTACAGTAACTCCATGCAGACACGTTTGGGTCAGGAGTGGCTTCCACTGCTGGGAGTTTTGATTTTCATTGGATCGCTTTGCGGATTTGTGAATAATGTGGTACAGTTCCAAAGAGGACACCGCAAATGGCTGCTGTCCAAAGACAAAGGTTACACTTGGTATTAATTCTGAAGCATTTTTAACCTTTCTTGACACATTGAGCTCATCTAAATACCATTAAAAAACATATATTGCTAAAGGGTAGCAGCCGCTTTTGATGTCCGCCAGCAACACCTCAACACATTGCATCTCCGTGTGTTGTGCCTCTGTTCCTCGGTCTGCAGGGAGGAAAAGGTGTTGAGGCAGAGGGTTTGGCTTCATCCAACCTTCTGCTCAGTGCAGCCCTTGGGGAGGAGAAGTGGGTTGGGGTTGAGGGCAGGGGGAGATAAGATGCTGGAAGTACGTATCATCATAGCAAGTCTCAGGAGGGTGCATAAGCTGATTTTACTCTGCCAGTGGGACCAGAGGATGATGGGTTGTCCGCTGTGTGAAATTCAGGTTCATCATCTTCCAGGATCAGTAAACGCTTAAGACCGCGTGATCTGACAATGCGCATAACAACCTGGAGCCATGATCGCGTACATATAACCCGTTTCTGTCAAGAACCGCAGTGGCGTCTCCTGAGCATGAAACCGATGTCTGATTACCTCAGTGTCATGGAGTATTTGGCCGAAACACGGCCGGTATAAAGCGGCACTTTTAACATGCGACTTGTCTGCTTCGTGAGAAGCGACACATTCGATGCAAGATGTCGTTCTGAAACCGCCGTCTGCGAAGGGGCGTGAAGCTGTCAGGATTTACGAGCTTGCTTATGTGAAACGCTCTTTATAATTACAATGCCTTCATATTTGCTTTGTGTCAAACTCACACGTCGATCACGGAGAACACGTCCAAGTTAGCGGAGGGCGGATGGTTCCCTACACTATTCTCTCATCAGGCACACGTGTAATTTTAACAGCACCACCTGTGAAACGCTAATCCTTTTAAGACTCGTGGTTCAGGCCTGTACACAAAGGCGATCCCCTGTTGGGCCCCTAAACGGTATTTAAAACCGTAGACATGTAATTAATCTGGCTGAAGATGCTGCTAAAGCAGCTCTCAAGGCTTAAGAGGCGCATGGCTTCTCGGTGGCGCAGGAACTGCCTGACTGCCTGACACCAGAAGCACACTGAGAGGGGGACGGCAGAACTGCAGTGCTCCTCGTTAACCTGCTACAGATAAACATGCTTCCTCTCTGCTTAGGGGATGGACTTCCTCTCCCTTTTCCCCCCTTTCATCTCGAATACAGAAATTAAGTTTCAATTTAATTGCAATTGTAATTCTGCATGCCTCTGCTGCCCGAATCCCCCCTTAATGACGCGAGTACAAGGGGCCACCCTTTTTGGCAGTCCTGTCAAGGTTATGTAGGTATGCCTTGTGTGTAATGAGATTCATGATAATTCACTGAGTAATTGCTAACAACGTGTTACTACTTTGTCAGCCCCTACAGTCTCTACTCAGAACGCACCTGAAACAGATGCTCGTTAGCGGAAACATTCAGGTATACGAAAGCCAATCTGCCGCGGGGCTATCGTCTCCTGCCAGACGGCCGTCAGAACGCGCCAAGCCACGGTGCTGATTCGCAGCGTCGCGTTGTAAACGCCTATTATCTGGCCTCACGTTCGGAGACACCCGGATCTGAGCGACTGTTTACTTAAACCACTGTCCTGGTAAACAACTGTTATTTACACATCTGGATTATTATTGTAATACCATGATCGGACAGCATCTAGACACTGATAAAAGTAAACAGAAATCCCTACACAAATCTTCAAGAAAATGAAATCTTTGATCCTCTGCCATCTCATTTGGATGCCGTTTCAAAACAATGAATGATAATAGAGCGAAAAATGTTTCATTCGTGAAGCAGTGACAGGATAATAGTCTCTTAGAGCAGACACATATGTCACGGAGGCTTTTTTCGATCAATCTTGGAACGACTGAAATCTCTGTCAGGCTGAGGCTGTATTAACTTTAAATGTAAAACAATGGTCTGTTCATCTGAGGAAAATGGAGATGAACGAACATTTTACGACATCATAACCACCTGTAAATATCTCGAATACAGCTTAGCTGCCTTCTTACTTGCGGAGCATCAGACCGTACATAGTTCATATTGCACAAAGTGCCCACCATTTCCATGAATCCTGGAAAATTAGAAGTGACTCTGTAATTCACCCTGTGCCAGAAACAAAGGAAACTTGCCATTCAGACCCAAAACTCAAAGCCTTTCAACCCATATAATGATATCAGTAAATGCATATTATCAGCTTCACAAGGAAACATGTCATGGTGCAGTTAAGTACATGGTGTTGTAGCCTAATACACATTAGGGTTAACTCCCATTAGGTTGCTTGTTTGAGAAATCATGCCGTAACAGAAAAATATCCATTGTATAAAATAGGAATCACTCTATCTATATACATGTGTGTGTGTGTAAAAGTATATCTCTGTATACATTTACTGTCTGAGTCTCTCAAACAGGCATTGGGTGTCAGCACACGTCATGGTCATGCACGGACTGTAAACCTTCCATTTTAGTGGAATTGACACAAAACCTTCTGCTAACTTGCAGGAAAGTGAATGCAGGTACAGCAGCCACTGTTACTGTGGCAACACCTCCCACCAATCGGCTTCGCCGTCACCTCAGCTGGTGAATCGTTTGAGAAACATCAGCGGCATCGACACGAAACCACTTATTCAAACCATGCAGTCTCTCGGCATGAAACGTGGCACTACTGGGCAGCCATGTATCCTATGAAGAAGGAAACGACAGCTTGTTGGCCAAGAGACACCTCAGATCAGATCATCTGTGTACTCAAAGGGCACTTACGTGCTGTGGAAACGGCCTCCTGTTCATGTCTGTATTCCTATTTGATTATTCATTAGTAATGAGATTTATGTACAACACAGTTTCACCTCTTGCTGAAGTACTATAAATCTAAACATTAAAAATATTCAGGGAAGCATAATTTCTTTGTAGAAAACCTTGCTTACAGCAAGAGAGGGAAAGAAGAATGAGGGAGGGAGGAGTGAGAGAGAGAGATATCTCAATAATGGAAGTACTCAGAGATAATTATATTTCCTGAGGAACTGCGTGGTTACAGTTTAATTCATAGCATTTGGGACTTACTGAATTAAACAAAAATCCTGAATAAATAATCCTGTCTTCAGTTTCTACCTTTTCCTAATTAATGTTTATACATTTTTAAGCCCAGATTTTATAATACATATTTGAGCTTGCCTAGTAGACAAAGATCGACACTGCACTTACTCTCGTCGTGTAACCAGTGACTATGCAGTGTAGGGTTAGGTGAAGACAGGAGGGGGAAGACACCCCCACATATCTGTCTTACCTGCAACCTCCGTGGAAAAACCATGCAGGGATCCTTTGGTGGGTCTCATTTGTCTCGTGTGTGAAACGTTCCAGAAAAACATCACATCTGTCAAATATGCTCGTGTTAGAGTGAGCGTACATGCATGGGGCATAATCGCCATGCTGCAGCCCCACACCCAGGACCCTCTCAAAGGCTGGCAGGGGACGTACTAAACGATCAGGAACAAACTATTCAGCTCTTGCTGCGGGAGAGAAGATCCGAACGCTAAATTCTGCTCCGCCGCACAGAAGCTTCCAGAATTTACTGGATACATTTTTCACAATTAAAAAAAAACCTTAACATCCCAAATTCTGTCTTTGTAATGCAAAAAAAAAAAATTATTAAAGAGTAAAATATCACTGCTTCTTTAAGGATGGTGATGTGTGTAATATATTAAAGAGTATACAGTAAAAATAGTTAAATATATTTGGGACCTTTTAATTATTCTCTGCGTTAATTGTTTTTAAGGAGGTTCTGTCATACCGGAGATGGCCATCGCTTTGGGATTTTTGCGGCTTCTCCAGCTACGTCAGCCTCTTCCAGTAACTGAAACATTAATTTCCCAAACTAGTATAATTTAGCCCTACTGGCTAATTAAATTGAACTGCAATTACCTGCAGCATCGCAGCCCCCCCAAGGACAGACATTTTGTCTGAGACACAGGCTGTGGAGTCTCTGATTTCTATGTTCAAATCAGCACACGAGAAGCTGTAACTTGTTACATTGTAATTGTCTTTTGAAATGCTCAGTTGAATTGTGGGATGATGCAACATCAAGTATGTACTGCAGTTTGGAGACATTAAGCAAATGAGTTTAACACTATTGGAAACCAGGCTCCCCGTCAAAGACAGAGACTTGCACCTTGAACCCAAACCCTCTGGGGCCCCGGAGAAGAGGAAGTCAATTCACTGCATAGTTCCCAAGACAATATTATCTCACATGCACAGACAAATTGCTTCTTTGTTTGAGGACATGGAAACCTTATAAAAACCACATAAATAAAGGCACTCATAAGCCAGCTGAAGTGGTTCTCAGAGCAGCTAACGTCGAGAGTATTGGCACAGGGACGCGTTCTGCTAAATGGGGTATTTTTCCTCTTTGACTGTCGACTAGATCAAGTGAAGGTCATATTACCCTCTTACACAGCTGACATTATGAGAGGGCTAACTGCATAATTTGTTTTAGCAGGAAAAACTAATCGCAGTTGTTAGTGCATCTCAGAGCACAGCCGATGTTTTCATCATTCCTGAATTCACAGACACATTAAACGTTACTCCTATCCAGAGGTGGAAAGTTCAGCTCCGGAAAGTACAAATCCAGACCAAGGTTTTGTTTCAACCAACCAGTGGAGCATAAAGAGTCAGAGTCACAGAGGACTCAACTGGTTGGTTGAAATAAAACCTTGATCTGGATTTGTACTTTCTGGAGCTGAACTTTCCACCTCTGCAGCTATCGCACGGTGCAGAATCACAGTGTGTCCTCGCATAGGCATGTAAGCCCTGTCCCTATCGCTGTGGAATATTCATCATCTTTTTGTGCATTTTTAGCCAGGTTAACAGGACATTTACCTGTATACAGTTGATTTACAATTTAACACATTTTATAATATATCTAACTGGGGGGATTCAGGTATCCAACAGTATTGAATCACAACCAGTATCTGTCAGGTCATAAAAGTAAAAAGGTTTACCATATATCAGTACAGGCTAGAGCATGAATGTCAAAGTAGGGGGAGTAAATAAAGCCCTACAATAAGGCTGTAGAAAACAATGATCCATCGCTGAATCCTGTGTTACGTTCCGGAAGATTTTGTGTGGGAGGGGAAATGCGGTGGATCAGGAGGGGAGGAGGGATTAAGTGTTCTGAAGGCAGCTGACCTCCTCACACTGAGTAATAACCTCACTGCCTCACCATGTAATAAGAAAAGGGAATTTCTAAACAGAGCAACACAAACAAACATAGAGATGGAAAAACACCACCTGGAATTAAATCAGAGGCCACCTCACAAATGCCAGTTTTATTAACCCTGAGCACTGACTTGCCCACTATGTATCTGCAGTCTTACAGTCATCCCTACCATTTGCCAGCCAAACACACCTTAATTTTTTCAACAGCCCCAAGTTGCACTTCAGCAGGAAAATGTGAACCCTGAGGAGAAGCCCATTCCACAGGCATGGCAGGTATGACAGCCATATTGCATACATGTAGAGGTCAAGGAGACATGGGACCCTAAGAGAGAAGAGAGAAGTAAGCAGCATGTGCTGATTACAGCACCCACCACACAACAACCCACCTCAGGGATCAGAGCCTGAGTGCAGCCATGCAGCAGGTGATACCTCAACACCACACTAGTCCAGATGGAACAGTGTGAAGTTTTTTTTCCAGTGGCTGGAGTGCCAGTCCTGCCACCAACCCCCAAATTTTCCCTGTAAATGGGAGTCCCTGCTTGCAGGGATGGATATAGATTAACATCGTACCCAGGACACAGCAATTGAAGGTCAAGGCCCCAATGGAGTAGGATCACACCTGGCATTCACGGGATTCAAACCAGCAACCCCTCCACTCTAAGGTGCCACTAAAAGCAGAACTGATGTAAAACAGCGTGGTTTACATGTTTCCCATCAAATACTATTTGAAGCAGTCAATGAGAAACCAAAGGTGACAGTCCCTGCGGATCCTTGGTCTTAAATGACCTAAATTGTCTTCTACAGCCTGTCGTGTCAAAAGAGGGTTATAAATGCCCTTCACAGGCCTGAAGGAAAAGCAACAGCTGTCATACAATCACCTAGTCTGACAGATTATCTAGATAAATGGATCCCTGTATGTGATACAGAGCCAAAGACACAGCTGGGAGAAAGCACCCCCACCCGTTTGACTTTACAAGCTGTGAATATTTGAAACGTTCTATTTACTGCTCCTACCCCAAGCCAAAAAAGCCAATATGTGACATCGTGGCGGTGTAATATTAGACCCAGTTAAACAATAGAGCCAATTTATTCATTTTAATAGCACTTGAATTCCATTACAATTTATTCCTGAGGGGGGAGTTGCTGTCATCACCTGTCAAGCAAACAGCATGCCACTAAGAAAGAATTCCATATTTCCGCTAATCACATGACTTGACCTGGGCAGCCAATGATCTGTATCTGGAACGTTCAAATGGCTGTAATACAGCTCCGACACAGAGCTTCAGGCACAGATTTTAATTAAGGTCTTTGCCAGAGTGCAACCTTCAGAAATGGCCCAAAAATAATAGAAACATGCTAGTTGGCACACTCTTATTATTAAAGAAATAACAGATGCTTGTTCAAACTTTCAGGTCTCCGCCAGAGAGATAAATGTGTCCCCAGGATACATTTTCAATTATATTACTTGGGAAAGTAAATAGAAAATAAATATTATCTTTTTATAGCGTCAATTTATATTGGGGAAAAAACATATGATATTCAGTAGTTACACACAGTCAAGGACTGGCATCCCATCCAGGGTGTAACCCAGCCTTGTACCAGGTGCTCCATGGGATAGGGTCCAGCAGCCCCTCCCCCCCGGATATATGTAAATATATATATATATATATATACACACACACACAGAGTGTCTGCAAGGGCAAATGCTGAATGATAACGATTTAAGAGATTTCATCATCTCGAGTGCCAAGCTTGGCATCTCCATCACATCCTTTCTGTACTTTCATTAATTCGCTTTATTTAAGTGACACCAAGCTTTGCTGCGACGGTAATGATGCCAGTGACTTCAGCTAGCGATATTAGTGATATGTGAACACAGCATTTGTTGATCAGAGCTGAGAAGAATGTCAAGCGGCATCAGAGTGGAACAGTGGCAGCAGTTTGCTTTTTATTTATGCTAAAATGACATTGTGCAAGAAGCCTGGGGAATTGATCGCCTAGTGTGGCCAACACTTTCATTGATTACCATTTTACCATTTTCACAAACCACATCCCAACTTCAAACCACCTGACATTTTCAAGCCTACTGCAAAAAAAGAAAAAAATAAATCACTGATGACCTCATTTCACTGGACAAAAAAAAATATCGCTTTACTGCACATTCTAATAGTGATGGATCATAGTTTTATCAGTGTAATATCAACTCTCCCTAAACTCCTAAAAAAATAAATAAATAAAATTGTCACTCATCATCTTTACCATCAGTGTTAACATACGATGAATGAGAAGCAAAGTGTCAGTTAACAGGGGGCCCCCCCCCCCCCCCCCCCCCCCCCCCCCCCCCAACCCCCCCCCCCCCCCCCCCACCCCACCCAACAAAACAAACAACAACAGGGC
>JAODJX010000001.1:15852885-15865992 GCA_026776945.1 Isichthys henryi | reverse complement strand
CCCATTGCTTCCGGGATAGGCTCCGGACCCCCCACGACCCAGTAGGATAAGCGGTTTGGAAAATGGATGGATGGATGCAACTATATAACAGAAGACGTCACATTAATCCAAACTTTAAATGGTACAAACTAGGAACTCTTAGCAGATTGGAACAAATTTTTAAAGGTCTTTGTGTTAATTTGCAAATCAGACACACGATTAAGTCAGTGTGGCAACACAGTGGTATCACTGTGAAGAACTTGGACCAGATTAACTTTAGCAAACATTCGCCATCTTCTCCAGCAGCCATTTAGCGTCGGCTGTATTTTGACAGGCGACAGTTTTGATGACAGATTTCATAAGTTGTTTCCTGGTCAGCAGGTTTTACACGCTAGCGAGGACCCTGTGAATGTGATGTCACACAATCCGCTCACACTCCTAATTAATTTGCCTTTTATTCAGCTATTTACTCATAAACACGACCATGCTTGGGTTCTCTCAGACAGCGACATACTCATGGACCAGTGATGATCATTATCATCAACGGCCGAATAAGTTTGCATTTGTATTTTTCAGCTTTCCAGTGAAGCTCTGCAAAGAGATTTGAAAGCAGACTCACCTTTCCAGTGGTAAACAGTGTATCCTCTTACACAATCAACAATCTGGCGATCGATGCTTTGTGGGTTTGGCCAGCTGAGAACGAGTATTCCAGCAATGATTTAATTTTAAACAGAAAATCAATTATGCAAAAAGTAATTAAGACTTTATTTTCAACTTCTTGTGTGCTCACATAAACTGCAGTGTTGCCAAGGTAATAAAGAAGTTTCACAATAATTTCACTTAAAATTGATTAGGGAACTAAATTAGATGGAATTAAGTAACTGCGTGGAAAATGGATGTAAAAATCTCTGTATCCAATGAAAATAAAAGTGCACATAGCATTCGGCACATGTGGCCCGGGAACAAAACTCAATGCTCAGCTTTTTGCTGAATTCACAAAAGGCCCCTAGGACATGGAATCGGCTCAGAAAACGAGTCAAAAAGTGATGCAAAAGGTTAATAATCTGGTTTTTGACCGTGATGCCCTTCAGTGTCAGAGGCAAACATCCACTCAACACGACTTAATGGAGAAAGAGCCTGTGCTTAACGTTAACAAATAAAATTCACAGGGCAGCCAGGCCAAAGGAGCCTGCAGAACGTGAGCGTAGCCCGGAGAACCACTGCGACGGAGCGGACAGCAGCTTCCCTAAGCCGCCGCACATACAGCCATGCTCCTCAGGAGGATCCGGAATGTTCCGGCCACTCTCTAGCTAATTAGTTATATTTCGAACATTGACATCACACGTAAAACGCCGTAAAATTTAGCTAACATTATTATTATTTTTATTATTACGGTTTACCATTGGGGGGGCTCTGGAGTAGCCAGCACCCACGCAGCTGCTCCCTGTTCATTTACCATCACTCAATTACTGCAGAGGGCTGAATCATCCCCCTCCCTCCATGATTAGCAAATTACAAAGGGATCCTTAAATGAAAAAACACAACTTTAATTACTTTTGCTCATATGCGGAACCGAATGATTGACTTCCTAAAACCGGATGCTTTTCAGGCTACAGCCTAAACCTGAAGGCCGTCACATGACAATATCACTCCTGTTGGCATGTAGGTATAGTTAACAGCCATTTGCGAATTAACTTTCCCATTAAAATGCTATGAGAAGCAGAGTTGCTTTATAATACCTGCTGAACAAGACAAAGCTCTCTAATGGAGCCTCTGATAATAAAACATACAATGAAATTGAAAGAGCATCAACATTTCGCTTAAATCTATCCTCTTGTGAAGAAAAGAATGGCCTATCTGATAGTGGGCTGAACAGAGGATAAGCCCTGTTTATGAGGAGGAAGGCGATCAGCCCATCTGCTCCATCTATCACAGTTTCTCCTGGCTTGGAAAAAACACAAATAGCAAAGCAAATCAATTACTTAGGAGGGGGTGAAATCATGTTCCCCGTCAAACATACACTCGGCTCTCCGTTCCCCGAATGCATCATACGATTCCAAGATTGAATTCTGAAAACCTTATAAATTATTAAGGCCTGGGGTACTCCATCAATTTCCAAAGTATATTTGCTGAAAGTAAAAGCCATGACAGAAGAAATGGCATAAAATGTTTGTCAGAAGCATAATACACATAAGCACACGTAAAAAAAAAAATGTTTTCAAGAGGCTTAGCCAATCACAGGGTTTTCTACCGTTCTGCTGTCATTGGTAACGGCATGTAGACCTTAAGATGAAAATGAGAACTAAAAAAACATTAGAATTTAAAATTATTTAGACCTGATGTTGAACTTTGAACTATATGTGTACTTTCATAAATTCTTTAATTGTTAAGATAGCGAAAGAAGTTCCATCCATCTTTTAGGGGCACATCTTCCGGAACCTTAATTTACATTAAATTAATTGGATGCAAATGTCTGTTAACTGTATGCTTCATGAAAAAAATGCAAAAATGCAAACATAAAAAACTTTGTGTTTTATATTTTGTTAAATTCAGAGCAGATTGAAAAATGCCAATATCAAACTATAAATGGGTCGTGGAAGCAGAAGGTTAATAATGCAGTTTAGTGGCGTGCTAACCTTCATCATGTGTTAACTCGTCATATGCCCTCAGTACCTGGGAAAAAAAGGTGTCAAGCTGTCAGAGACTAAATTAAAAAGGGCAGATGACAGGTTGAACTGGCAGGTGAGATGCCGCCAGACAGGGGCAGGTGTAGTGTGCTGCACAAAGGCACTCCTACTGTATGCCGTCCTACGGTAACCTTAAACGCCGCAAGGAAGACGTTCAAGTCAATGCACGACTGAGTAAAAATATCAGCTACTCCATATATACTGTAGCAGACAACACAAATTATTTAAATACATATATCAGAACATGTGTAACTGATCCACAAAGGAGCGTACCTTCATAGTCAAGGGAATCGGTTCTCTTTGAGCTCGGATTGTTTAGACTGAACCATAAATCCCATCATTTTATCAGTAATCCATTTGCGTACAAGAGTGCCTTCAGAGTTTCAATTACCTTATGTTTGTTAGCCTGGGTTCAACAGAGGATCAAACAAGTGCAAACAGACTTAACATATTGGTAAATGCATCCACTTACGCTGCTATTTACAGTAATTGGGTCTCAAGCAAGTGTCCCTGTAGAGAGTAGGTTTGGAAGTATTTTATTACTTTGTCTACAATCCCCTGAGCGTTAAAGGGCAAGGGGCCAGAAGCATAGAGGACAGTAATTTTGAACCACACTTCTGTAGCCTGGCCAGTTCTACAGGCGTTCATCCAAACTCAGTTTATTGAACTAGATTATAAAACAGAACAGAACAGGCAAAAAAACAACCTCACTAAAGTGGGTGGAGCTATACAAGTAGGGCAGGCTTTAAAGGGACACCTGATTGGTAAAAAGCCTTATAGATGTTAAGGGTTTTTCTCAGACAGATAAACAGGCTGGTAGACATACACTTCCTTATATGGAAAAGTAACATGACTCTTGTGTTTTTACCTAAATCATATAAGCTCCCCGAATGCATCATACGACAATCAAAATAAATATATAATCCCTATTAAATGTATGTGTCATTAATCATATCTGTCTTTTATTCATGTAAAATACATGTTAAGTGAAAGTTTAGTCAAACATGTAAGTTCTGCGTTGATGTTCAATGAATTTTAAATGAACGTTTTGTCAGGATTAGTTTTTACGCATGATTCTTTGAATGAATGCTGAATTGAATCATGGACAGTCGTTCCACATACTGTAATTAGAATGAGTATTTTGAAAAGGAAAAATCCTTTTCAGTTGATGCATTCAATTTGTGTTCTGAGACCATAACATGAATTTCCTCATATCTAATTAAACCAACTGAAGGTGGAAAACATGTTTTTCCATATATTATCATGTATGGAAAAATGTAAGGTAATTGTAAAAGTCTTATATTCTTCCTGTAGGTTTTTCCCTTGAGTGCCTTATGTGGTATGAATGTGGCCATAATTATACAAGAAAAAACATTGATTAGTGAACATATAAAAAACACCATGTGTTGTCATGTATAATTGAAATAAAAAAAATGCTTGATAGCCTAAAAATTTCAATGCTGCAGGTCCATCAGAGAGCTTCCTGTGTAGGAATTGAAAGGAGACAGACTTTGGCCGTTTGATTGACTTGACTCCATACTGCCGGCAGCAGGACGCTAACAGGTCTGGGGCCTCGGGCCACTTCTGCTCTCAGGCAGAACCCTCGGGCTTTACGGACCATAATCAGCTCAGCCGACGGCGAGATTGAAGGGCGAGCGCACGTGTCTGGCATGCGGGGAGCTGGGATGTCTGCACCAGCACTGTGTTGGGTGGTTAGAGAGGGACAGGTCTACGCCAATTAAGCACGGACCCCCCAGATTCTGACAAATGGGCCCAGACACTGACAAGCGCACCTACTTGATGTGGGAGGCGGGTCCTCTGAAGCTCTGCTGTAATTTTTCACCGAACACCTTTTTTACTGTCTCAGCTGATGAGCCATCTTGTAGCTCCAGTAAGCTACCAGTTTCTAAGCAGTCACCTGTTTGCTCTTAAAGGGGCGCCCTAGGGTGTGAGGTCTATATTTCAAAGTCATCTCAAGTCCATGGGGCGTGAGCCAGAATTAGCACAAGCTAAACCAAACCAAGCCAAACCAAGGCTCCTGAAGAGTAAACATCACAAATTAGCAATATCTGTTACAGCTGACTGGGGTTTTGTTGAGTAGGTAGTTTGTTCTATAGAACATTGATGGGTTGGAAAATGAAACTGAATCAGCCAATATAGTGTTTGATGTTTCACACCTACTTATGTATGGCCTGGTGGCCAGTCTTCACTAATCACATATTCCATCAGTAAGAGCAGAGTGTGAAGGTTGAATTAGCAGAGCAATAGCACAGCTGTGCATAAAATATTGCATTATAGAAAACATTATGGGAGACATGTCTTGTGTCTTGCTGGTGCATCTGTGACCAGGAGGGCAGTCTTTGGGGTGTATGGAGAGCCACGGAACCCAGAGTAATGTCAGCATACCACCGTGAAGGATGGACCACATCCAACAAGAGTAAGTGTGGGTGCAAGAGGAAGCCGTCTGAAAGGGAAGTCCGGGTTCTAAGATGGATTGTATCCAAAAAACATAAAACCACAGCTGCCCAACTCACTGCAGAATTAGATCCACACCTCGACTCTCTTGTTACCAGGGTCAAGAATTCATGGTCAAGATGCCGTAGCCAAACTTTTGCTCATTCATGACAATGTCAAACGTCAGTTTCAATGGTGTCAGTAGCACAAATCTTGGGTTGTAGACAACATGAAACATGAATTGTTCTCTGATGAGTCCATCTTCACTGTCTTTGCCACATCTGGGAAAGTTACGGTGAGGAGAAGCAGCAGCAGAGTGCAGCACAAGGACATCACTGCCCAGGTCTACTGAACCATTCTGGAGGACCATGTTCATCCAATTGTTCAAACATTGTACTCCAAAGGTGGAGTCGTAAATCAGGATGATTTACAGCAAGACTGGTCACAGAGTGGTTTGAGGAACATGAAAGTGAACATCTCCCATGGCCTGCACAGTCACCAGATCTGAATATTATTGAGCCACTTTAGGGTGTTTCGGAGGAGTGTGAGTCATGAAACGTTTTCCTCCACCAGCATCACATAGTGACCTGGACACTGTTCTGCAAGACGAATGGCTGAAAATACCTCTGGCCTTTGAGCAGGACTCGTATCTGTCATTGCAAAGACAAATTGCTGCTGTATTGGCTGCAAAAGCAGGCCATAGACCATGCTAATAAATAATTGCGGTCTAAAACCAGGAGTTTCAGTTTCATTGTCCAACCCCTGTATATTGCCAAAGCAATTAACTAACTGACCATCTAGATCAGTTGGTTTTGTGCTGCATAAACAAGAAGAAAGATGTGATTAATGAATCTGTAATTACGTTTGAAAGAGCAAGCAATATAAAAACAATACATATAAAATGATGTTGCAGTGATTTGCTCATTGACAACGAGAAATCCCCACTTTTGTGAGATTTAGTACAAGCAACAGTGGCATTATTACAGTAACTTCAGAATGCAAGCTCGGCATGGCCTGCAGGGGGCGCTCCTGAGCACACACTTTCCCGGGTCCTTCCCACACACCACACTGCCTAAGGAATGCCTCCCTGTGTGTGGACAGAGCAGGAGCATGGCCAGTGGCTTGGGGAGCTGGAAGGACACTATATCATTAGATGCACATTCGGAGACACACTGACATGAGGACAAAGAGGGATGCAGGAAATCTTAGACCTGCCATTGCAATTACCGCGTAAATAATTATCCATTGTCAGGCCCACTAAAAGTACATCTGCTTCCTGATTATACAGAGCACGTGTCCTCAGATCCGAAGCTTTAATCAGTAATTACTACCTGCAACTGAGGAGACAGCAAACACCAGGAAAACCATGCAACTTTCCCTATCAGGCCTCAGTAGCCCCTCCCCCATCTCCGGTCCGCCTGATACGACTTCATGGTAGTCTGCTCATGCTTATGAGGAGAATGGTAGGAAATTTTAGCTTTTTTTATTACTATTATTTTAAATTAGAAGCTGGAAATTTCTTGCAAATGGCTGTAGGGCTGATTTTTAACAGGCTCTCATCTCCATCCGCTAAAAGTACAAATTTGTCTCCCCGAAAAGTAACACTGATATTTAAAAGCCATTAGACTTGTTGTCTGTTTCTCAGGGGATCAGAGGATTCTTAGCCAGTCTGCCATTTATTCCTTGTGCAGGGTGGGGCGGGGGAATAGAGGGGGCAACATGAAATACTATTTTTCTCTGATTCCTGGATGCCAGCATAGGAGCAGGAAATAAGGAATGTATCTGTGACGTACTTAGACCTACTGGCCTGGTTTGTTGACACAGTCATCTAGGTGATCACTTGTGAATATTCATACTTCATTATTATTAAGACTAATAATTTGTTATCTTGGAAACTCTGAGTCCAGCAAGCGAGGGGGGGGGCGGGGGGGGCATTCCACATGGCATGTAACAAGTCCGTAAAACCGCATGGCCGGGCGCAGCCTGAGCCCTACTTCTGCAGCCCTGCCTGCATCAGCTGGACCTGCGCGATAACATTCACGGGATCTTTGGTAGTCCCAAACCCCCCCCCCCCCCCCCCAACTCCTGTTGGGGCTCGTACTCTCACTACTACCCCCCCGAAGGGAGTTGGGGGGGGGGGCAGGGCTAAAAGGAATGGTGCGGCAGGAGCAGACACATACACAGACAGAAGTATACATGCATGCATGCACACAAGCACACACACACATACACGCACGCATGTTTCATGTAATTTTCAGCCTGGTTCCAATAATTTTCAAATCTGCCCTCAACCTCACCAAACTCCCGGCCCCCACAAGTGGCTCCAGAGGCAGGTGGCAGCACAGACGTCACCGGGGTCTGTGTCGCAAAAATCCATGGTGCAGAAAAACGGCATCTCAGCACCGCGGAGAGTAACACGGCCGGGGTGGTCACGCGGTGTGATCTGCCGGGGGGGGTAGCGCCCCCAGGTTCACTGCAGCGTTACGTGCCAGCTGCGGATGGGCTGGTGGGGGGGATGGTGAGGCGTCTGTGCCTCAGAGCCCCAACTTGACAGCGGTTGGGGGGGTGGGGGGGGCGTGTAATTTGTTAGTGGCTCGATGATGCGTGGCAGCGATGTACTGGTCCTGCTCGCAGAACAGAAGAGGGAGATAATTAGAAGGGGGGGGGGGGGTTTGAGGCACTCAGCAGATGGATCGAGCCAACGGACAGATGATAAGGGGAGGACAGGTTAAGGCGGCTGTACGTCACCCCAGGATGGGCGCTTCGAACCCTCCCCCAAACGTGGCACCCTCCTGTGTCCTGTCAGGGATTAGCCTAGGCTGTGGAAGCAAACCCAATGTCGGCTAACGTGAACTGGAACGGCACTGAACCCAGTCCTCCACAGAAATGGGGGCGGGGCTAGAAATATTCCACCACTTCACTGTAGCTATGCGCTCAGGCAGGATGAGACGCACAGGGATCACACAGCCCCCGCCGTTCCTCGAGACACCTGGCGCTCCATGTCTTCATTTCTCTGTGATACTCTGGACATTGAGAGATTCTGCTGTGTAGAATGACTGACTTAAACTTGAAGAGGATTATATTGAGTCCTCCTGTCCACTACAGGGCAGCACCTCTCGTCATTTCTCTGCCTTTTACAGATTTAATTGTGGACTGTATCTGGACTGCGTTCAGTCTTGAAGGATATACCTCATCCACAAGAAATCAGCATTTCTTTGTGAGTCATGTATTATTGTTAGGGCTTACGTCTGTTCCGCTGATTGGACGGCTCTAGCTTCACTCTCGCCCTACCCTGCAGTCCAGCCTCAGAATCCCCGAGACCGTCGTCTGGTCTTCTGCTTGTCACTAGGTCCTGCAGGCGAGGCAGTACATCTCCCTGCTGCTGACCTGGCGGCTGTTGTCCTACCCAAGGACTGCCGTGATAGTCACAGCCAAAACACATCTTCTTGAAGGGTAGAAAAATGACAATAAATAGAGAATACTCTTCACTATCGTGCCATTCTGGTAATCGGAGATCTTCCCTTTAAAGGTTTTTAATTTTATTATCACCAAGTGTGAGTACGGCAAAGTTAACAATAGTCCTCCGTCTCTGGACAATCTATTATCAAATTATGCGAGGTATGAAAAAATGTGCCGACAGTCTCTTATTAGGAACATTATCTCCGGCTGCCTTTAAAGGCAACTCTCGCTCCAACAGTCTCACATGGCCGGCGACAGCCTTCAGTACAGGCTCTCTAATTACCAGGCATCTTAATAGACTTATTACAGTGGCTTCCCGGGATGCATGACATGCGTCTGTAAATCTGCGTCCGCGGCTCGAAAAGCGTCGCTGTGAGGACGTGGCGCTGGGAATAGCAGATCCTTTGTTAAACATGCTGTACGACTATTAGGGATATTAATGCAGGGAGAGAGGAAATGTGCAGGGATCTCTAATGCTGCCCGCCGCCTCCTTTAAGCAGGAGAATTATATCTGCTTTGTTTTTCGCTGAATCGTGTTTGGTGGCACACCTTAACGTAAGATTTCCCGCATGAAAATTCCCAGCCCTGACATTTAAGGGACAAAGAGAAAGGTTTCACTGATGCCAGCCGCTGCCACGCCCACAAAATGGCACCTTCTTGTTGCCTCCCGGTCGCCGAGTTAATTGCCATCGAGACGATCAAATGCAGGCGGGAGGATCTGACTGCGATGCTTAGAAAAACAGCGCCCTCTTCCATTCAGTGTGTCTGTACATTGATGTAGCGGCGGAAAAGTGCCCCCCTCCCCCATAAGACTGGCGCGATGTGGCTGCACATTAGCGTTAAAGGTGATGCCGCATCAGATGAAAATGAGCAGGCAGCCCGTCCGGCACAGCACTCTACTCCGCTCTCATGCACCGCAAAATATCTTTGGCCAGTCATGCCTGACCCCCTTCCTAGGAAAGCGCTTCTCTGATTTGTTCAGGTCGCAGGCGGGAATGGAAATGAGACTGTATGGCGGCTCCTCACACATCCGGATTTAATAGACTTTTTCTAGTGATAAAAGACCTTTAATGAGTTCATTTTAAGCTATTAAATTGGTTATAATAGTCATCTGTGCTGCTGAGGCTGTGGGGCCGTGTTGCAGTGTTTTCACTGTACATGTGCCTGTGTATGCGTTCACAGACCCCGCATGTGCTGCATTTTTCAGCCTGCTGTCTAACTGGCGCCCATCTCGGCATAAATTCATTTGCCGTGTAATTGAAACAAACAAATCAAATCTGGATTTTTGCCAGCCGTGTCACTGAAAATGCAGTTTTATTAGGCTCTCTGCAGTGTGTTCTGGGTACTTTAATTATCTATTACTGTAATATAACAGAAACAAAAACTCTCTGAATTCCTGCAAAAAAACTGCTCATAATATAGAAAAGCGCTAATCCATATATCTGACTCTGTCCCAGTTCGCTCCCCAACGGCCCTTGTGTGTATACAGCACCCTGATCAACATACAACCCCTCCCCCAAAGACGGGTACCCAGACTCCCTCCCCACACGAACCGCCGAGGCGATTAGCTCACGGCACACAAACCCCGCCCCTCTTCTAAGAGTGGCCCGTTTATTGAAACAAGGCGTAAGTCAACATGCGGGCGGACACTGTTTAATTTATTTTACACGGCTAACCGCCACCATCGCCACGGGCTGCCGAGTCATTAAAGTGTGACCTTTCCTCTCCGTGGATCTTGGCCAGCTGCCATTGCAGCGAGCTAACTTCGGCACTATGATTGAACATCTGCGAAAAGCCGTAGATTTACTTCACGCTCGCGAGAATCCGTCCCTCCGCACATAGCACGTGCCCCCGACGCCATCGAGCTTGTGCCGCGATCGGGGAGATGCCCTACTATAGTCCGGTTTGTAACGAGCAAACTGGATTTGGAGAAATGCGAACTCCGAAACCCACTCTGCTCTTAGGACAAGTGTTTGCCCTGTGCTACAATTACCAGCATCCACAGCATAATTTATTACAGAATCCATTAAAAGCTTATTCTTTAGCACTGTAAAAATCATTTAATTATCCACTTAAACATTTGCACTGCTAATTGCATACCTTTGTCTGACTAAAATGTTTATTTGCTCGCCTCTTAGCATAAACAAAGGACGCGGTAAAATGATGGTACAGTACCACAGCCGCCTGAGCAGTACTACACTGCACACTGTGCCACCGCACAATGGACTCAGCTCCCAGTCAATAAATCTCTCTATTGTTCCTATTGCAAGTTAATCATTGCAAGGCGCTTTAATTAAATCTACCATTGTAAAAAAATAAGTTATGGAAGTCACCTTCTGGCAGGGAGATAATCTGAAAGACATTCTAATTCCATCAAAAATGGCGACAAACGCAGTGGCCGACACCACACAAAGGAGAAATAAATTCATGACAGGCCGAGCGAAAAGGTATTATCTAATGTCCCATTGTACCTCGCAGTGTTGTGATCTTATTTGAACTAAGCGACGTCGCCCCATCTTCCTGAATGCAGACGGGAAACAAGCTGTTATCGTTTTCGGGGGGAAAGAAATGAATTGTTCGTGAGGCTTTCACTCTCTCTTAAATAATAATAAAAAAAAAACAGAACGACGTAGACAGTGTGGGGGGGGGGGGGTCCACAAACATCTTTGTCCACAGAACAATGACAATGTGGAGAAATTATGGGTATTCAAGGGCAAGCGAGCAGATCCTCGCATGGCTGGAGTGCACGGTGGTAAAAGTGAGGACAGGGAGGGGGGACAGAATGGACGAGTCTGTGGGCCCCTGCTCTTCGGGCTGAGCTGGGCCCGCCGGTTTCTTACCAAGGATACAGCTGAAGAGCGATCTGGCCTGACCCGGCTGTACTGGGACCGCTTCAGTCAGCTCGACACTGGCGTGTCGGTTTCAGAGATTAAGGGGATGCAGAACTGCTTTCCTGAGATATTTGCATCCTGGGAGAGTACCCAGCGAGCAGGGGCGATAGGGAGCGCATCTTTCTACAAGGAATGAGCCAGGTTTCGGCAAGGAAGAGACACTCCGAAGTCTTACTTGACAGAAGATCAGGAACTGAGCTCATCAGCCGCCTCCGATTACTGTGAATAAAGCGGGGCTCTATGGGTAATATTTCCCATTAATTGCATTCACCAGCCGTTATACGGGCTTATCATCATCCGCTTACCGCTCCTCACTTCCTGCGATGCTAATTATTGTTCCGCGGCTCAGAGGGAGACTTTCGAGACCGTGTCCCCCCGCATCCGTGAGCGAAGCGTCTTCACGGGACCCCTGGTGCCTCGTTCAAGCAACTGGGGTGCACTCGCAGAGAGCTATCTGCTGAGGTCCACCTTTTCGCCGCTCCCCCCGTCGTCCCGCGTGTCACCGGGCACGGTAAATAAACAGATAGATGAATAAAGGGAAAACTCACAGTCGCTTTTAGGATTATCGTCCCTTGTGCGCAGGACAAAGCAAATGGAAGGTTTATAGATTTAAGGAGTGAAACAAAAGGTTATTTATAGAGTGCCAAGATAGATGGAGAAAGTGGCATAAAATAAAATAAATCTCGTCTGAAAGAAACTGCAGCTCACGCTAAAGCTTGAGGCTGAGGAAAGAGAGAGTTACTGAAGGGAACATGCTGGGCAATGCTGAGAGACGTGTAACACTGCGGCGATTAACTGGCCGGTAATGCCCCCTGTGCCCTGCCCCCCCATCCAATTGCCTCTCTCAAGCCGTGTTTTTCCATGACAGACATTGATAAGCTGAGATACTGTGCTGAGAAATCACTTTAAGTCGTGTTCTGGTAATTGTACGTGGCATGGTCGCACAGCAGAGTTTCCGTGTTGTTCTGGGTGTAACCGACCCCCGCCCCCCCCCCCATCCTTGTCATAATCAGAGTGGTCTGACACCAACACTAGTACGTCATCTGATCAGCGACACGACATTGAAGGTCACATCATGAGTCATGTTTCTCTTCTGACGCTGCTACATATGTGATCTAAATCCACAACTGAGAAACCGTTTGCTTAGTGAAGTATTAGTCAGTGAGGTACAGCATTACATGTTTTGGTTGTAGTTACAAAAATATTGCTTTAAATCTTAATTCCAAAAATTAAGAGTGCCACGCAGGCAATAAGCAGGCTGGTGTGATAGCTGCATAGTTATGTATTGTGGCTATGCATGGTCATTAGATTAAACACTCTACTAGTTGTTTAATGGGTTAGAGAGAAAAAAAACAGGTATAATAAACCCCCCAGAAAGAGACAAGTATCGGTGCTTTTGGTGGACTAATATGTTAATTGTGTGACGCCCTCTAATGGGCCATCTGATACATTGCATACTACAAATTCAGATGATTTACCTGCCAAAACATGTGGCTACTCAGAGCTTAAAGGAAAAGCGCTAGAATCCATCAAGGGAGGTTAATGCCTCTCAGATCTGGGGCTGGGAGATTGAGATCGGGACTGATGGGTAATGGGGACAGGGTGGGGGTGGGGCGGGGGGGGGTGCAGGTTAGCAA
>JAODJX010000001.1:15829111-15845307 GCA_026776945.1 Isichthys henryi | reverse complement strand
TAACGCCTCCCCCCCCACACACACACACACGCACTTGCAGTTCCCCCATTCTGTCTGTCAGCAGGCCTGTCACTTTAAACGCAGAGCTTAACCCCTCCTCCTTCCCCCGTGCGTTTCCTGTCTCCTTCATCCATAGCAAATGCGTCTCTGTAGAAACACGATGCTGGACCGTACAGCCCCTCCCCTTGAACACTTAGCCACGCCCCTCATTCGTGTACCATCTCCTGTCATCCATCAGCCAGCTTTGACCATCAGCCCCCACCACTGATCGAACCCCCCCCAACTCCCATGCACTCCTATTTCTCTTAACCCCCCCCCCCACAACCAGCGGAGGACACTGGTAGAGACCAGCATGACAGCTTTAGCCTGAAGAGGACAAATTAAACCGCAAGTCAGACAGACGGTCATGTCCATGCGTGTGTCACATGTGTGCATGCGTAACATGTGACTGCCCAGGTGCCATCATCATTCCTGGCTTCATCGTTCCGGTCGATGTGCAATAATCAGCTGCTGTTTATGTAGCCTGTGTGTAACGCGTCTGAGAGATAGGAAGGGCCACCCACTGCGCGTAACACGCCCACTAACCGCGCAGGACTCTTCCCCGCAGCGAGCGGCGCTAAATGGCCGCTGCCACCGCCGCCGCCTTTGGGGATCAGCGCCTGAAGATTGATTTCAACCCCGGACTGCATCGTTAGCACCATTATTGCTCAGCGAGGGTGACTCGCGTGGAGGTTAACCATAAATAAATATATAACCCAGAGACACGTTGCAATAGCGCCTCTGAGAGCCTCCCGCCGACTGTCAATCTCATTTTAAAGAGCTAATTACGACAGGCATAACTTAGAACGACTGCTTAGCTATAAAGTCCTTGCTGTCAGGTGTAAACAAGGCTGGCAACTGTAGAAGGGGAAAAGGAAAAGGAAAAATCGATGGACATCTGTTAATTTCTCCCAGGCAGAGCACTAAATTGAAAAATGGATTGCCCAATGAACCACAAATCTGCATTACGTTAAAAGACCAATACATTTCCACACCTGCTTAATAAATGATAATGGGCATTTTAATGGTTCGCTCTGGGCCTCCTTTTGCCAATAAGGATCAAAGTGTAATCTTTACTGGCTAGAGACCAAGCCTACAGGGCTGTCAGAATGCAAACAAGCATGGGGGGTGAAGGGGGGGGCTAAAACAGCCAGAATCCTTAAATTCATTTGTCTCGCAATAAGAATAACATTTTAACATTCTGTAATAAATGGCGAATAATGAGCTTAAATTTTACTTTCGCCGGTTTACCCATGTCCCCGCGACCCAGTAGGATAAGCGGTTTGGAAAATGGATGGATGGATGTGACCTAAAACGTGGTTCATGTATAATAACCATAGCAGTATTTCTCAGAATCAGCCTCGTTTAGCTGTTAAAACATATCTGTCCTGCATTTTAATGCATGTAAAATATTGTGTCCCCCACAGCGTACCGACACTCATCACCCTCGTTATCATCAGGGAGTTTAAAAGCCGTGAAACTAAGAGGAAAAGTTTCTGTTGGTCACCGTTCAAACAAAATTTTCCACCATGAATATTTAAATGATTTCTTAAAAAGTAGAAATGCGTATTCAAAATTAAGGACCATTTTAGGGGTTAACGGACCAAGCGGGGTCTTTCTTACTGATCATTTTTAAATGCTTTTTGACAGCTAAATGTCGCATTGGAGACAGAGGCCCTCCTGGCCTCTAACAGAGTGGTGCGTTAAAACATCCAAGCTGCACTTGCAAACATGTTTCTTCATAATTGCGAGCACCGTTCCCCCTGAGCGCAGTCATTCTTAATTACTCTATCCCCGTGCGAAATCCGCCACGGCGTGTTGTTTGTGCCGCACCGAGAGTGAACACCCATCTCCAGCAGCTAGCTGTCAGGCGGCTCCGGAGGGAGACCGTGCCAGAGTGGGGCCGGGGGACCTCGCTTTGGTGGGGGGGGGGCACAGTGCTAATAGCATCTCACAAATAATGGATCGGTGCCGTGTGTCTGAGAGTGTATGCATCTGCAGGCAGTTAAAACCCAGCCATTGACAAGGCCAGGGGTGCTGGGGGGGGGAGAGTTTGTAGTTCAACCAGGAGAGGGGATCAAACTGAGAAGGTTAAACAAAACGACCCTCTGTGGATTGTACTGCGGTTTCACAAGGTGGTACCCGGCCAATTGAATAACTCCATGTTACTAAATAATGCTGCAATGCAAGAATACCCTTCATAATTACTTTCAGGCCGTATTTCAACATAATACACTTTACTGAAACAGTGCTTAAATCCTTCATTATTACAGAACCACTGAATCTAACAACTAAAATAATTGTAGAACACTTTAACCTTAAGGCTCTACATTAACTTGCATGTTTTTTAACCATTTACATTTATAATCATTTTTTCCCCCTGTTCGGTTCCACCAACGCCAATCTATGCTGAAATAACGAAGATGTGGCCAAAACAAGCAGGAGAGCAGTTCAGACGTTCGACACAACCACAGATGACCAGGCAGACCCTTGCAGATGCACACAGACCCTGAATGAAACTCACAGACCCTTGCAGACCCATGCAGATCCGCGCAGACCCTTGAAGACCCACACAGATCCTGAAAGAAACACGCAGATCCACACCGACCCAGAGACAAAATCGCAGACACGCGAAAATCCACGCAGACATGCTTTCAGACCACGCAGACCCTGAAAGACCCTCAGGAAGCACTCAAACCACAATGACCACTTAGAGATTAGCAGCTTTAGCCTCGCGAACGATGCCCACGGTGGGAATTCAGGACGGTCTAAAGCTCACGTGAGACCACCTGCTTCCCAGGACCAGCAATCCCCCACCCCCCATGAGGAAAAAAACACAATGTTAGATGAGGTATCACTGCTGGACATTTTGTGGGGCTTATAGCAGGTTTCGCTTGTACATTAACCCAGAGAGGAAGCCAAGCCTTCATCTCACTTGCAGATGTTCTGCTTCCAGTCGTGGTCTCAGGATTTTACGTCCAGCCTGTCTCCCTCCCCTTCCTCTCCTCTCCCCCAGCGCCTGTGTCTGTCATTGCTTAACGATACTTCAGCATGCAGGCAGTGGCGCCCTCTTTCTCGCAGGAAACCATGCCACTGGTTGCATTATTTACCCAGCGATGATGTGGATGATGGTCCTCGGGCACACAGATGATGGGGGTATAATGGCGTTTGGCCAGGTGGGCGGCCATTTTCCAGTCGGCATCTCCCTGTTGCTTGTGGTCGATTCCCAAACACGTACCCAGTAAAAAACCATCAGCAAGCCCTCAGTTATTTCTAATTAAAACAAAGGTCGCAGCTTGAGGGTGGTGGAGAGGACTGTCATCATCATCATCTTCATCATTACTTAAAGGTAGGAATTCAGTCCAGTGGTTCACTGTTTCATCTCAGGCTTTTCCCACCGCGAAGTGGAACAGGTTGATGGAATACTTCATTAAGAAATTCACGCGCAATAATCTCACGCATTTCCTGGACAGAATGTTGTGATTGAGAGAGTGTCACATTCCCGCCTGTTCAGGTCAATCACGGTATGTCGCTGTGTCCATAATGGATGGCTCTGACATCAGAACGGATTTGGAGATCGCTGGTTTGGAGAAGATCTGAAGCTGTGCATTTTTTTTTTGTGAATTTGTGCAAGGACATAACTTTGATGTATTTAAGTAGCAGTATTTTAATGATGAACAGTCTACAATGACGCAATGGAAATAACATACACACTCAGTGGCCAGGTCATGAAATTCTCCTGCTTGTTAACACAAACAGAATATAAACACAACACACAGACAGGGTGAAAAGGTTCAGTTACTGATCGACTGAACATTAAAACAGCTAACACACCTGATGTCAGCGATTTTGTACACGATTATGATTGTTGGAGGTTCCAGCACCTCAGAAAACGTCGCCCCCCTCAGATTTCCATGCATTACGGTGTCCAGAGTTTACAGAGAAATGGTGCAACAGACTGGGGCTGGAAACACCTTGTTAATGAGAAGGTCAGAGAACAGAACGGCCAGACTTGTCAAAGCTAGCAGAAAGACCATAAGTACAAAAATACCAGCCCAGTGGCGTGCAGAAAGGCATCTCCAAACACACAACTTGTCAATTCCTGAAGGCAAAAGCGGGTCGTACCCAGTACCAGCTAGACAGAGGTGGACATTTCAGGTTCAGAAAGCAAAAATCCAGACCAAGATTTCATCTCAACCAACCAATTGAGCATAAAGAGTCAGAGGACTCAACTGGTTGGTTGAAACAAAATCTTGGTCTGGATTTTTACTTTCTGGACCTTAAATGTCTGCCTCTGCAGCTAGAGCTACCTAAAAAAGTTTTTTTTTTATAATTTTTTTTTTAAATCAGAACTGAATAATTGGAAAGATGCACTCACGCAATAAAAAAATAGACTAGGTCTTTCACTTCCTTTAATTTAAGAGAGACTAGCACTTTTTCCTTACACGTGATCAGTGGGTCATGCAAGGCTAACGTGAGTGTCGGAAAGGTAGCCTTAGAGACCCTGGAGGGCCTCAGGGCAGCAGCCCAGCGTGCTCATGCTAACACACACTCCACCTTCCTCCGTACCTGCATCTCTATTGTACTTCTGGCATTTGACTTTTCGATAATTAGCCCTACGGGTAACAAAGAGTAGCCAGGGGAGGGGAGTGTGGGGAGGGGGGGTGTGGGGGTGGTGGGGAATGTCGCAACAGCGGTGTAAACAAAAAAGGCCTGATTTGGTAAAAGCCAGAGGACAGAACCAAATAACAGCAAATCCCTAAATACCTGCCAGCTTGGCACATTAAGCGGGCGCGTACTGACGGACCCTGGCACGGCACAGAGACTGCTCAGCCCCCCCCCAGGGGCAGAGGGGTGGAACCTGGTGAAGACGAAGGACGGCCGATTTTGACAGCAGAGTGATTTTCAAGCCGCAAAGCTCACTGACCATGGGCAAGTATGTTTACTGCCACTGATGGAAGTAAGTGGTCCTCAATGTGACTGTCTATTAAGGGGCAGCATGGAGGTATTTTCCCCAGGAAAGTCCTTTAAATTCGGGAAGCTACTCTTCCTGAGACAAGAGTCTACAGCACAGCATTTCCTTAAACGACAGCAGGAAATCCCTCCCACACTAATATTTCCAGTCTAGCAACTGGAATAAAATCTAATACATCAGAAAGATGGACACAGCGGTCGAAATGGGCTTTAAATGCTGAGTTAAATCTAAACTAAAGTGGAAGGAGGGTTTTTAAACACCTTTTAAAGGGATTTGGTGGATAAGCCTATTTTTTTTTACCTAAAGGATTTTAGAATCAATGGATGAGAAAGGATTTGTTGGGAAGACCCAGAGGGGGGACTCTAATGCGGCGTGTGAGGGGAATCATCTTAACAGGAAGTCCTCCGCGTTTCAGAGCTGTGTTTGCATCACGAACACTCGGGCATTCAGAAGACACATCAAAGTCTCCTCAGCTAAAAGTCTGATGGGCGGGTGGTGACCTCCCCAGATTTATGACATACTATCTTTCGGGATTACGGCACAGCGGGATGTTTTCCCAGAATATGCATTTTCAGGCGAACCATTTAAAATAAGGCACCTCCGAATAAATTAGAAAATATTGTGGCTGGCCGTTAGTCAATTTAGTTGATTATAACCCTATATAACTCCTTTACAGTATTTTAAAAGCTGCATCATTTTATGCATGGGCATGTATTGAAATAGTGATTATGTGAAGTAGCTGTGATTTAAACCCTCTGGAAAAAAATCAGCAGCAGCATAGCAGTAGCATGACTGTGACACACATAAGGTGCGAGCTGAATCTCAGCGGTACAGACACTCAGCACAGTCAACCGTCTGGGAAGGAGAAGAAGCAAGACCTTAGCAGGAGATTTAGCGGTAACTCAGGAGTCAAATGGGGAAAGAATGGGATCCCTGAAAATGGCCTTGTTAACAGGGGAGCAGGGATTCTCCCAGCCACATGTAACCATATCAACACGTTCTCATATTTTACTGAACTTTACAAGAGATTAAGGGTTTCAGTCATTGGCTGGACGGCGGAGGCAGCATATGTGAGCCCTTACAGTGCGACATATCAAACTGCGTAAACACAGTCATTGGGTGCCAGACGGTACACCAGGATAGCCTGTGTGGTTAATATGGCTCATCCAAGATTATTATTGCATCTAAACTATCTGGTATGTGTGATATCCAATATGAGCGTGTGAGGTAGCTTATCCTACAGGAAACTAGACTTTGGTTTTTATTTCTGGAATTATCTCATTGCATCTAGGTGGTTCCGTTTGTAATACTATTCAAAGGCACACTTTAGAGAGCTAGGAAATAACGTGAAATTAGAGGGAAAGAAAGTATAACAGGTGCAGAAAATAAATGCAGAAGCATTTTGACATTTTCATACGCAGATTTAAATTTATTATGAGCACCATATTAGGATAAGCATTGAAAATTATACGAGAGAAAAAAAAAAAAAACTAAAATTAAAACTAAACATATTTCCTCGTGCCCTTGTACTCCTTTGGCAAATTGAAAACTAGAATTATAGTAAAATATAGTAAAAACCCACGAGGCAAAGCGGTAAAGTGCATTACACAGATACTACGAAACTTCTAACTGCAATTACACCACAAGCTGTATGTGAATTAACTTGCGGTTTTAACATTTTTCACCACTTGACATTAGTTTTCCATCATAAGAAGTATTTAGTATGTCCTGTACAATTCATCTTGCACCTATAAATTAGAACGACTTCTCAAAAAATTGCTGACAAAACCAAATTTTCGGCCACGTTTCCCTTAAGAACAGAGTATAATTCGCCATGCGTTGGCCACCGTTCATTTGATGGCAGTGTATAGTCTAAATGTTTAATTTGGAATGGTGTGACATCAGACTGTTTAAACACTTGTCACCTAAGGTCCCCAGATCCAGCGAGGAGGCTTTCTGGCATGTTAATAAGGCTGGAAAAAATGCTGTGTCGCTCTATCAGCAGGATTTAAGGGAGATAAGACACCCAGCAGTGAACAGTGCAAGACTGCCCAGCATGACCATGCAGACCTTAACCTTGGATTCATACATTCACCCCTCCTCCCCAGCACGGCTGAGGTGATTACCGTAATAGCTGAGCTGTGTTATTGAGACATTTCAGCATGAAATTTGTTTTTCCTCACTGAACTTTAAGCAGAAATTCAAGTGCCAAGTCTCAAAAGCCAAGAGGGGCTATTAAGCGATAATTACTAATTATGCTAATTTGCAAAGTTGTGCTATTCCATCCCTTGGTCATTTTATCTGTGGTGTGCTCCTGAGAGAACAGCCACCATTCAATGTTAATAACCTTTTTCAGCCTCAGCTAAACGTTCAGTGGAGGACAAAGTGTCCTAAACTGGGGAATATTTTACAGTTAATCAGGATGTGACTATGAAAGCGCCTTGACACCAGGCAGCACACACTTATGGAAACGACCTTCATTAACCTCACAATCACCAGGGGTGTTTAGCCATATTTTAATGTTGTTATACAAAATACGAGAAACGCAAACAGCCACTTACAACCACGATAAATCTGGAAAGCCGATGTGATTCGTTTTGAAATCAATGCGGCTCATGAAATATATTAATAATAATTTCCCACACGCACCCACTGAAACAATTTGTCCCTTTTAAAAAGTCACACCTCCAATTTAAGTCATTTGAACTAGATGTTATCCATCTACTTTTAGAGACGGATTTTAGGAAGAGTTCGATGGTGATTCAATGTGTGCATGTCAATATATAACTTAAATACATTTTAGTTTTGTATGTATTTTCTATTAATACTTGGTTACATATTTTGTGGGAATATCTGTGTATCTAACCTTTGCTATAGGGCCCCCCAAGCAGCACACAGGTACGTATCTTATGGCAGTAGAAAGCGTCCGGTGATCCCAACCCACACCAAGTCAGAGCCGTTAAGGATAGAACCGAGACTGTTGAGGATGTTAAACCGCGAGAAGGATTCGGATTTGGATTCGGATCGGGATTCGGATTAGGATTCGGATCGGGACTTGGCAGTGAGTAATCCGGCTTTTCATTACTACACATCGTGGCAACTGTGTGACATTTGAGGGACCAGAAGCAGGGGCTGTTGTCACTACCCCCTCAGCAAATATCTGAAAACAATCTGCTTTGTCACCGAGGGACGAGAGATTCCCCTTCCTGCCCAAGGGCTCAACTTCATGTTTGTGGCAGAAAAGTTTTTTTTTTTTACTTGCAGGGGCAATTCATCTGATTTACTAACCGTGTTTCGAACGGATCGCCGTCTGGCTGCCTGGAAATATGTTGACCTGGGTCTGTGGCTGTGGCAGTCCTGGAAAAGCCTTCCTTTGGGAGTGTGTAAAATGTAATGGCCATATAAATTATGTGTCTCCTGGAGACAGCGCCTGTGTGGCTGTCATCCCTTCCTCTTTCTGTTCAAACAGGAGGACACTGTTCAGTACCATCGGTTGCAGTGCTCCCCCCCTTTTTTTTAAACGTGTTGCAGTTTCCTCATGACGAAATCCCTAGCTCTCAGAGGAAAGAAAAGGAAAGACACGGAGATCACTAAAATGAAATACGCTGGCATGCTATTAACGCGTATATTACGGGCTCCCAGCAATTAGCACGGAAAAATGCTACGTCGTTCACAGGGTGAACACTCAAAACATTGAACATATACTTTAAAATCTTTGCCCATACACATTAGAAGACAAGCCAATTTCCTTCAAAAATGTATATATATTAAACATTAAAATATATATATTTTGTTTGACTTTGTACAGAAACAAAAAGCATAGGCCTGTTCAAAGCCTCTTCAAGATGCAGTTCCTTAGAGCACAAAGGGGCTCCTGGTTCTCTGACTAGTTGGAGCAGTGAAAAATACAGTGTGATTTAGAGACTGATGACGTTAATGATGAAATGCTGACCAATGTATTTCCCCCCTGATTCTTTCTATGGCTTGACAAATGGTGCGCGGAGGAACCTGTAAATCATGAAGTGAGTCCGCGGCGCGCAGACGGGGCAGCGTCGGGGTCGTTATGAGAGAGGACACACCGTGTTAACGCTTTTACGACGTGCATTTACATTTAACTGCGGAACAGAAGCCTGCCACGGGGTTTCGCCGGGCTAAATTTTCAGGAAAATTAAGTTTTTAAAATTACGTTAAAATATGGCAGCCAAAAAAAAAAATGCCCCAGGTTGTTTTCCTTTTCATAAACCCCAGACTGCTAATGTTGCTCCATTGTCCAAAAAGGACAATAGAGCGGGAGAGACTAATATAATCAACATTAAAATCTGCTTACTGTATTTCCTTTCAATATACAAATACGTTTTAATGCAAGAGCTGTCATAAAATAATCTGCCGCATTTACTGGGGATTACTCCATCGAATACCATATCCCGGTAATCCGAACACTGTCCCATTGCCAAAAGCACAATAAAAATCATTGTCTGGCCTTTCGGTATGATGACTACATATTAAAATATCACACAGAATTATAGTACCATCCTTATTATTATTAAAAACATTTTAAAAATCCATTGATGGATTATATATTTCCATACCCGGAAAAAGCGTCTGTTTGAAATGGAAGGACGCAGAGAGGCGTGTAAACCTGCGACTGTACGATCAGATAATGTGTCCCTATAGTCACGTCTATCTGCTGTTGTCCACATAACCGATCAGGCAGGTACGCGCCTGACATACACAAAGCCAAGCGCGGTCTCGACGCGCGCTCGCAGTACGCTGTCCAGGGCTTTGAGGTACCGAAGGGAGGGGCACTTGGAGGTCAGAGAGGGGAGGCCGATCGCCCCATCAACATGTCAGACAGAAGTGGTCGAAGCGACGCCACACGCTGCTGCTGCAAAACCAAAATGGTTTGCGAGTTTTTAGTTCATTAAACTTAGAACTGTAATGATCACAATGATAATAAGGAAAATGAAATCAAAATTTAAATTGTATTATTCTTCTAGTTACAAGGAAGCCAAGTTGTAGCGTAATATATAATGATAGACACACAAACCGTAGTTTTACTAATAGACGCACTGTGTCACTGCAAAATATCCATCAGTATAAATGAGCAATGACGCAAGTCACTTTGGATAAAAGTAATAGATAGGCTAGTAAAATAATCTAGGCACTGTTTATTTTGACGATGCAATAAAACGGGTAATGAGCACTCTGGGGCTCAGGTAACTTTTACGCAGCGCCGCTATTTGTGGGCCGTCCAACGACATCAAACTGAATCAGCAACAGTGATAAATTGCCCATTTTAAAGTATAATGTGATACTCTGAAGCATGTCTCCCGCTAATGTGCATGTGTTTCCCATATTCATATGCAAAGCCTAATGTTGTGTAACCAATTCTGTCATTCCATTATGTAAATACATTTTCCTCAACATTATATTTTATGTTTTGCCGTTCTCGCCTAAATTATTTGGGTGTTAATATCGCAGGCTGTGGTGAAGCTTCGGTTCCCTGCATGAAACGCAACATGTACCGTGACATGCTGGGGAAACATAATTTAACGTCCCATTGTCACAAGAAACTTTGTCTATTGTTTCTGTAGGATTTTGAAAATGTCGGCTGATGGAAAAGTATCATATGTGCTTTTTTCTCTTGATTTTATTTTTAGCCCAATGGGAAATACTCAAGTGATAATGGCATTAATCATGGCTCTGAATTTAATATTGCAAGTTATAAGGCTTCAATCGTGCCTGTGATTGACCCTGCATGAATAGTTTCGTTTCAACCATACTTACTGAAATTACAGTCAATCCGAAAAAAAAAAAAAACTTAAAAATACAGATGAGATATTTGACGAAACAGGTTTTGTTTGAGTGATTCAGCAGCAGGCTGAGCCCAGGTGTCACGGATCATGATCCAGTTCCAGCCATTAGGTCTGTTTTTTAAATAATTCAAACTGACAAGCACATCGTGCGCCGCTCAGCCCGGAAGATACCAGAGGCCCTGGCCATCTCCCAACATGGGATTGCTAAAGGGAAGAATGGGCAAATAATGGGGAAAATGGCAAAGAAATCCTATGGAGCGACAGAGGGGACAAACAGAGCCAGGTGGCGGCCAAGCCGATCAATTACACATTATCAGAAGACCCAGGCGTTTCCTGCATCGGTCAGGGAGCACAGTAAACGGCAAAGCTTCAGCATGCCACACAAACCCGTCACAGAGATGAAGTCGCGGCCCTGAACCATTGCGGACATTCATTACTCTGATGGACAGGTGCGGAGTCTCATGGGCAGCCATTGTGCCAAATTTCCGTGCCACTTTCCGTGTTTGTGTGTATGCAGGTATAAGCAGAGACTTGCACAGCTAACAGGCCGGGCGTGCATCTACTAACATGGGCACTGCCTTTGTAATTCAACAGCTCTCAATGTCCACCATCTATAAATGCCAAACATCTGTAGATGTTTCCACGGAACTATCTTTCAACGTGTCAAGTCCAGGCTTTCTAGCTTTCTGAGCCAGCCCCAATGGACCAGGATACTCAAGGAAGATCCGGAAATGAAACGGTGAAAGTGCGGAAATTCAAATATTTCGAATGAGGGCATTTAAACCTCAGGCTGCTGCCATTTCACTCGGGAATATTTGAAATATGTGGCAGGTGGGCAAACCATTGTGATGTAACTATCAGGAATGGAGTCATTTAAATATTTACAGTGTCACAAATGTGATGATTGTTTAACACTTTTACATTTACACTGCAGCACACTTAAAGAAAGCTATGTGAAGAGTAATTGTAGTTTAATATAATATAGTTTAATAAAATGATTATTTCTTACAAAAATTAACTTTGTATGGTGGCATTCTTGTATGATGTTCATTATTATTATTATTATTATTATTGAGTTCACCTGTGAAATCATCACCTGCGTTATGATTTTTCTTGTTTTGGATCAACAGCTATTCTTAAAGTCCCGATTTGCTGAAAACTGTAAACTCATCAGCAATAAATTTGGACGCTTAGAAAATATAGTGCGATTTAAATAAAGTTTATACAAAGTCACAAAATACAGTGCGGGAAAGTCAAATGGTGAAACAACCGAAACAACCGCCTCAAACGGTCAACTAACAGGTCCAAATGCACTATTCTCTTTTTTTATTTGCTCTTAAAGCAATATATTTAAATGTATACGTGCATGTATGTGTGTGTGTGTATACACACATACGTATATGTGTATGTATAGTAGTGAAACTAATAAGCTATCACATGAAAAAAATTACTAAATGGCTGTATGAATAGATGTATATAGTTTAAAATTATGATTAAAAGAAACATTTAAAAAATCATCCGCCCAGTGGTGTTGTAACAAATAGTTACACCGAATAAAAAGATTAAGTTAATATAAAATGTAATGAGGAAAGTAAGCTAATGGTAAAGCGCTGCTCTAGCAAAAAAAAAAAAAAAACACGAAGATTAAAGTGTTATTAAAAATGAAACGTGCAAGACTGGCCCGACGTGTAAGGTACAGTGTACAAGGCCACTAGGCTGTTTTCCATTGTAAATGTTTAAACAGCTTGTTTCGGGACTGACGCTTGCAGGTAAATTCACGTGACGCGTTTATTCCACAATTAACAATAGCCTAATTCTATTTATTAAGAGAGGCATTTACTGCGGAAACTTTAGGGGTAGTTTCCAATTGTCATTAAAAAGGATGTAAAAAGTTCTAGCTGGTTCGGAATAACAAGCGACGTGCTACAATTAAAGGGGTGTTAATTGGGCGTCCCCAATCGCGCGAGTGTTTCCCAGGAGTGACAAGCGCTAAGAATAAGTCAGCCCATTTCCCGGCCACCTACGCGCGCGATCTCTAATATTATTATTATTAATAATAATAATAATAGTGATGATAATAATAATAATAATAAATTCGCTCAGAGCAGTCTGCCCGTGGATGGTAGGATAAGTGGACACTGAACAAACCTCATTAATATACAGACAATCACAACCTGATGGTGATTAGTTAATGACTGTAACAGTGTTTTCAATGTGGAATTCGCCCTTTTCGGGGGCGATTACGGATAGCGGCTGTTTCTAAAGCACAGGTGGACATTTATTGATTTATGGGGTATGTCGGACAAAGTGCCAAAGTGACACGGCGAGGACGCGACGTGCCGCGATGCCCCTGTCCGACAGCGCTTAACCCGCTTAAATGTCACCTCCATCGGACCCGATTCGCGGCGAGCTCTGTTTGCGCTATAAAAGTTTACCTTTTCTCTTTGACCTCCTCCTCCGTCTCCTTTTGAACTTGCATTTCAGCTGGCTGCTCGGAGCGCCCGGAGCGCGGCTGCCGTGGCCGAGGACCGAAGCCATCGTGGTGCCTCCTAAGTAGTTCAGCTTCACTTTGCGGTCTGGGGCGTCCCTCGAAGCCGCTGGAGATGCTGCCTTTCTCTTTATTCCCCCAGTCTTAAAGGGTGTCCCTCTCGCAGATTGAGGAGCGTCTGCTCGATCACGCCCCCCAGACTCCGCGCGTCGGCTGCGGCGCGTACTGCCGCTCCAGGCGCTCCAGGTTCTGCACCTCTGCCTTTTTGGCACCAGCCACTTTGAATCCGACCATGCAGGAAGCCCATCTATTTGCTGCCGCAATTTCTAATTAGACCCAATCATGACGGCGTGCAGGCTGTGACATCAGCGCCAGTACCGCTACCCCAGCACCACCCCCAGTCGGGCTTGCAAACTCAGCTCGTATTTGGGGGCTGAGTGATGGGTGATCAGCGTCCCGTTGCCGAAGATGTGTCCTGCGTTTCTGCTCCAGGCGCGCCGGCTGGAGCATTTCAGGGCTCTGCGGCTGAGAGAGAGCGAACACGCTTATATTCGCCTTAATATGAGCTCGCAAGTTACTGAACCTTTATTTCGTTGTCTGACTCCACAGTCTTTCCCAAAGCGCTGTTTCAAAACACCGAATATGAATACTGCCCGCAAACACAGCGCAGTCTGGTTTATTGACTGGGCATGTAATATCGTCCCCAAAGTTCATTATTAATTATGATAATTTATTAATAAATATGTATAATTCCTATCATTTCTCCTGCTTTAATATTACGATGTCACAGCATATCTAGTAAACATCTAGCCAAAATATTTCCTATATAAATTATATTGTAAACAATTAAATGTATAATTTATCCTTTATAATTGATATAAATATAGTTTAATAGGGCAAAAACACTGAAAGGAAAAGTAGGAAGGATATTGTGGTGAGGGAACTTGACCTGAAGTGACAGTTTACATTCCATACTGAGTTCATGATTTTTAAATCACAGCGGCTGATCTCTTGACTTGCATTTTTGCGTTCCTATCTCGGTGAAGGAGATTGAATTGGAATTTTCTGACATTCACATCTGAAGGTGAGAGATTACACTCTTGCTGGCTTTTTTTTACAGTTGATAAATTTATTATTTTCATACAGTGCTGCTGAAATATTTTTAAGGCAAGTGGCATTTTCAAACGTGCCATATTGCTCAGACCTTGCTGCTGCTTATTGACTCCTTCAGCCTTCTCAAATGCTACATTCAGAATCAGGGCGGCACACGACTAAGTGGTTAAGGTACCATGTGGAGGGACCAGTGCCCCTGCTCTAGCGCCTCCTAACTGTGACTTTTGGCAGTGCATCTGCTTCCGGATGTGTTCCACATAGTCGTCGGACCTCATTGCTTCCATTCCACATACACTATGATGTACAGACACAGTAAAATCCCATTTTCATTATTTTTACCCTTAAATTTTCCCTGATTTACTATTGAAAATGTCTCACGGATAAAATAAAAGAAAACACTGTCGCTTGTTTAATTTTACTGTACTTCCCCATTTTCAGTGTTGAGTCATATATATTTTTTTTATTTTTTAATTATTCTTTAACGCATTATTAAGCATTTATTAACCCCGTGTATTGCTGGTGTTGCTGTGTTTGTTTACTTCTTTGGAAACATTTCCAGCAGAGGATTCTTTTGATTTTGATGCATGTTTTCAGACTAAACTGCTGCCTGAACCAGCGGTTCAATCGGAAGCCTCTACTTGCTTTAAATGTCTAACTGGCTGCTGTTATGTATTTATTTTAATGAGAATATATTTACGCAAAGACCCTGAAGATTAAAGGCTGTCTGTCTTTTACTCACCCTGAATGTGCATTTTACAGAATTAAGAGGCTAATTGAGCTGTCTGTCTGTAACTATCCATGGTTCTGAATATTGCATGCAATTATTAGTGTTATTAAAAATCCTATTACTTGGAGCTGATGATATATTTATTTAGTCAGCTTTTTTAACATAGTGTCAATTTCCTTATTAACCAAAATGGGGTTCTTTTAAAATAAAAAAGGTTCATTGTTTTCCATCTTAATCTGTGCGTGTGACCGTGTGAGATTTTCAGCACACATAAGTGTCACATAAGAATATTACCATTATGCACTTAAACCATGTTTTAATATATGATCTAATGACATTAAATGGTGCTAAAAGGGATTAGCTGGTCAGCCGCCGAACTGGAGCATTGGAATATTTCTCTGTTACACAGAATTCCAGGGTAGGCAAACTGGGTAGGGACCCTCTCTCTGGATCCCAGGGAATCACACACAGACACACACGCATATACTGTACTCTCTCTCTCACACAGACACACACACACAGAGGTTTGTAATTATATCTTTGTGGGGACTCTATTCATTTCTATGGGGAAAACTCTAATCCCAACATGATGACCTTAACCCCAACCCAGCTGTAACCATAACCATCAGTAACCAAACAAAAGGTGAGACTTTTAGCATTTTTAGTTTTTTGATTGTGGGGACATTTGGTTCCCACAATGTAAAATAAATATAATCCATGCATAAGTTTTAAACATGATGGTTATAATCTATACAGCAGAAAAAGAACCAGTAAACTAATAAGACAAAATCATAGAAAACCCCAAAACCCATCAGTGTGAGTCAAGGGGTGAGACCTATTTTTATTGGAGCTCTTCAGGTCAAATGCCCCAACTGACAATGCCAAAGCAGGGCCCCTCCTGAGAAATGACCCAGCAACTTAAAGGGGCACTGACCTGCATTCTTAAAGGGGCAGTGGCCTACGTCCTTAAAGGGGCCATCCGTAAAAGGGCTTTGGCCTGCGTCCTTAAAGGGGTTGTCCTTAAAGATGCAATGGCCT
>JAODJX010000001.1:15811724-15829011 GCA_026776945.1 Isichthys henryi | reverse complement strand
CGTAAAAGGGCTTTGGCCTGCGTCCTTAAAGGGGTTGTCCTTAAAGATGCAATGGCCTGCGTCCTTAAAGGGGCCATCCTTAAAGGGGCAGTGGCCTGTGTCCCTTACAGGGGCCATCTTTAAAGGGGCAGTGGCCTGTGTGCTTAAAGGGTTCGTTCTTAAAGGGGCAGTGGCCTCTGTCCTTCACCACTTGGTAACCTGCTGGAGCAGTTCACCCGCAATACCCATGTTAGTGCTAAATGCTTAGAAATTCCGGAACAGTTTGAAGTGCATTTCAATAGCTTTTGTTTATTGTTTGCATTTCAGCAAAAGTGTTAAAGTATAGCTGTGTTATAAGTTTCTAAACGGGGGAGGACTGCGGTGGAGATACAACATTGCTCTAATAATTCTGCATATTTCACTCGACATTCTATATTTTTGTTATACATTTGGTTGTAGACTTCTGTTTCTGTTAAAAAAGCAGTAATCATTTTGAAAAATAGCCTCAAAATATTTAAAAATTTTAAGGTAACTGATCATGTGAATGAAGATGTTCAGCCTGGGCTGATTGATTAGGGAGAGGTGAGGAGTGAGGAAGGCCATCTTGCAGTAGGGACAGGGGTGTCCTAGGTCGGATCAGTGATCTGCGGGGAACGACCTTCTTTGGATCCCCAGAGTGCTTTTTCTGGGCATATCATACTTTCTCTGTTTTTGAAGTGTTGCAGCCATTTGTCTGGAATGCTAACTAATGACATTAAACTGTGCAGAGAAAACTGTATTGTCTGTACAGAAAATGAATGTGATTTATTTAATAGATAAATAAATAATAGTAGTAGGAGGTGAATGTATATTAATGTCACATCTGCAAGGTAGAAGGATTTTTTATGTTATTAGACAGATCTAGTTAGTACTGAGTCAGATCCACTTTATTATCGACATTTAGTTATTACCTGTAGGATCCACTTTATTAGGTACACTTAGCTAGTACTGGGTAGAATCCCCTTTTGCCTTCACAACAGCGACAAGTTTAGATGAGCTGTGCGTTCTGAGATGCCTTCCTGCACAACCCTGTTAACTTTAACAAGTCTGGCCATTCTCTTCTGACCTCTGGCCTCTCTCATTAACAGGGTGATTTCCGCTGCAGAAATGCCACCGTCTGGATGTTTATTTATTTGTTGCACCATTTTCTGTAAACTCTAGACACTGCAGTGTGAAAATCCCAGGAGGGAGGCTGTTTCTGAGATGCTGGAGCCACTACGTTTGGCACCAACAATCACACCGCATTCAGAATTGCTCAGATCTTCACCGTTCTAATGGTCAGCTGCACAGCCACTGGACCCCTTGACCCTGTCCGAATGATTCTGTATGTATTCAGTCGCAGCTTCAAGATTCTCTGCATAAAGAAGTGGGCTATTAGCTAAGAAGCCTATACCTATTAGAGTGACCACTGAATGTATATCGAATAAAATATACCTGCTACTAATAGTCGCTTATTAATCATGCAAGTTTGACCTTGGCTGCTGGTGACATTGATAATTTACCACCTACTTGGTATTATGAGTCAGTGATGTCACCAGCACAAGTAGCTGTATTAACTTGATAAGAGAATATTATTGCCTGCAGGCCAACTAAGATAACTTAGCTGGCTGTAGTTAAGACAGACTTAATAAACATATTCAGCCATGGAAAAAATTTAGAGACCACTCTATATTTTTTAACAAATCTGCTTTTGTAAATCCTGGTTTAATCCTAGTTCTGCTGGCGGAAGGCTACACTGAGCGGCAGGTTGCTTGCAGGTTCAAAATAACTAAGACTACAGTACACAAGAATAAGGTGAAGTTGGAGACACTGGGAATGACGAGAAACCAGCCAGGTAAAGGATGGAAGCGACATTCTAATGCCAGAGATGACTGTTAACTTATCCGACGGTTTCTCATGAAACGTAGGATGACATCAAGTGACCTTCAAAAGGAATGAGAAACATTAAGTGGAGGTGTGAAGTGCACTGATAGGATAGTTTGTATCAGGCTCCTAGAAGCAAGGAAGAAGCCCTTCATCAACGAGAAAGAGGGAAGAACCAGGCTGCAGTTTGCAAAAAATAAGATATTTCTCATAGATGCATATCCATAAATTGAGAAATGGGTGAAACAAAATTTTTTTTATATATACTGGCTGTATATATAATAATTTTTGTGATGGACTAGTGTCCCATCCAGAGTGTATCTATAAAAGTCATTATACATTATTGTGAAGTAAACAGAAACATTTCCTTTTTCAGTTACAGGACACCTATATGACTTACAGAACTGCAATTCAACATACAGTACAGTAAGAGCTGCTTATTGTCATTTATGACAGACTAATGACCCATTCATTCGGAGGGGGGTTGCTGCCATCACCGATATTATATTTACATTCAAAGAGAAAATGTTTAATGGAAAAAAAGTGTGACAAATGAAGTTTCTTGCATTTGTACTGTAACTTCCTAAAAATGAGGGAGTGTTAATGGGTACCTTGATTTTTCAGCTCTGACTCATGATACATTTTACTTTGTCATCTGCAAAAATCAGTCAGTTTCACCCAATTTTCCTGGAAAACAGCAGACACCTTTCGTGCTGAAGTGCTCAAGATGTGTGACTGGCGTGTATGTGACTGGTGCATGTGTGACTGGCGTGTGTGTGATTAGCATGTGTGTGACTGTGTGACTAGCATGTGTGTGACTGGCGTGTGCTTGACTAGGAATGTTGTGACTGGTGTGTGTGTGACTGGCGTGTGTGTAACTGGTGTGTGTGTGACTAGCAATGTTGTGACTGGGGTGTGTATGACTGGTGTGTGTGTGACTATCATGTGTATGACTGGCGTATGTGTGACTGGCGTGTTTGAGACAGGCATGTGACTAGCATGTGTGTGACTGCTGCATGTGTGATCTGGCGTGTGCGACTAGCATGTGTGTGACTGGCGTGTGTCTGACTAGCATATGTGTGACTGGGGTGTGTATGACTAGCATGTGTGTGACTGGCGTGTGTCTGACTAGCATATGTGTGACTGGTGTGTTTGAGACAGGCATGTGACTAGCACGTATGTGACTGCCGTATGTGTGATCTGGCGTGTGCGACTAGCATGTGTGTGACTGGCGTGTGTCTGACTAGCATATGTGTGACTGGCGTGTGTGAGACAGGCATGTGACTAGCATGTGTGTGACTGGAGTATGTGTGACTGGCATGTGTGTGACTGGTGTATGTCTGACTAGAATATGTGTGACTGGCGTGTGTGAGACAGGTGTGTGACTAGCATGTGTGTGACTGGAGTATGTGTGACTGGCATGTGTGTGACTGGTGTATGTGTGACTGGCGTGTGTGAGACAGGCATGTGACTAGCATGTGTGTGACTGGAGTATGTGTGACTGGCATGTGTGTGACTGGTGTATGTCTGACTAGAATATGTGTGACTGGCGTGTGTGAGACAGGTGTGTGACTAGCATGTGTGTGACTGGCGTATGTGTGACTGACGTATGTGTGACTGGCGTATGTGTGACTGGTGTGTGCGACTAGCATGTGTGTGATTGGCGTATGTGTGACTGATGTGTGTGACTGGCGTGTATGTGACTGGCATGTGTGTGACTGACATGTGTGTGATTGGCGTGTGTGTGACTGGCGTGTATCTTCGATGCCGCCTGGGTGTGGACATGTTATTGGAAGGAGTTTCATTTACTGTCCCCTTACTCTGATCTGTGAATTTATGTCTGCCATGACAGATCTATTGCGCCTAATGAGTGGATCATTTTCGTTTCATCAGCGGCTCTGTGACTTACTTATTCATTGCCCTCCCAGAGCTGATGCCCTTCCCAGCTTCTCTGTATCGACGGCCACTCTGGGCCTCTGCCGCCCCACCACTGCCATCTCTCTCTATTCAAACTGCGCCTTTTCTTGCTCATATTTAATCTAAATCACTGTCAAACACATACCAGATCCCTGCAGGATTTTTTAAAACAGTTTTACACATATGATGCAATCCCAGTATACCCAATTGGTGAATTCCCAGTTGCACATAATTGTGCAATCTGTGTTGGACAGACAGACATGTTATAAGAAGATCTAAACAATAAAATGAAAGCTAAGGAAGATGCTTTAGTAAGACACTGCAGGGAAGAGCGATGACTGCCTGGAAAAGGCTACAGCCACCCACCCACTGCACCTGGACCATGTTAAGCAGGTCAGTTGGATGTCACATGCTGACATCTTGGTTATGTCTAGCCCCTTAAATAGGAATGCCTTTGTTAAAGCTTCCAAATAGTCAAAGCTCCTGATTGGTCAGAGAGCCTGATTGGTTGACTTTCTGCCATAACGAGGGCACATATGAATGGAAAATTTCAGTGGTATTCTTTATGCTGCTAATGACGGAGCTCTCACGCCAATCTGGGTAGTCATTTTTTTAAAAATATTTTTTAAAGCGGTCTTCTCATTTATTTTTTGCAGGCAGTAATTTTGTTTCTGCTCTGCCTAGCCAGAAACACTTCGAAGGCAGGTCAGCGCTGGAATTGGCTGCTCTTACTTTGGGGAGGATATTGACTTTTAAGCTTTCTGGAAGGGATTAGTCTGATGTGGCCTTATCTAGCACTGAGACTCATCACACAGGGATTGCGCGCCACCTCAGATCAGCCTTCATCTCTCTATAGCAGACATTTCACTCCACCGCCGCTAATCCCACATTGGGTTTTTTTTTAACCTTCCTCTTCCCAGTGGTTATCTTCCCAGCACTCGGATCCAAACTCTCCTGCTTATCGCCGCTCCCGTTGCATCCATATGGATGTGGGTACTGAGGAGTTCGGCATCTGAGGTGAGTTAAAAGTGGAAGAGGCTTCAAGGTGGCCCAGCCCAGAACGTCAAACGGCTCTTGTCGGAACTTAGTCAATCAGCCAAAAAGTTTACAACGTAAATGCCCACAACTCACAGACAACAATTTATATTAGATTATACAGATGTTTATGCAAAATATCATACATCCTCAATTATCAAATATTCCTAAGATTCTCATTACTAAATCAATGTTGTCTGACATCAAATCTGGTTATTACGATTTGTAATATTTCTATTTCCATGCTATTAAAATTCAATAGCCAATTCTGTATGATTTCATGTTATTTTCTTGTAGACGCAAAAAGGAAACACTCCATATAGCGGTAAAAAAAAAAGATATATAATTATGATCACCGTCTGTTAAAGAATGACAAGGATGGGTGGCAGATTATCGCGGTTAGTTAGTCTGATTGTTGCATTTGTGATGACATGCGTAAAACCGGATGATTGAATTACTGTGAAGGGGGGGCTTACATATCTGTACCTGTTCAGCATGTGTCAGGTATGTCTTCAGAAACGTAATTCAAATTTTCTCAATTCCCCGTTTGGTATAATACAGCGGATGAGACACATACAGTACAGCTAATATGTCTGAAATGATGTAATTAAGCTCTGTTTTAATTTTCACACCTTCATACCAGGAGTCATTAATCACCCTATAGACTGGGGTCCAGTTCGAAGCGCTGTCCTACAGACCCTGCCTTTGGGCTCCACAGATAATGGTATTACTGACGGCATCGGAAGAGCACGGAAACAGGCCGTCACTCACAGGGAAATAAAGTCATTCTCGCAAATACAAAGTGAAAACCTCCATCTGTATGCGAGGCTCCATGTGTCATTAGATGCAGTGGTTATACAGCAATAATAAATTTAAAAAAAATCACAAAAATATTATAAAGCTGCTGCCCCCACCTTGAGGACCCACCCAGCATAAATCTTTAAAAGACTTTGTGATTATTTCACACCTAATACCGGCAATAATAAATACAGAAGGTGTTGCCATGAGTAACAGAAATGGCGGCATTAACCGGAATTCAGAGGATGGAGGTTTCTTAGATGACAATGGGAACAATCGCAGAACTTCCTGTTCTCCGTGAAGGAGACAGTCCCTCCTTCACACTTCCTTGAGTATATTTCCCAATGATCCTGCGCAGTAGCTGGACGTGGCTCGCTGGGATCTACACTGTCACAATATTTTAAGCCACCCCACGTATTTTGGTAACATTATTCTCTAGTCGAGTGTAAAGTCTAGTGCACGTGTTTATGCACATTATTGTGTAAAAGAAAAAAAAGCAGGACGATCAAGATCGTGAGAGAAAGCGTAATTAACACCGCTAACCGTTATTGACGAGGCTCTAATGTATTCATGCTTAAAATTCAGAGATATTGCGCCATTCTTTGTATATGAACTGTAGTTTATTTAAATGAAGTCGGCGCACAGGGTGGCCTGGCATTAGTGACCTTAATGTCATATAACATTATTAAGCTGGGTACTTTCTCACAAAGGCCTCATTGTGCTGCTTTCATTCGGTGCTTATCAGAGAAAGGCAGGGAAGGGGTTGCTCTTCTCTTCCCTACAATGAGATCCAGCAACAATTTTAGGATTGCCGGACAGCTGAGAATCGTGCTCCAGTCATTTCAGAGGTGCAAAGCCCTTTGGTGCTCAGAGGGAATTGTTTCTTACGGCCGGGGGGGGCCTGGAAAAAAGTTTGTTTTCTGGCAAAAGCTTGCGGATTTACAATGTGAAGGTTGTTGGTTAAATTCTCTCTCTATTAGCGATTAGTTATTAGCGATAAATATTAATGCTGTTGTTGTTTTGACTGTAAGAAAGAGACGTGTTTTTTTGGTAGGCAGAAAATAGCACAGTTTGAGGCCAATATTGAGAAAATATTAAGAAGCAAATGCACCATGATAATGACAACAATATTCACACAGGTAAGCGGTAAACATTGCACAAAGCAACAAACTAATTAAACAAGAATGAATTCAGTATTTTTCCCCTCATACCAAAAGTTTTAGCAATGGAAGATCATCAAACACTGTCGGTTTAAATCAGTGTCATACTGGAAGATGACAATTTACATGACTACTTTGATGACAGCGTTAATAAGGGGTTTAATATTTCAGCATATTTTAGTCCTTCATGAAATGTAGGTTTTTAATGGCTTTGAGAACATTATGGACTTCAATGAGAAGCCATATGCTTGTTCCTGAACATCCTGGATGAATGATGAGATTCTCTCGCTTCTTAATGCCCTTATTTATAGAGAAGACACTGTAGACACTGCATTCTGTTTAGTATGTCTGTGCAGCCGGGAAAAAAAAAAAACGATAATCACTTTTTGAAATACCGCTGTGCTGCAGTTTCATGGCTTAGACACCAACACAAGCCCTATAAAATCTGCACCCTCTCTAGATGTCAGCAGCAGACCTGGGATTTAACAGGGTGAATTCTGGGGCCTTAACTATTACGCCACCTGCTGATAAGTCCACCTTTTATTTTAGTGCAAGATAATATAAAATCCGATTGATTCCCTGGTAAGAAATATTTTTGTTGTACAACAGTCTCCCATCACAAAGAAGTAAATAAGTAACAAGTATTTACAGTAAGCCAAGTATTAACACGCACGCCTTGTTGGACGACTAATTTCAGTTGTAACAAGATTAATGTACTGATCAATATTAATTCACCTATTTCTTAATCTTTATCTTTCTACTTATTTTCATTTGAAATTAAGAATAAAAACCTTAAGGGGGTGTTTTTCTGTTTATTAGTTGTACTGCTGATGAGCTATAATTAGTCTTCAAAAAGAATTCTGGGATTTTAATTAGATTAGCATTCCTTTGACAGAAATTTAGCTTATGGTGCGATTCTCGCGTCTTATGTAAAGTGCAGCATCAAGATGAATGCGATGCTTGCACTTGACCACCAATAAATTGGTGAGCAGATGAACATCATTTTAAAAAGGTCCTTCAAGGCCTTTCAAATGTATAAAATTCCAGGGTCTGAGATTAATAGCCTCATTTCCGCACTGACAGTAATCCTCAGAACTGCTTCTGCTAAGCGTGGCAGTATCTTACAGTGCTTCTCCTCCCGACTGGAAAGAACACCTCAAAGTGAAGAGGAATGAGAAATAATGCGTTAAGCTACATCTCCAGCATCCCGCCTGACATCCATCGAGGGCTTTTGTAACTTCTAGGAATTAGAGGGAGGAGAGAAATCATAACATATCAGGTGCAGATTGGTCTCCACAGATTTCTGAGCATTGCAGTTGGAATGATGTGCAAAGTTTTAATTACATTTTTACAGAGCAAGCAGGCACGTGCTATATGTTTTAAATCTTTGAGAATCTGGATTCCTGAATTCTTAAAATGTGCTATAACACACTTTTTCTTTATTTAAATGGGAATGGGTTAAGTGGGAATCTTTGGAAACATCTTGCATATGTTGTAGAAGACAAGACAATATCATGCATTGCTCAGATCTGACCCATTTTATAAAACCTGAAGGATGTTTATGTTGCTAATTTATTGCGCCGCATAGATTTTTCCTAGACACCTGTGTGAATTTACTACTGAGATTCAAGTCATACCATTTACAGTCCTGCTGTGTGGCAAATTGCCGTAAATCATCTGATAGGGAGGAAAGTTGAAGGATTAGGTCAAAGGTTGATAGATCACAAATAAAGGCCACAACACACTCGAAACAGGTCTTGATGAGTCATGAAGTGACACGAATTAAATGTCCGCTTGCTGTAGGTCCAGACATCACAAACAAAACTATTCTAGGTCTGCTGTAGGTCCCAGGAGTCCATACTGGGAAAACGTCCATCCATGAATCTTCAGTGATTACTTACTTGTATATCCCAGCAGCATATAAGACAGAGTGTGCAATATTTGAACTATAGATTAATATGATTATCCTGTATCAAACTTTTCTAATGTAAGCTAACATTTCATGCTCTGTTCTCTAACAAAATCCATAACTCCTAAAGGTGAAATTATTTGAAGTGCAAGTTTTTTAACATTTAGACAAGGCTTCAACTGAGCTAACATACTAAGCCTTGCATGAAAATCAATATAAATTTTCAAGGGATATAGAACTACTACCAGCTGGGAAAATGACATGGATTCATTTGTTTGTAATGTAGACATTTGGAAAGGGTGGTTTTGTAAAAGTATGTGGTATAAAGGTCGAATTTATCATTAGGTATCATTATGGCTGTTCTGATGAGCGAGACAGATCTGACCTCTGTAAATGAGTCCTTTTTGGTAAATTCAGCTTCCTGAGAAACTGTCTGAAAGCAGAAGCCCAAACACGATTTTGACACTGGATTCATGCACATTAGTTAGCCAGTGTAAAGATAACAAGCATATTTTCATTGGGTCTCCTTAGCAACAAGAAACTTAATTTCAGCTACCTTTTACACACGTGGTTATGAAGTGGTGGGTTTCGTAAAACAACAATCTATTTAATTCATTTTTGGCCTTTTGGAAGGCTTCACAATATTGCTGTATGTTTTCGGGCTTTAGTCTGAGGAAATGTTGAAAAATAAATAAGGGTAATTTCACTTTCATAACAGTGTGAGGATATGGAAGTTAAATAATGTTCTCAGTTTTCTGTCACTGATTTTATTCCAATTCTATTCTACAGACGATTTTATAAATATAGCTAAACTCTGGGGTGTCTGCTTAGCGATCTTTGGTTTGCAAAGATAAAGACACTGAACTAAAGTCTTGTGATTTAATTAGTCACAATTTAAATCAATCCCACAATCTCTAGATCAATCTCGATGGCAGCTACAGCAGATGTAAAATGTTCTTTTAAACTGAAAAAAGGGTTCCTGCTGATTTTACATTTCAAAGTAGCACCGTTGAGCCTTAGAGCAGAGAGAGCAAAACAAGATGGGAGGGTGCGAGGGGTGGAGGAGACGCTTAAATCCTTTAAGTTAAGCCAGATCCTCCTGATTCAACACAGAGAAGCTCAGTTAATCAGGTGCGTGTGAAGTTTGAGGTCTGGCAAATCTGGCAGACACGGACAGCCCAGGCACAACTTCAGATAAAGCGGAACGAGACGCGCTTTCTTCTAACGGGGGCCGCTAAACTTCCCGAGATTAGCCTGAAAGGATTTCCCCGATAATTCACAAAAGAGCGGGAGAGGTGTGCTATTTGAACACAAAGCTTCCCCAGGTGCTGAAAGATGATTGGCGGCGATAAACTGTGTTTGAAGAAAATGGGAAAGTCTACCGCGGAATGGTGGCCACCGAAGGGAGGCCGGCGGATACGAGCGCCGCGGAAAGCAATACACTCTCCGGAAGAATGGAAAGTTTTAATTAAAGAAAATGTCAGCATGTCCGGCTATGAATGGGAGAGACGTCCGTGGATCTTTGTGTATATTCGGAAGGGCCCAAACAGAAATGACACCTGCGTGCATATTCAGGCCCACTGCCAAGGCCCTCATCACCATTTCAATTACGAATTATAAAAGACTCAAAATAAATGGGATAGATTGGCTGATGGCGGGGTGAGGCAGCAAAGTGTCTTGCAGATACACGCTAATAATCATGCCACCCACAGAAAGCTTGTAAGCTGATAACTGACCTGCGTAATAAATGTAGTTCCAGAGCCATTATACGTCGGACCTTCCTGGGATGATTTCCAGCACAATTTTTTTTTCAACCATTTTCCGCTCTGTATACAGTAAAAGAGAATCGCAATCAGCAATACTCAGCAGATCCTTTCTGCATAGTGTCTGCCCAAGAATTTAATAACTTTTATGTAGAGTAACTTGAGTAATATTAAGCTATGAAAAAAAAATCCATCTATCCATCTTCCACCCGATTATCTTCAACAAGGTTATAGGGACCCTGTGAAAATCATTAACATTTAATTATCTGCATTGCATATATTTTCAGGACATTCAGGACGTATATGTAGTGAATTTAAGTTGTGTTTTTATTAGTTTTACTAAAACTTTTGCATTATTATCTTTGTAAATTCCTTTCAGGGTCGTATCTATTACACTACAGAACAGTTAAATACACTCAGATAGTTGGATATTGTGTTAAACATGAGAGTAAATAAATACACCTGACTTAATGAAAACAGGAGTCCGTAAGGAATGTATTCCTGAGGATGCATGACATGGTTGTTGGTGCCTACTGATTACCTGGACGTTTCTGAATGTATTTACCAAAATAAGAGCCATACCTATGAAGCGTTCTTTGCAGACACCCAGGCAGGGCTGGTGGGTGGGTTGAGATGAGTGCCATGTTACTGAGGACCCTGTAAACCTCTAATTGGACCACACTGAGCAGGAAGCAGACAGTGAACACAGCGGGAGCAAGGTGGAAAGTCTGCCACGGCTGACAAGTCTGAGACCTGGATGTTTTTTACCAGGCGTCCATAAGGAAAGGGACCTCACTGATGACAGAGTAAATGATGCCGCAATCAGCCGCCTGTATTCTGCATCCTGAATGGTGTGATCAGCTGAAAATATCAGTGATTTAGCTCCAGGCTAAGAGCTAACCGAGCGGCTAGGACCTGGCTGCTGTGAAACGTACTGAAGTGCCAGAAATCAGGCGCCAAAGCCACCGCGGGCTGTCAAACGGGATCGGGGATAAAGGAATGCGAGCTGCCTGCACGTGTGTGAAAGACGTGCGCTTAGGACTCTGGAGGGTTCATTAAACAGGGCAGCGGGAGAGCGTGTGCACTCAGTGTGTGCAGAGGCCACATGTGGGTGCCAGGTCAAAATCTTGCTATGGTTTGTGTATCGCACATTCAGCATTGATTTAATTAATGTTTCAATGGGTCTTAAAAGCACTACAGGAACAACGTAGCTACACATGACTGTCTCTCTATAACAGTCCTGCTAAAACCTGCTATCATAATATATATTCATTTTTGATTATTGTGAGATAATAATAATAATAGCATTTTAAAAGGATATATTAGACACTAGAATAAAAGGTGTTTCAGCATAATCCAAACACTTTCTAAAAGTACTTCAAGTAGTCAAAACATATCAGGGTTAAGAGACTTTGTATTTCAGGGTAATTCAGCTGCTTAACTTCAAAGAAACTTCAAAGGCCAAATCAACAAATGGATTATATGTGCCACAGCACAAGTTGAAGACGTGATTTACGCAAGTTTTTTTTTTTTTTAGTTTATTTTTAATCTCATGAACATGTACGGCTCACATGGAACTGAACTTCAGCATTTCATTTTTTTCTAGTTCTATAACAAAAACTTTCTTGCTGCCTGAAAGATTCATATGCAGCCTTGTGAGAATAATTATTAAAATTACTAGTCACACTTTTGTCCCCTTTAAGAAACAAGCGTTATATTTCTCCAGAAAAACATTTTGTCGTGTGCTGATTTAAATTCTAACTTCTACGTTCACTTAATTATGACTCAGTAATGGTTTCCAGTGTGTATAAACTTTACAAATAGGTATGTATATTGTGTATTTTGTGTATGTGATGTGCTTAAATGTAAAGAGCAATTAATTTTCGATCAAATTGAGTCTTATACACAATTGTATGTGAAAAATTAATTGAACTAGAGTTTTAAAAAATAATTCATATACTGCTATATCTGTAAACCTTTTCTTTCAGTACAGTTTATTATCATTTCCTCTTACAGTATGTATGTCATTCTGTGGTTTCAATGAGTGTGGATCAAGCTTGAAATGTCATTCTCTAGTCTGATGTCTGCAGCCTGGTTGAAGTCCATGCTGTCCAACGTGGTATGAAGGATCACTGCGTTAGCATGTTAGCGTGCTCAGGGTTGCCGGATTTGGAAAGTGTAGGGTGACCAGATAATCCATATCATGGAAGAATACTATCAGCTAGGACTAGATTTGTCAACTACCATTTCAAATGAAAAGACCTGGATTGCACTTAAGGACTGAGTTCTTGCTGTGTGATGATTGGTCAGTCTCCTATAATCATGCATGTGTCACTAATGTTAATGTGAAATAACTGGATGACTCTTTCAGTCAAGGAAACCAACCAGTAAAAGCATGAGAAGAACCAAACTGTTTAGCCAAGCACAGGAGCCCTTCAGTTTTAAAGTAGATTTGTAAAAGCTGATTATCTGGTTGCCCTGGGCATGTGCGATCACCATGTTAGCATGTTAGCCTGATGTGCTTTGCCAGATTCGATTTGCCAGCTTTGAATGATGACCAACTCCTAGTTTTCCATATGAATGGGGCTGATAGCAGTTATACTGTGGATGAACCTTTGTTACACAGTGGAATGTTAAACTTCCAAAGCACAATCCTTAATGTGTGAACTGACAATGTTCATGCTTTGGGATTGTAAGAGGATTGCCAAACCGTCTTCACTACCTCCCTGTAAAAAACTTCAAAAATTACTACAGTTTGCCTTCTGTGAACCTTCAGTGAGGCACTTGGAAGTTCCCCACTGAGCAAAACCCTAAATGTACCAACTGGGAGAGTAATGCTCCATGCAGGGCCGTAATGCAAACTAATTAAAAGATGCTCTAGCCCACATTACAGAGGCAGGACCATCTGCTTAAAGATCTTATTGTAGCAAAGCAGTTTTTACCCTATAGCTCCCTGAATTCCCCAAAGCTTGGAGCGATGGAGAGAGGCTGGTGCTTCTGAGGGATCTACAGCAAGAAGATGAATAAAAGACAGAGAAACACAGAGAAAATCCAGAGCATAGAGTCTGAAATGATCTTCCAAAACCTTAAGCCATCATCTCCTCTTATCAGCAAGCTGAAGATCACTCTGTCCGGTAGGTTCCACAGCTTTAACATGTACGTGTAGAGAAGTCCATGTCCATCTGGGGGGAAGCAAGCTGATGTCAGAGAGGCAGTGGAGGTTCTCGTTCCAGATTAATAATTGGAGAACGTCACTCTTGTAAACATGTTTCACGGATTGCAGTAAGTAGCCTTCACGACAGGGCCTGGTCGTTCATTCGGTGATTGACATTGCGTTTGTATATATCAGTGCTCCCCTCCTTGCTGTTTTCCCCCCTTGCCTTGACTTTGGGGTCCCCGAAGGCTCAGTTCTCTCTGTTTCCTGCTTCAGAGCCGCCCATTAAAAGTCCCGGTCTTCAGCTCAGATCATTACACTGGCCTTAATCCTTCAGAACAAATCTTCAATGCTGTTTACACCAGGGGCTGCCTTAGGTTTCTCTGATCTACAAGCAAGGGAGGGAGGGGGCAAGAACAGTACCACCAGGTGTCTCTGAACATCTCAGCCCCCCCCGAAGACAGTGACGGGTGGGTATCGACCGCAGGCTGTCCCCGTGCTGGAGGAAATGACAGTGAAGCGGTTTAAAATCTCCAGTCAGATTGAGGGGTGTACAGTGATTTGGGGGGGTGGGGGTGCTCTGTGTAAATATCAGGTATCGAGCCCCCCTGCATTATCAGCATTATCATTTGCCAAAACAATTGCCTTTCCACTCCGGCGCGACTGGGAAGTGATTATAATGGATAAAATTAGCAGTGAGGTAGAAAAGGGGAGGCAGGGACTCAGGGTCTGTCAAGGATGACAAGACAGAGATGCTGGTAATGTCTGTGTAGGTCTGAAAGAGGCAGCCGGGTGGGTGGATCTCGGCGGCATTTTTACTACCATTATTAGCATTATGTAATAAATTTGTGCATGTCCTCCGATGATGATGATGATGATTACTCAGATTCGTAAGTGCAGGAGTTAAAATCCCTAAAATTAAAGATAAATACAACCCAGGGGAACAGTCCGATAGAGAAGAGAGAAATTAACCATTACATTGAAAAAAATTTAAATGATTGAAATATAAAAACACATATGTAAGTGAAATTTGTCCCCTCATTAGTCTTTTGTATTTCGTTTGTTTTTTACCAGTCTCCCTAAGGACGGTAATGTACACAACCCCGAAACTTTGCCGGATTGTGTACACAGAACTTTGGGGAAACATTGACCCAACGCCCCGCTTGTCCGTTCGCATTTTCCCTGTCGCATCTGAATGGCGCTTGAGCGGCCCTCAAAATGCGCTGTCGGGTGACACTGATGCATTGGAGGGAGAGAACAAACCATCTGTCGGCCAATGCGGGGTGCAGCAGCGATTAGCTTTCGATGCTGCTGAGCTGCTGAAAAGCTGCTGTAGGCATTCTTCACCTCGCCCTTGGAGCGGATAATGGACTGACCTGATGTGTTCCGGAAGCTGAACTGTAAGCGCTGGAAATCGTATTGATGTGAATCGGTTTCATGGACCCTGACCCCTATTATCAAATCTCTCTGTGTTAACCACACCCCTACCTGCAGCATTACAAGATGATATACAGACTATTTTTATTCTGCAACAAGTACATTGAGTGGAGAATGAATAGTTAGACTGGAGCATGACGGCTTAATTAGATCTTCAGATATAAGAGGCGCACGCTGATAACAGCACGTTCCCATACCCACCACACGACGAACCACCTCAGGGATGAGAACCTGAGTGCAGCTGTGCAGTGGGTGATACCTCAGCCCCACACTAGTCCAAATGGACCAGTTTGAGTTTTTTGTCCCATGGTGGAGGACCTCCTTGCAGGGCTGGGCGCAGATTACCGTCAAACCCAAGATTTAGCCATTACAGGCTAAGAGCCTTGCTCAAGGGACCAATGGAGTAGGATCACTCCTAGCATTCTTGGGATTCAAGCCAGCAACCTTCTGATTTCTGGCACAGGTCCCAAGCCTCAGAGCCACCATTCTGCTGGAGATCGTTAACTGGCATTAAATTTCCTCATGACTGCACAGAGAGATTCCAGCAAGGGATGGTTTTCAAACACTTCGTCTGCTTCCTCCCAGAGCCCAAAGACAGGTGGTTAATGGGTCAAAATTGTAAGTGGTTGTGTGCCTTTGTGTGTCTATGTGGCCTGTAATGAACTTGCCTCCCGTCTAGAGCAGTGTTTCTCAGCCGTCCTCAGGGACCCTCAGATGGTCCACGTTTTTGCTCTCTCCCAGCCCCCTGCCAGACAGGGGGTACACAAGGACTGGTTTGAGAAACACGGGTCTAGAGTGTCCACTGTTTTGTGTCCTGTTCTTTTTGGGATATGTGGCAGGATGTCCACAGCCCTGCTTTGGGGAAGCGCTTATGGACATTGGATGGACAGAAGGACATATTGGACGTCATGTAATGCTTGTGCTTTTCATATAATCTTTGGCTGAGATGTAGTAATAAGGGAAAGCTGACTTAAAGGTAGACGTTCTATTCTCCCTAGATCCATCAAATTGTTTAGGAAGCCACTCAGGAATAAGGAACATAAAGTGGTTTTGAGGATACATGGATAAACATAAACGATCTCTTGCAAACGCCCCCTTTGTCTTGTTTATGCGAAGCCCTTCATGTTAATCCTCTGCTAAACCCCCTTTCCTTAGGCCAGGGTCTTCATATTACAGTCATATTACACCCTCTGGTTTCTGTATTAATGCTGCACCGATATCTCGTCTTTCCCCATTCCAAGAAAGAAGAATATTACAAATGCAACCTGGAGGCATCTGAGGTGGTCTTGACGGGCTTATCCAAGCTGCGTGGCATGGTGTGGAGAGGGCAAGATACTATCAGCCCATTGGCTAGGGGTGAGTGTCATGTGACTGCATGGGCTGGCAAGGTGAAAGGGGTCCAAGTTGTCATGTTGTGCTTCCAACAATGTTCTAATGATGCTTTGTATGGCTCCTGCTCCGATGATATCCTGCCCTGGTTCCTAATTCCTCACAGGAAGCTCAGCTTTGCTGGATTCGCATCCAAACTGACTCCCTGACCTGCCCTATGCTTGTGATGTAATATCTACCTGGTTTTAGTCAAAAACATCTTCTCAATAAATGTGAAATGTCTCTGCAGGCCGTCCACCAGGACCAAGTGCTGATGCTTTCTGCTACTTGACTGGGTCAGAATGGACCATGGGTGAAACCCGATTCTTCCCAGTCTGATCCTCAGTGTGCTGATCCAGATCACACCTGTAAATGGGGCAGCAGAGACATCATTTCCCAAAGGCTGTTTCCATGTCCCGTTCTGTGACGGCTTAAAGCGGTGTCACCACACAGGTGACAGAAGCCTCGATAAGGAATGTTTTATCTGGCACCGTTCATCCATCGTCCCCAGCGGAGCGCTTCACCATAAATATTCCCAGGTCAGCTGACCCGCTTTCAGGAGCTCTGGAGGTGGAACACTTTGTATTCTCTGGCCGATCTCTACATCTCGCCACGCAAGATATTTGCGCTGGATGGAGGTCAGATATTGAGCAGATGCACATTTGCATATTGAATTACTTTTAAGTATTTTGTAATTTGTATTTTGCTGGATGGAAAAAATCTGATGTAATTTGTAATACATCACTTTGAGAAATAGTATTTAAACCACTTAAAATACTTAATAAAATGGTCTATCTATCTATCTATCTATCTATCTATCTATCTATCTATCTATCTATCTATCTATCTATCTATCTATCTATCT
>JAODJX010000001.1:15787467-15798591 GCA_026776945.1 Isichthys henryi | reverse complement strand
CCCCCCCCCCCCCCCCCCCCCCCCCCCCCCCCCCCCCCCCCCCCCCCCCCCCCCCCCCCCCCCCCCCCCCCAGAGATGCAGTAAGCTGTGGCCCCATTGATGGTCTGGATGTCTTTCCAAGATGAAGACCCATCTGGTCTATGCCTTCCTCCTAAAGAGCTGATGTCCCATTTGCCTCTACAATGGTCCTAAATTACAACTTTTGTTTTACAACAATTTTGTGAATCGGTAAATGGGAAGCGGATCAGTGATTCACTTAAGCAGGTGAAGCATCACCAAAGGCCGCAAAGCGCAGCATTGTGTCGCTGTTTGCTTTTTAGTGCCAGCATCCCTGCCTGAGAAGCCTCAAGATTCACTCAGGCATGTGAGTGGAGAAGCTGATGAGAATTTAACACAACCCTGGACCATATTTTTTATCATAAAGCTGCAGTTAGCGCTGTCTGCTAAGCTCTGAAAGTTTTAAATTACCTCTTTCCCTCAAAGTATTTTTAAACGGCCCCAGAAATAGCTAACACGGTCCAATCTGACCACTGTGGAACTCAGCCTTTCACAAGACATGCTTTATATTAGTAACACATCACAAAAAATTTTCTGCAGTTGCCAGAGTAATTAGCAGATAAAGACCGCAGGTATTGTGCTGTGTTTAATGCCTAAAAGCTAAACACACAAACAGATGTCCAGTGGTATTTGAGTAACAAGCAAAATAAAATGCATTTTGTGTTTCATAAGCACAATATTACAGGAACAGATACAATTATTAAGTATGTGAAAGCTGGGATGTAATTACACTGGTTTGGGTAATACGAACCAAAGAGGCTTGGCTGTCACTATTGATTCTGAGAAGGTCGTCTTCTGTAATTTAATTAAGAACGGCGACCTCTCCAGATGAGGCATCTTTCAAAGATCATGTATCCATCTGCTGGATAATTACTTCCAAACAAGTATGTTTCAGTTCAGGTTGTTGAACTGTCATACAATATCCCAGTGCATCTACGGATTTTCTTATGTTTTGAACAAGGCTTTTGTTTTACCACATGCAGTGCGATCGCATGCAGCCGTCAATGAGTCACCATTTACAAATTGTATTACTTTATAATACCTTGATACGCTGAAATTTTGATGCACAGCAAACTCAGCCCTGTCATTTAAGCAAGTAGATATCGATTAATTAAATGCTGAAAGGCCAGTCCCAGCTCCCAACTCCCCTTCTCGCTCTGCTTATTACCCATAAACAAATCCGTTCTAGGCTTTTTTTATTATTATTTTCAGTTCATTGAAATCCGAAACACATTGTTTTGTTTTTAAAAAACTATTGACAAACGAACACATTGTACACTGCGTAAAACATTGAGCAAGAACTGTTTTACATAAAATTATTTTATTTGCATATTTAATCTGTTATTTGCTGCCTGGTTGGTGATATATTGTTTCGTGGAATTGGTGTGGAGGTGTACTTGTGTCGATATGTTTTTTGACATGAAAATTAATAACACGCGTCATCTTTGAGCACTGGTGGGAGGCGAGCTGGATGGGAGCTACTGCTGGTGCAGCATTTCCAGTTGAGCCGCATTGAGTTTGTGGTAAATCACTGTAAAGAATCCTTACTTGCTGGTGGGTAATAAATGGTGTTGATTGAACTCGGAGGATGTCATGTGAAAATGCTCTTTGTATGACACACTGGCTGTTTACAGAGTAGAGATGAGAGCTGGTGAGGTCTTTGTGCAGGACTGTGTTGGCACTGCTGTCAATCGATCTAAAAAAACTGAACTTCACCTGCTTCATAGCTTTTTCCACACCAGGTACGTCACCATTCAGCCTGCTCTATGAGTCATTCCCACTCAGTCCTTTTTGTGTCGAAAGGTGAGGCTTCAATATACAGTAATTATCCAAAATACTTTTATTCATATGTGTTGTATATGTAACACATGGTATCACGCAGAATATACTGTATGGCCTGATTAAACAGGCATTCTAAAAACTGTCATGACATAGATTTTTTATTTATAAATTCTGAGAGTATATACAGTTTTATTTCTGTGATAATTAGGACGCCAGACAACAGACTAATTTTGCAAACTCTTCACCGCAAACTGTGGCCTGATTTGTTTTGCACTTTGTGTTTCCCATGAAGCACTGGAACGCGATGAAAACGGGACACTCTGCAATGCGTTGGGCCGCGGAATATTTAATAAATAATACAACACCCTGTAATACAGCGTCGATCTGCTTCCCGTCTGTTAATCTGTCAGAGCTAAACAGCCACGTTTTGTTTGGAAGGTGACTAGGATGAGGAAGAGGTGCATGTAACGTAGATGGACCTTCTCCATGTCCGTATTTAAGTCACTTATTTTTGCAGTGTTCCTGCAGAGTGCCTGTCCCAAATAGACCCTTATCAGGCCGCTGCTGCTTTTTGGCCCCGGATGCCAGCATGGGGCTGCAGAGCTCTGCAGGGACGAGGCGTCATTGCAGCACTCTCATTATAAGCTGGTAGGCTCCATTACACTTCCCTTGATTTCTGGGGCTCTGGGTGTCAGTCATCTAGGATGTTATTTTCTTTTTTTCAATTTTTTCCTTTTTTTTTAAAGAAACATATAGCACTTGGAAATTGACTGCGCACACTGTGAACACCGGCAGATTGGATCTTCCACCTCTGCTTTTGTGACAATCACATTATTTAACTCCTTTTCAGAGATATCGGTGATGCGCCTTGTGTTTAACAGGAAATTATAATGGCTTAATTAAATTCTACATGGCGGTACATCAGATTTTCCCATCCAGCTCTGTAATGAAAAGTTCTCTTTGAAGGCTTGTGTGGAATCTGATGCAGTGTGAAAAACATGGAGCCGCATATCTCATATTACACCGATGTTAGTGTGAGACGGGACTGTCCTGTAAAAAGCAAATCTGATTGGTCAGAAGGGAGTTGATAAATTTTACGTAATATCATTGACATCTTGTTCTTTGGGCCTGCTGTTGGGGTAACTAAGGTATCGTTTATGGTGTCTAACTAAGAAATCCTCATTACTTACAATTATTTAAAAATCAGTGTCTTTGACATGGAATGAAAGAATTGCTAAAAACAAAAGCAATTCCTGACCCAAGGTATCAAAATAATGCTTAGTTTTGCTGCTTGAAATATATTTACAGAAAAGCCATCAGCTGGACCCTGAGAATTACAAATGGATGGAAAGTACAGACGCTCCTCTACTTACGAACTTTCAACTTGTGAACTTTCAGACATACGAACGAAGAGGACTGTTAGTCCAAATTGTGATCATTGGGCTCCTGTTTCCTGTCGGCAACATAAATTTTTTTTTCTGTGCGCCAATTCCGGGTAGTATGACTTCTGGCCGCTACTCCCGCCACGCAGCAGTGTAGCTTGCATATTCCCAGCATCCCAGTTCTGTGTACTTGCGTATATCCGTAAAACCGATGTTGAATAACGACTTACGAACATTTCAAGTTACGAACGGCCGTTCGGGACGTAGCTCATTCGCAAGTAGAGGAACGTCTGTATATATTTGCTCACTGGTGACAATATAAATCAAAAAAGAACTAAGCAAACACACACTGTAGTAATGATTCCCCCCAATGCCTGTCTTCTAAAGTATTTCATCCATAGCATGAGAATTATCCTCTTTCCCACATAAGAGAAGACCCCTGACATTGTATCGCAGCATAAGAGTGCTGATGTTATGTGGTTAGCCTCGCCGTGGCTAACGATAAATGAATCTGACCGTGTTTGGGGCTGCCCCGTTGCCCTGCCCACTCTGCTTTTTGTACCATGGAAGGGGCCGAATGAGGCTGCGGTGAAGTTGATGCCTTTTGAACGGATTGAGGTGGCCGATAAGGGGGGAGCAGAAGCCCTCCCCCCACCCCAACATGGTCGGTGGCGGGTGTCCTCGTTCATCACCTGTGCTTGGGTGGTGATGGTGACCTTCGGTGGGGGATGGGCGTGTGAAGGTGACAGCCGGCGACAGAGGTGAAATTGCCGTGCGGGTTTTTCCTGAAGATAACAGCCCTGCCCACCACGGCCGAATCTTCACTCTTATCACTTGATGTATCTCCCTAATCCGCCGCACCCTCTGCTATTTTTAGGAGACATTTATTTATTTATTTTTTTAAACCAGTTTCTACCTTTGTTAATCTTCCCAGCTCTCCCCTTAGCAGTTTGCCGATTTCTGAAAGGGGACATTCATGGTGAAGATCAGATAGAAATAAAAGAAGTTCGCCAGCCGATTTGCGCTGCTTAATTCTGTGCCCAATGGGAATTATCAAGAAAAATGTAAAATGCTGCTATATCACGATAGAGGATCTCACAGCCTATCAGCGAACTGTAATATAGTATAAATTTTTTATTGTCTTGTTCTGTGAATGCAGCAAGATGATGCAACAAGACTTGACAGATAATTTATGACTCATTTTTACTACATAATGGTGAAAAGCCTGGCAAACACTTCCTAAGTACACTAATCGATCACAGTAGAGGAGTGTGTACACTAAATTTCTCCTCTTAGATACACGTAAGCTCCCCCATCGTACACCAGTAGTGATTTGTGTCCTCCCAGTACTTAAAATGAACATGAAGTCAGTACATGAACACGATGTCTGCTGTCTCTTAATAAATACAGAACAGTGGAGAAAACCTCTTCAGCTGAGGAATATTTCACTTCCTTTCTTAACCCCAGGGAAACAGGCTGGATCTGGCATATAGAATAAGCAGGGGTGGGGGCTCGAGGCCCGTAACCCCTCGGTATCGGAGGAGAGCATCACTGTGTCGCTGTTCATGGCGGGGTGCCCGATCGGCGTGAGCAGGAGGGTGAATAATTAGAGCCTGTCTCAGTGGTTGATTACAGCCTTGTCCACAGTAATGACTGTCAGAAATCTCCCGGTGATTTAACACTATAATCTCAGAAGGAGTGTTCCTGTCAGTAAGTGCTGTTTACAAGGCGACCACAAAGCCATCTGAACCGTTATGTCGTAGCTCACCATCGTTCAGGCGATAAGCTGCACAAGAAAGCTACGGTGTACTTCCAATTCCCAATCATTTAATTGACTATTGGGGCACTATTATGTGATTTATTATTGGGTTTAATTATGAAATAATTCTATGAAAAGCCTTGTGATACTGTGTTAAGTTATATTAAAATATTAAATGTAACAACAAGAGAATAGCTAAGTATGTAAGCAGCCCAGTACTTTGTATTTTGTTGCACCTCTGACTTTCACATAAAATATGCGCAAGTATGAATGAGAAATAGATTGCAGAGAATTCACATGGCAGCGAATTGATCAAGATCGAATATTACCAAGGATGTAATTTTACAGAGCTCTGTGTAATCATACGGTCTCTAATTTGTAAATACATGTCCAATAAACCTATTTAGGTAATGTAGATTTATAACAGTCCTAGTAAACTGTAATATTATACTGAAAAGGCAGCATCATTTAAACAATGTGAAAGATATTTCGAGTGGTGCTCTTAAATCTTTTATGGTTGGTAATTCGACCATGAAGCAGACTTTGGAGTCAGCCATTGCTGGCGTGGGGAACCAAGGAACCCAGTGGGTTTCATTCCAGCCAAGTTTTAATTGATTTTCCTCAATTAAACTGTTGTTTGAATTAATCGCACAATGCAAATCATGTTAAACCAAAAGTGTCAGTTGAAGGGTTGCTGTAATTTTTCATTTGGGTTAAACTTTGTGTGGGATGTACCATGAATAATGCATCTGGAATGTCCTAATAATTTTCCGCCCAGAAATGATACTGTGTGTATTTACATTCCTTTCTAATGCGAGTAATTGATGGCTTACAAACGTAGCACGATGTACCAGCCATTACGCTGTTTACGCCTTTCAGAAAGCCTTGTCTTTTGAGAACCAGGAGGGTCTGAATGTTTCTGGAAAGTTTAAACTTTCATGCAAATCGCAGTAGATTAAGAGAATTAATTATTTTCTCAACTAGGGAAAGGTAAACATAAATACCTTTGTGTTACAGTCCTTTTACACATTTCCATCTCTCTGTATCTTTAGCATTTAATTGCTCTTTATTTTTGAAGTTAAGATGAAGACAAACATGTCTTTTTTATCACTGATTATCACACACCATCCTTTGACACTGACATTAATATCCCTGGCATTTTAAGTAAATAATTTTTTTCCCGCACTGCACAAATGCACATAAATAAGAGATATAATTCCGAATGGAGTAGTTTAGAAATGCCATGTGCCTGTTTGGATTAAAGAGGATTACATACAGCAAACATCATATCGCATAGGATGTAAAACAGGGGTATCTAAACGTAACAAAAAGAGGTATGATTAAATTGGTACAGTATTGGGAAAAATAATTTGATGTATAAAAATTAAACATTTTTAAGAGGAACTTAAACAATAAAGGATTTGATAACGATTGAAATGCTCCCATGGAGACCATAATCAAATGTACTTTGACATTAAGATAATGCCTCAGAAATCGATGGGTATTTCATGGTTTACCCTGCAATTATTGATCTGCCACAACAGTTAATCTTCTCTTATATTAAAAATGTGATTTCAGGCCCTGTGAAATTTCAGCAGCTGGGTGTTGGAGCAGCTGAATTCTCGATGACGGTTCGCAGACCTTGAAAGCTTTTGGTCGACTGAGAACGTCAACAAGGAAGCATTCAGCTAGCAGTGCACTTTATAAGAGGATCCATGTAGGCAGAGTCTGCCAAGGTGTTGGGTAGAGGAGGCGAGGGCATGACTTTAGCCCCTCAGAACAACCCTCTCTATCTCTTCCATCTCCTCGATCAGCTTTGCTCTCCTGACCTGTTCGATGGCTGCATTTATTTCCTGCTTAATCAGCAGCTACCTTGCTAATGCTACTGATTTGTTTCTCACTTTAGAAAGCAATGTGTAGCTTTATCAGCAGATAGCATACTAATGCTACTGATTTGCTTCTCTTTTTAGCAAGCAGTGTGTAGCATCAATCAGCAGTTAGCATGCTAATGCTACTTACTTGCTTCTTCCCGTAGAAAGCATCGTGTAGCTTAATTAGCAGTTAACATGCTAATGCTACTGATTTGCGTCTCTCCTTAGTAAGCAGCATGTAGATTATTCAACAGTTAGCATGCTAATACTATTAATTTGCTCCTCCCATTAGCAAGCAGTATGAGAGCTTAATAACCAGTTAGCATGCTACTGCTACTGATCCACTTCTCACGTTGGAAGGCATAAAAATATTGTATGTTTAATGGAAGGCTTTAGAATGCATTTCTACTACGCTTTTCCTTAATAACGTCAGCATCGGACTTGATGTGGGCTTTATTACGCAGGTCTAGCTAAACCCTGATCTAAATATATTTTGTCCTGGCAGCTTTTCAATGACATTTTGAAGCCACACACTCAAACTGAGGATAACACAAATCAATATTTGATTATAAATTGTGGATTTCTTATCTCAGTCCCAGCTATCGAGGGGAAATCTTGTTATCTCCTGATGTCCATCCTTCCCAAGGTGAGTGAGGATTTAGAGTAGGTCAGCACATTTTTTTGCATAATCCTTCTTCTTAAATTTTTTTTTTTTTTTTTTTTTTTTTTTAAGCAAGTCTTCGGAAGACCTCGGAACTTAAAGCCTGATGTCATGAGGCTGCCTAGCACAGATAGTGGCAAACTCTGGAGTTTTTCTCTGGGAGACAGATTATGCTGGAAGCTAACGGCGAACGCTACAAACAGGCGGAGCCTTTTCTTATAGTTAACGTTTGCCTCTTTCAGCTGGAATCGCGTTCGTGGTCGTTGAGTGGCAATATTTTGCTAGCTAAAAGGATAGTTGCTCATGTTTACAGCATGAACCCCCAAATGGGTCTTCCTGCCAATCATGGCATGGGTATTTATAACCTGTGAAATGCAGAATGCAGTTATCTTTATTCAAAAGGAGCAGTGGGTTTGCTTCTGTATTGCATGGTATCATTATGCTTAGATGACATTAGGTCAAAGGCAATATGTGTAAAAGTAATCAATAACTCACACATCCTGCATTTTAAGTGGATGGATGAAAGGCGAGGTTTGGGGAGTTTATTAGCGGAGAAGGAAGCGTAATCTTTTCCCAGATTACAGGGAGTACGTCTTCGAGAAGGATTTCAAACAGAAGTCTTCGCTACTTTTGGAGACGCCTGTTCCGCGGAGATAGGAGCAAGTTCATGACTGATTCACTGCATCTGTTTGGAAGCAACATTAATGACTTAAGCTTTTATTTGCTCCCATTTTCTTCCGTAACTTTCTTTTTTAATAATGCTGATGAGTTTTTCCTTTTAGGCTGGCAGTATCGCCCTGTCTCGCAGAATGCGAACGTACGGCCCCTTTCTTTGTTTTCAAATGACAGTCGAATTCGATTAGGTTCCTAGAAAATGATTTTTGCAATTATTCTGATAGCAGCGCTGTTTTTTTGTTGAGTACGAAAGCAGCTTATGTAAATCCAAAGTTCTAGCTGAATGTTTTGGTTCACTGCTGTTTTTAATTCCTTTAATTTAACTATCATAAAGGGACTGGAGTCGGAAAAACCGCCTGAGGGAGTCGCTCGGCTCGGCCCTGGTGCAGTTTGGCTGAGAAGGATGTAGAACATTACAGATGGGGGCAGTGTGTGACTCAGTAGGTTAGGCCTCTGTGCCTGTGATCAGAAGGTCTCCAGTTCTGTGCTTGGCAGAATAGTGACATCACCACTGGGCCCTTGAGCATGACCCTTAACTCCCACATACCCCAGGGTGCTGGATGGACGGCTGACCCTGCACTTAGACCCCAAACTTCACTCTCACTTATATATGTCTTAAAGGAGAACATGGTAGGATATGCAAAACTAACACATTCCAATGTACTTGTACTTGTACTTGTGCAAATTGCATGTATCGCTAAATGGAGAATATCGCCTTAGCCGTTTGTCCTGTTTGACCTGCAGACGGCCCCCAGCTGAAGGCTCTACCCTGTTACCGCGGTAAATCCTGTGACAGAAGGGAGGTTCCCCGCATGCCTTCGTTTTCCCGTTCACCTGCCAGCCATATGACTAAGCAGGACTGATGGGCATAATGACTGGCATGTCGTAAACAGCAGCGCACCATGTTCCTTGGATACTTTTCCACAACTAGCGATGGCTCCCAGTTCCCACTACAGTAATAATATTACAGTAATGATGGCAATTTCTGCATAGGTTGTGATGCATAGGAGAGAGAACACCACGCAATAGCCATTTAATTTTTGCTGTGCTGCTGGCTGTATCTCTGTTCATATACTTGTGTTGAGATTATGCTAAAATTTGCAACAATGGTCTGCATCAAAAAAAGCTAATTAATTGTATCAGTATATTAGCATCGTTAGCACATAATTTGAGGACCTGCAGTCTACTTGTGTGAACAGAAGGTAAAATAATCGATGCTTTATTGATTTAGCTCAGCTTTGCATTCACTGGCCTCCTAAATAGTCATTTTTACCCTGTCTGGAGCGTTTGTTCAACACTTTGTAAGTGGCAGCCTGAGCTCGTGGAGGTGATATGATTGATTTACAGAAATGTGGCTTCGTGGTGCGCCGAATTTGTATCTGGACGCCAGCCGAGGTTTGCCAGTTCCTGCCAGATTGGAGATCCTTCTTTGGAACAGTTTGCTCATCCTCCTAGTAGGACAATGGCACCCTGATTTATTTCAGAGGTGGACTTTTATAGTACATCAAGCAAGAGTTAAAAATGTTTTGGTCGGAGTATCTTCACTGTTGAAGGAACAGGCTCACGGAAAATCGCACTGTTAAAATGTCAGATCTATATCCTATTAATTTATACTGACTGGATCTCTGGATATACTGAAGTTGCAGTACTGTAGGTGATTTGATTTCTACAGACTCACACTTTCGATATAACCCTCATCCACTCTCCAGTCAGCCCATATCTAATTTGGATCATGGCTAATCCTGGGCGATTGGCCAGAAGATTAGGATGTAGAGCCTTCCCCCCCCACCTCAGGTTTTGGCTGTTTCAGAGATACCCACCCTTAGATTGGGGGAGAAAAGATATGGGAACACATGGAGCAGACACATAAGCCAGCGGCAGGGTTCAACCTGGAAAATAGCAACTGTAAAGATGAACTCAACAGTGATGTGAAATCAGCTTTGGAAATGAAATATAGACAGTAAGACTGATACAGACAGGTATACAGTACAGACAGATAAAGAAGCAGATAGACAGGCAGACAGACAAAGAGACAGACAGGCAGAGAGACAGGCAGACAGACAGAGGCAGACAGACAGATATAGAGACAGGCAGACAGACAGATAAAGAGACAGGTAGGCAGAGAGACAGGCAGACAGATTGTCAGACAAAGAGGCAGACAGACAGGTAGACAGATAAAGAGACAAACAGACAAAGAGACAGGTAGGCAGAGAGACAGACAGATGCAAACAGGCAGACAGAAAAACAGAAGACAAGCAGGCAGATAGACAAACACAAACAGGCAGACAGACACATAGGTAGGCAGACTGACCGGCAAACAGATGGAAATTTCAGGCATTATAGTCATAAATAAATACAACATAAGAGACATGTGTAAGTAAGAGGAAAAGCTGTGTCGTTATGTAATTATCTCCAGTAGGGAGACTGATACAGCTCTGCTGGTTAATGTCCATCCAAAGCAGAAGACGTCCCAGAAGTTAATAATGACTGCTCATTGATCTCCTCCAGCAGGGTGCAGTGACCAGCTGAGGTGGGGAGCGATTTCTGCAGCCCCTAGGAGGGCCTGGCATCATCCTGCTCAGAGACATGTTGCTTTCGGCATCCGGCACATTCACTGGCGTTTTTTCTGGCAAATGATGACGCCTCTGGTTTTGGTCCGTACTCCCCCCACACTGTATGCCAGAGTCTCCTTTATCATGACACAAGAACGGCACAGCCTTTGCACTTGGTGATTATTTATTTTTGCAAATGCTGATCATTTAAAGGGGTTTTTAAATATGATTGTAGACAAGACTGATGAGATGTTCAGCTCCATCATTTAAGAAAAGGCCTTTGTAATCAGGGTAATTGGTGATAATTACTTGTATGTATATTTATGGCTGCCAGCTGGGGGGGGGGGGGGGGGGGGGGGGGGGGGGGGGGGGGGGGGGGGGGGGG
>JAODJX010000001.1:15759194-15787367 GCA_026776945.1 Isichthys henryi | reverse complement strand
CTGATTTCTTGGCGAACTGACATGTTGTTTCAGGAGTATCCTGGAGAGTGTCCCACTGTTCCTCTTGATTAAAAAAATCTTAATAATTCCCTGTCTCTGTCCCACTGTGAAAGCCTGCCTGCCTGCCTGCCTCTCAAGTTGCTCAGTCAAGGCTGTTTAAATAAAGGCCTAGGATATTATCCAGAAGGTAAACCAATATAGAGTAGTGTGAAAACTTTCAAACTGGAGCATTTCATTGTTTAAATGTTGACACAATGCTAAAGGAGTCTTAAATGTAGATACAGTAGAGATCGTTAGCGGGATGCCAGATGAGATTAATCATGTTCTGCAAAGAGTAGAGTGTAACAGGTTGCTAACTTTTTGCATCAGTTTGTATTAATTTCATATTAAATATTTTCTGACAGACTAATTCGCAGATTCAAGCTGCATAAACCAAAAAATGTAATCATACCAGATGTGCGCTTAACACTGCATTTTTGCAGAAAAATGGGTCAATATCAACATCTGGATGTCTGAAATTAATAGCACGACAACCAGGCAATTTTCGCATTGCTGCAATGAAGATAAACAGGTTTGTTTTGAGACAACATGTTCTTAAGCAAAGACTTCCGTTGGGCTGATAGGCGAAGGGGGGGAAAAAAGAATGATGTGTTGTTTACTTGAGAAGTTTAAGCTGTTTAGTGAGGGTCAAGGAACCAAAGGAAGAAGCAGGATTTAGCATTGAAGACTGGATAATGCTTAATGTCTGCTAATTATGTCTCTGTATAGAAAGAGTAGAATAGTATTTTACGTGGCATGGTTATAAACTAAAAATGTCCCAATATTGTATTGCTGCTTACTGTATATTGCTACTAATACTTGTGTACACAGCTGTGAATCCACAGGGGGCAGGCTTGTATAAATAGGCCACTGATACATCATTGCCATATGAATAAATAAATCTCAGTCTCAGCATAATGCATGGGATAATAACTTTTTCATGTGTAAAGTAGGGCAGGAGTCCCAGTGTGGAGTTTGTGGAAGGCTTCTGATCGCTGTTGAGGTTCAGACTGTGGTTGAGGTGTTAGAACATAACTCATTAATACACATGGAAGCTGCTCCACAGACAGGACATTGTTGGTTAATGTAGTTTAAGAATGCAGAATCAAGCATCCTTTTCTACTGTGCCAGGATCCGTGTGTTACTATGACTGCTTTTGGCTGGAACACTGACTTGGGGGTGGAAGCCAAAGTTTCCCTCAACAAAAAAGCCTAACATTTGTGAAGGAACAATAGGTGGTGTTTGCAGGCTTTTCCGTTCTACCTGTCATGGTCACGTGAGGGAGAGCAAGGAACAAAAGCTCTGATGCTTTTGACATAGCGTGTAATTTTTCACCACCAATGGTGAACACACTTATTATGTGGGTAAAGCCATGTAGAGCAGCAGCGATTAGCAAAACGCTGTTGGAATATGGAGCGGGCCAGGCGCCTGGTCACTAAAACTGCTTTTGGAAGTTTCACAAATATTCCAAGCTGTGGCTGGATGTAGAATGATGATTCAAATGGTTCAGGATGGTGTGGAGAAAGGCATCTTAAGTCCTGAATGATCTTAAGTTATGTAGCCTGTTTTGCAGTCATCTTTTTAATTATTAAGGTAAAAGAATAATTTAGAGAGAAACAAATGCATATTGGCTAGTTTTGATGAGCACTCTGTGGAAGCGACTGATCGTTTCGTGTGAGGCGGAGTGGAATATGAGCCTCAGATGTGACAAATTGCTTGCTGGATGGGTGCTTCCATCGAAGGTAAGAGTTGTGAGCTCATCGTAAAGGTCATTTTGTGTGTTCGTCGTACTTTAACAAGCTCTGGAAGAACAGAGCAGTGAGCTCAACACAGAAAGTGACCTAACGTGATTTAATAAGAGTAATACTCAAACACTGTGACACAAGATAGAGCGCTGATCCTCTATTATGCGGTCTTCCATTTGTCATTAAATGACCCTAAATAATTTCCCGAATACAGCTTATAAAATTATTTTCAAGTCACTTATTTTATTTGTTTTAGTGACTTATTTTTATTTTCGTGCTTTTATGGCCAGTGTTTAAGTGTGTAGCAATCGCAGTGGTTCTCTGTCGTGCGTCATGTGTTGCAACCCCCCCACCCCACCCCACTCACTATACTGCACCTCACATGTGAGAATTACTTGCTGTAGTTTCCATGGACAAAAATGTGAATTCTGCATTAGGACATTAGAGACCCTTTTCTTTCAAAAAAATAAAACAGGCTGGCTGCTTCCCCTGAACCTCTCTGTTAATTGCCGTTATTTGGAACAGCTCGATATTGATGACATCGGTCAGGGGGACTGACGGCTGCATGAATCGTTATTAACCGGCATGCTGGCTGTGGCTCCGAGCTCAATAGAGGGGCCAATGCGGCTTTGCTTGGGTGGGGGGACTGAATTTCCTCTCAGACAGGAGATCATTAACTGTCTAAGGTGTCTTGTCATAGTCGAGGGTGGAAATGTGCGACGGGAATTTTTTTTTATGTTATTTTACCAACTGAGTTATTTAATTTCATAACACTGGGTTTTCATCCACTTGGCTGTGTCAGCCTTTGGTTTTATGCAGACTTAACAAGAGTAATGCATGCTGGGTACTACGTTTTTACAAAGGTACAACTGCTCTCTCTCTCCTTAGGACTTAGTACTTTTAAATCACCAAATGGGTGCTCTGGATGGATATGAATCTCCAAAGTGACCAGTGACCCAGAGAGACCAGGGATGGGATGAGAGTAGAATTAGATGCGGAGCCTGTTAATCGTATGAATAAGTAGCGCTCTGCTACCTGTATGACCTACCAGGTGAACCTGCTGCATGTTCCTCACATCTGGTTTGCATGCAGTGAAAGGTGAAATCAGACCATGGATCAAATGCATTAGTTTTATCCTCACGTTTGGTACCTAAAACCAGCGCCTCCTGCAGGCTGGGAACATTCCAGCTCTCACGCGGAAATCAGTCGCTAATAGCGCCTCTCACTCACAGCAGCTCTTGGCCACGGCGCGTGCAGCCTGTTCGCGCGGCGCAGCGCGCCGCTAAATAATTACATTTGCCGGGAAATAAGTGCGGCTCCTCCGTTCGGCGAAATCAGCTTCTTTGTGTAAGGCTTCCCGCACGGGCTAATCACAAAAAGGACCCAGCTTTGCCCACTTTTCCAATTTACGCTGCTGCTTTTAACTGCGCGCAGAGGCAGGCTTTCAGCAAGCACAATCCCTGGTCTTAATCACACCTCAGTCCAATCTGCTGTTAAAAAAAGGAAAAGAAAATGCCTCTGCCGTTGTCAGGAAGCACGGGAACGTGAGAGACATAAATGGAAAATGGGAATGCACATCCTTTATTGGTACTAAAAAATGGACTGCTTTCATTCTTGTTTTTTTTTTTTTTCTGGGATGAGTGGAGTATTCATAACAGAAACGCTAACTACATACATAACCTCTATTCAAACAATCCACCAAAAATAATGTTGCTAAAAATAAAATGAAACAAAATTACATGCTTACATGGAGATTCTTAACAAATTTCAAAGCTTAGATGAAAAAGAAAACATACTTGGAATGATAAAAATGATAAAATGTGGATCATGCCGAACATGATTTCTAACAATAAAATATTAGAAATGTACGGATCTCTTTATAGGACAAAGTATTCTTTCAGACGGTATTAGTTTTATTTGATTTCTAATAAAATTAAATCTTAAGCAAAATTTGTAAAATTTAACACTTTTACATATTGAAGGAGCTCAATATAAAATAAAAAATTAAACAAAATGAATAAAAAAAAATGGAATTTCTAACTATGAATCACTGGCTTATGGCATGAAGAATCGAGATCGCTAACAACTTAGGTGAAGAGCTTAAAATTATAAATATTTCCACTGGTGTCGGCTAACAATGTTCTTTAGCTAGTACCTGTTTCTGTTGTTTCTAAACGTTCTTTTTCTGGCCAGATGTGGACAGCTGGTTTAGCCTGTGCAAAACTGTCATGCACACATCATAACTGAAGCTGGCAAACCACTGCACCGGGGCTAGCACATGCAAATTGTGAAACATGCACGAGAATTTGGTCTTTTATTAACAAGGATGCAAATCGGGAATTTCCCGGGAGATTCCCTAAAGAACCACTGAGGGACACCTGAAATATATGCATGGCAAACGGCACTGAACTACATCAAGTGCAGTAAGGAGTGACTGCATGTGCATCTCAATATATGTATGAGTATTCCACAGTACACACTCGGCGGACATTTCATTAGGCTCCCCTACGTAATACCAGGAAATACCCTTATTATCTCCAGAACCACTTACAGGACTGACAAGAAGATGCCTTTCTGTACACCACTGTTGCACCGAACTGCTATTTATGCACTTGTGGCTTTCCTGTTAACTTTAACGAGTCTGGCCATTCTCCGCTGACCTCTCTCATTAAGAAGGTGTTTTCAGCCCCAGAAATGCCCCAGACTGGATGTTTCTTTGTTTATTGCACCATTCTCTGTAAACTCTGTGCACCGTAATGCATGGAAATCCTTGGAGGGCAGCTGTTTCCGAGATGCTGGAACCGCGCCACGTCCGACACCGACAGTCACACCTTGTTTAAAGTAGCTGAACAGTTAGTGATCCCGGTGACCCCATCTGCGTGCTACATGTGTTCAGTTTCTGCCACATGATTGGCTGTTTGGAAGAACCGGCTGTAATGAGCTGGTGTACCCATTAAACTGGCCGGTGAGTGTACTCTGCATATTAGTCATCACTACGCAGATCTATAGAAAGAGAAGATACGAACGAGTGCAAATGGCTGCTTAGGCCTTGACGTCTGTCCTGGCTTTCCCTTTCCCTTCCCATCAGGCTGCCCGCAATCCTACTGACAGTAAAAACGGGAGAATCCAACTTAAGGTTGAAGCAGAGACAAGCGCTACTGTGTAGACCAGACCTCCATAAGTAAAATGCTTCAATCTATAGAAAACTGCTGCTGTATTGCTTAAATGGTTTGTCAATATTTTAAGCGACAATGTGATAGTTATTAGTTGTCCGCTGATAGCTTCATGTTCAGAGACAATGGATCGTGCCCTGAAACCTCGAGTAAAGAATTTTACGTGAATCGTGTTGGTAAATTATTCATCAGAACGAATTGGTAGATTAGGAAGAATAATCATCAGATGAAGAAATTAAGGAGACAGGTGGTACGCAGGTAGACCAGTAAGCTACAAGTTTTTAGGTCAGCTTCCAGAAGAGCTGCTGAACAAGGTTCTACACCTGGTCTCCTATGATGAATGTAGCTGAAAAAGACGTCAGCGCTTCATGGGTATTCCCAGCTGATAGCTGTCCGTCTCTCCCTCTCTCTTCGTTTGTGTGTTGTTCTTATTTCACGGTGATTGTCGCCCTTATGAAAGCCCTGCTGATTTAACGAGCTATTGTTGGACCTGATAAGTGCCACATCCACACTCATTATTGCTCCTGGATTGAGTGACGCGAGCTGTTATAAATTTTCTTCTTACCAGCAGTCTCTGCTTTGTATTGGGTCGTTGATGGTCGCTAACAAACGCAGTTGTCACTTTTTATGTACTTGTACTGTACGGTTTGTCAGGAAATGAAGGACAAAGAACGGCCCTCTTCAGTGTTCCTGGGGGTTCCTGTCTTTATGTGGCCCCCACAGAGCGTGGTTGTTTCATTGGTAGCTCTGTGTTCAGACCATAGGATTGTCATGAAACACTACAGATTTCAGCCCGGCGAGCGTAATGTTGTCAAAGTTGTTGATAATGTGTGTTTTTTTACCCCCCTTTGTTTGTGGACTTATTTTATCTGTCTGTCTTGTGCATCAGGGCTCATCAATCACTGGAGTCTAATTCAACCAACGTCAGTATGTCTGGGTTGACTGTTCCTACCCTGGGGTGTGGCGGCAGAGGGGGCTGTGGCCGGGTCTGGTCGTCTGCTTGTGTTTGATGGCCGGGTAGATGGACTTGTCTTTATGCCTGCATTGCAAAAGTTTCCCCAAATGCATCTGGCATCGCCCAGTACTTTGATTTAAACACATCGGCCCACGGAAACCGTAGGCAGGGTTTATATCTGTGACAGGTGATTTGTGTCAGATTGGTACATCGGAGGTTTGTTAGGCAATAGAAAATAACGTAAAGACAATTGGTGTGGGATTTAGTGACAGGATTTTGTGCTGTTGCCTGGATATTTATCCAATCATAGCTTAATATTCCTCAGACCAACATGCTGAAGTTTAAAACCATCAGCCCAACTATCGTCCTTAGTTTTAACTTTAAGTGAAACAATGTTTTTTTTATTATTATTATTTTAATCGCTGACATTTAATCAATAAATGTAAATGACAGCGGGGGCCTATTAATCCTGTGTTCATCTATCCACCGAGGCAAAATGCAAGCTTTCCAGATAATCACGCTCACAAAGGTCACCCCCCCCCCCGAAAGGTCAGACGGTCGTATGCTCAGCAGGTGGCTCATGTAGGTCTGTTTGTTGCTGTGGCACAGTCTGCAGAAGGGGGTGTGTGAGCGCATGTCGCTGATGTCATCATCGGCATCAGGCTCCCGTGTGATGTCAGACGCGAAGGATTCCCGGCTGAATAGTGGAGTCTTATTCACGCTGACCGTTAGGGCTCAGTAAATAAATATTTACTGATCATAGCTGAAATATGCAGACACTCTATCTGCCATGTTTTCAATTACTTTGCGGCTGCATTTCATACCACAAACGGGATTGTGATTCTTATTTTTTTTATTAAATTTAAATTTGTCCTGGAGCTGCCGTTACACATGCTCGAAAGCCGTGCTTCCGCCCTGCTGTACAGGAGCCCACCGTCGTGGCACCAGATTTAATTTTGAAAACAATAAATAACATTTCTAAGAGTTATGTACAGATCAGCCGCTTCTCAGATTTAAAGACGCTGTGAATTATCTGCCCCAGAACGGCGAATCTGCGGACGCTCCGTGATAAATGTTCAAGCGCGGACTTTCACTGATGAAATATGTATTTACCGCACGACACCTTGATGCCTCACGATCTATAAATATAAAATATTGACTTCAAGGATGCAGTCAGCATATTTTTTTCGTTTGTATTCTTAGTAACAGAAAACCACAGAAAAGCAACATTTTCCTCTGAAAAGTATAATCATAGATTTGGTGTCATAGATTAAGTGTAGAAGTACAGCACAAAAGTGCCGGTTACTTATCGTATCTGTTAGACATTTGTCCAGTTGTCTTTGGTGCCTAAATGGTCTATAAATTGAAACGGTGCGGACAGAAAGACCTAGAGGCAGCGGCGCCTGCTGTCCCTAACGCCGCCCTGGCAGGCCTCCCACACTGCTGATTAAACATTTTCCTGACGGCCTGCATCGTCTCTGCAAAATTTACGGCAGATTTTCTCTCATTTGTAGCTACAGCTGGTTATATCCTGACCTGTGCATTATAATTATAAATACACTTTATGTGAATTTGAAAAATATTTTTATGTGTTTAATGTATGTTTAATGTGTTTGGGGGCCTTGGATGTTTCAAAAACAGGTTTAAAAAGTCTAATTAATCTCGGGGGTCTCCCTCGCTACCCCCCCCCCACCACCACCCCAAGTTGATTTTGCTGACTAGGGTGGGGGTGGGGGGTAGTTCAGTCCCATTACTTTAGCATGTGACTGCATGCCTGGAGTACAGTCAGAAGATTGTAGTTAGCAAGCTGCTTACTAGAACTTCTCCTACGCGTACATAATCCATCTCCTAAATTTTTGTTTCATATTTAGTGTGGAGACTGTTTGTGGCCAGTAGGGCACCTCCTCTTTGAGTGGCAGGACATTAGTTAATGATGGTTAACAATAAGAAAAATATGCCGTAACTATCATGGATCGACATACCCAGGAAGGGCCTGGGCATCCAGTGTGATAAGCACCCGAAACAAGCCAAATCACTACCTGTCCAAACGTCTCTCATTCTTCCAGAACTTTCTTCAGCCCTCCCTCTCCCCTCTGTTTCCCTGACCGTCACCCAGCCTCCCCTACTGCGCTCCTCACCACTTCCTAACCACGATGATCCTCACTGATGGATCCATGGCTATTTGTGGGTCTCCCGCAGTCGGGGGCGTCTCGAGTGTAAGACACTTCAAAGCATTGGTTGCATTTATGAGATTCAAAATCGAAGGGGGAAAAAAAAAATTTGTAGCCGGCCCCAGTATTAAGTCCATTTATCACCCACCGCTGTGAATGGGATAAAAGAGTACGGCCCATTATCTGTGGGCGGCGGGGATGCAGAACCCGGTCTGCTGTAGATTCTTTTACTCAGTCGATAAATTCAACAAGGCCACAGCTTGGTAGGAGATACCATTAAATAGTGAGGCACTGAGGCGGCACTGGGGCTTCTTCCCACAGGCCTCCTGGTCACCCCCGTCTGTCACGGGGCCCCATTCTCACTCAGGAGGTGAGCTGTCACCACGGAGAACAGCCGCAGGCCGAGAATGCCGCATTACAACGATCATCGCATTTTTTTTCTGTGTCTTTCTTAACCTCCCTTGTTCATCTTTAAGTGTAATAACGTCTCAAACTGCTGAATGTTGCTTCATGCAGTACAGGTCATTTCTTTACCAGATGCTTTTTTGAGATAGTGGGCTTAGACAGTCCATGGAGTATTTGGTAGGACCCAAGAGTGAAATCAGAGTGCCAACTTGGGGCATTGAACCAGCGACTTTCTGATTACAGGGACAGCAACTGAACCCGCTGTGTCACACATCGCGTCTGACACTCATTTTATTTGTTTTTTAGTGTCCAGTAGACTTCTTGGGGAGGCTCTATCTGCAGCTCTGAGATGTGTGACCCCTCCCTTGTAGTCATACCACATCACCCAGTCCCCTTTTCTTACAAACTGGGACCAAAACCGTACAGTTTCTTCTAGGAATCCTCTAAGTCTGCATGCTCCGTTGCTCTGTTGTCATGGACACGTATCACATCACGGAGTATCCTCAGGGCCACCCTGGAAACTGATGATGCCAGCCAGTGAGGCGGGTACCATGCAAACTACTCTAGAGTACGCGTGGTGGCCTGATGTAGAATATGGATTGGGGGAGGGGGCGGGCAGCAGCAGTTGGGTGATGAGTGGGTTGCACCAGTATCTGTGTCTGTATCAAAAAATACACATTAATATACTCAAAATACCCTTCTGATATATTTTCATTTCTTGCTGGTCTCTGTCAGCTTTGTTTACAACAGGGGTGATTCTAGGGTTCTCTTTAAATTAAGGTGGGGGGGTATAACATAATTCATACAGAAGGGACAAACGTAGTGTCAGTAGCCAATGACACATTTTGAATCTGAGTGACAGGGAAGGGGACATTCTGGGAGCCAGTCAGCTTTCAGCTGGGGCCAGTGCCCCAGTAGTCCCGCCCCTGTATAGCCCCTGTTGAAACATCATGAAAGCTGATTCAGATAGATTATAAGCAGTTGTTTTAAACGCTCATGACTGACAGCTTGCATGCAGCAGACAGCATGGGGCAGGCTTGTCTCTGTGAGATCTCAGTGTCACACATCAGCAGTCAATCATTCCAAGCCTTGTCCACTGTCCTAGCTGTCTATCACTGGTTCTCTCCTTTGGGTCTCTCGGATCTGCATGTGTGTAGCTGCCCCTGGTGGCGTCTGCAGTTTCTCGAGAGCAGACCCCTGATTTTGGGGGCAGCGATACTGGTCCACTGGAGTATCAGTGTATGTAAACATGTGGTTTTAGTGCCGTCTCAACGTTAAACTCCTCTCTTTATAACGCTCACTTTTCTGCCAGTGCTCCATACACACTTGACCTAATTGTTCTCAGCTCATTCTTCCCCATGATTTGAGTCCTTTTCTTTCTTTTTTTCCTCGACCCTGAGTTCCCGTGCCGTCCGCCGTGGGCAATGAGGCGTTCCTGTTTTTCAGACTATAAAAGTACAAGGTCAGATCAATGATTTTCACACGTCCTTTGTCCTCCCCCTGAGAAGAAAGCTTCGCTCTTTCGACTTCAGGGTACAAAATAGACCCCCCCCACCTTTTTAAAAAGGAGCATTTTCCAAATTCAACAAAGAGAGCTAAGCGTAGTCGGCGGTTAAGCGAGGCAGTGAGTGAACGGCGTTACATTTGGCTAGCTGAACCTCAGCCCCCTCCACCATCCTGACCCGGTTACTGGGACCCAAATTGTCAGAACCATGTACGTCTTAACACCCTTTTAACGAATCTCCCTGGAGGAGAGAGAGGGGAAAAAAAGGAAAAAGCTTTGTGGGAAAGGGAAGTTTCTGCTACATTATGCTGCTTGTGCTGCGGAATTAATCTTGAGTGGCCTGAATTAGTCAGAGCGGCCACATTATGAATCGGATCCTAATAAGAGAATCTGGTGTGACTCTGGTTTGCACCTTCTCCAGAGTCCCGCCTGCGGTTCTTTCGAGCCCAGCTTTACATCACCACGAAATAATAGTGCCATGGGTGACAAACACATTATTCCTCCTTGTTACACTCAACATCCTGTCTTAATTACCAAACTTTTTTCCCTGCGCACGCTGCTTCTTCATTACTCATTCTCAATTATATGATGCCGTTGTCCCCTAGACTTAATTACTTCTTCTGCTAAGAAGATAAATTAATTCCCTGATTAACCCTCCGACTCCTGAAGAGTCGGGGCGACATGCAGAGCACTGAGAAAAAAAAACAGGACGCCGTGTTCGCCCCCCATCTCCATTCATTGCCATCGGTCTACTTTTTAAAAATAACTCATAACTGCTCCTTTTATAGCCATAATGCATGAATTTTGTTTTTAGCTCATGCAAAGGTAATAAAGTCCTGTTACACAAACGCACGAACTTTGAACATTAGTTTCATTTGTTCATTGTTCATTTGTGCTATAAATATATGCTATATGGGCAGGTAAATGAGTTCAGCACTGAATGCCTGGTTGCCTGGGAATGAGCATGTATATCTATAGAGATGACATCTCCACTCCAGGGCTGTGGGCTTGAATCCAGCGGGGATCTCTCTAAGCTAGGAGTCTGCACGTGCTCCTCATGTTTCTTTGGTCTGAGCTGGTTTCCTCTCACATTCCAAATAAACCATGTGCCTGAGAAACCTGTAGATGACCCCCAGGGAACCACAACCCTGACTAGACCAGCAGTATCAGAAAGCGGAAGCCTGCAGCCGAGTGGAAACAAACTTGCATTGTGGGGCAGTGTGTGACTCACTGAGGAGGTCGTGCCTGTGACTGGGAGGTGCCAGGACCAGTAGAGACTGTGGGGTCCTTGTGGGGGACCCTTAGCCCCCAAAGCTCCAGGGACTGGCTGACCCTGCCTTCTCAAAAAATGTATGTCAGTTTCGATAAACTATCTGATAAGTAAGTGAAATGTAATGTAAATGCATTGCAGTGATATTACACCGACTAGCACTTTCTAACCTCTTCTGTTGCTACTCTTTTGATATTTACTCAGTCAAAACTGACATTTTGGATTTCATTGTGATGTTTGACTATTATCCCTCTAAAATTACACTGTTGTTCATTTAAGTTCAGTTTCACCTCCTCCATCATTACCCAAAAACATCATAAAACTAACCCCTTACACCTCCCTGATCATCCACTGTTTCATGCGTCACTGAGATGTTTTATCTAACAAGTAATTTTAATTTGATTGTAGACACAGCGATTGTTAATACACCTCAGTTGCACCTGGCCTCGTCACTCGGTTGTTTTGAGCAAAAACCAATCCCAAGCTTCACGGCGATGTTTCATGTCCTCACCTTTGCCCTGGGACTAAATTTCCACGCACCCAGTGCTATCTGCAGAAATGTACATATTTCCTCTCAGATAGCCATCTAACATCTGTATAGTTTTTAAGAGGAAGTGGTCCATGTGATGTGATCTCTTAAATTGTGGTGTGATCATTTTAATAGTGATGGGATCCCTTTAATTGTGTTGGGATTCCTTTAACTGTGCTGTGATCCCTTTAATTGTTGTATGATCCCTTTAATTGTTCAGGATGGCAACATCTCTGGGCTGTGCCGATCATTCCCCCTTATCCACATCTCGGTGTTCCTTCACATTTTCTGTTTATCCAGACAGGATCTCCTGACAGCGACTTTGTCTTCATCGGGGGGAGTTAATTGGGGGCTTCCTCATGGAGCTACACTGCATCAATCCCCAGGATGCTGTGCTGACTCCCCTTCCTCTCCCACTCAAACTCTGCAGCCCCATCTTTCTACCCCAAAATAGCACTTTGGCTTTAAATGATCGGGGGAGTATGGCTGATGCTCCTTGATGTAAGATGGCACCTCAGTCACCCTGAGCCAATGTGAGCTAATATGTCCGTAATGAAACACATGTGATGGAGATCCCCCAGGGTGCCGGATAGCTCTCTACTTTTTGCATGTTTGCCCTGTCTACACGTCTCAGGATCACCGCATACATATACGCCATGAGGAGATCCCCTCTTTTATCTATAAAAAGAGTGTTTATTTTTATATGTTGGACTGACTTTGTCCTTTGCTGTCTGAGACTTAGGACCTATTTGCTAATACTGTACTGTAATTCCTCTGCAAATCTGTCTATGATCTGTTTGCAAAACATTCCCCTGGACAAGCGACTGGAAGATGGATGGATGGTCATTCCTATTAAATATACAGCCACGGAATAAATTAAGAGACCACAGCACAATTTTTTTGTTTCACTCATTTCACAATTTATGGGTGTGCATCTGTGAATAATTTTTGTTTTTCGGAAACTGCAGCCTGATTCTTCCCTCTTTCTCATTAATAAAGGGCTTCTTCCTTGGTCAGGGGACAGATACAAACTATCCTAGCAGTGCACTTCACACCTGCACTTAATGTTTCCCATTCCTTTTGAAGGTCACTTGATGTCACCCTACGATTCAAGAGAAACTGTCGGATAAGTTAATGGTCATTAGACCATTGAATGTGACTTCTGCCCTTTACCTGCCTGGTTTCTGGTCGTTCCCAGTGTCTCCTGCTTCACCTTATTCTTGTGTACTTAGAGATTTTGAACCTGGAAGCAACCTGCTGCTCAGCATAGCCTTCTACCAGAAGAAGACCGATTAAACCAGTATTTAGAAATGCAAATTATATGAAAAATAAAGAGTGGTCTCTTAATTTTTTCTATGGCTGTATGTCATGAAAATATACATTGTTTAAAAGAAAACTTATCAGACAGCAGATGGCGTAGTATTGAAGGACTACTGAAGTTTATTACTGAAGTTTGCAAGTAATAAAAGTGGACATAAAACTTTTTTGATTCTTTCGAGGAACAGTGCAGGGATGGGTCCGTTTATTCCGGCACGGTTAACAGAAAAGTAAAAGCAATTAGTCTCAGCGTCTGACATAAAGCAGCCTCTGTATGGATATGTTAGGGCACCTCAACAGGTGAAGGATTTATGATCGGGGGATTCGCGGCATTATGTTTATGACCTGTTCGCTGGTAAGCAGATATCCATAAAATCATAAATCATATTCTCATCCGTACCCTCAGACGCTGCGCAGTCTTATAAATTCTTGAAATAACCCTATAAAGAAGAGCGCAGGTCACTGATACCTTGTTAGATATGATCAGCCTGTGCTGTCTATCACTATATATTAACAAGGTCCCTTCCCAGCAGCCCAGACTCTTTTATGTATGCGGCTGGTGCAGAAATCTGTAATAATAATTATGTTGTGCATACATTAAGGCATCTTGGAGAATGAGCATTATTCCTGTAACCGTGATGATGTGATACATCTTAGTCACTATATGGTTTGTTACAGTACTACAGGTCCAGAATATATTTTAAAATAGATTAATGGTGAATTCACATTCATAGATACATGAACGCAGTCCCTGCCAGATTTATTTGTGGCATTTTCAAAAACGAGACACCGGATAACAAGCTGCAGGTAATTTTTAATTAGCATGGGAGAGAACATTCCTCTGTTTACCATTTTTTCCCTCCCTGCACCAAAGTGACACCGCGGCTGATTATTCATATTATGGCTAATTTGTAGCTGATAATCAGTCTCAGTTTCAGGAGGAATTTCTCATTAAGCTGTTGGAGTTGTCAGTCCGCCTTAGCATTAGCGCTAGCTGGCCTCATCTTTATGAAGCGCAGAGGGACAGCGTGTTGCTAGCTACATGTAATCATGTACGGTGCCCCGGGACTGAGCCTGTTGAGCAATCACCCTTCCTGCCTCATGATTTTTACATTTTGCAAACAATTAATCCTTGATTGTTTGCTAGCTACTGTTGGTAGGACCTAAAGAAATGGGAAAAAGATACGGTACACGAAGTAAGCCGACGGTAGGGTTGCGTTGGCGGATCAGGCCTCCATTAGGTGACGCTGAAGGTTGGGATAGGCATTCTCACTTTTCCATTTTCGCCTCCCCCATGATCTGTTTTGATCATACGTTGCAGATAAGCATGAGTGCGTCCAGATCCCAACTCCTGACTCAGCCTTCTGTTATAGCCTTTTGCTGACCCAGAGTCCCATTCAATTTTTATCTGTTAAATTAATCTCAAAGGCACATATTCAATCACATTTTGATGAACACCCAGAAGTTGCATACTCTCCAGATGTGCTGGGTTTCTCCTACAGTCCAAAGCATGCAGCTAAGTAACCTGGTACTGTAAGTCTAAATAGTTCGTAGTGTGTGATTATGAGACCCCACAATGGACTGGTTTCCCCTCCAGAAGTTTCCTCTGAACAGTACCCTAACCCCCCCCCCAGGCCCCGTGCCTCTACCAAAGCAATTTTAAAATAAATGAATAATACAATGGACCTTCCGCTGTGTTGAATGAAATCAACCACGATTGTTTTTATCTGTCTCTTTTCTGGGATGTCTGTTCTAAAAGGTCTGGTTTTACCAGCAATTTGCTCATGCAAAGCAAGTATCAAAGCAAAGCTATTTGTACCGAGAACGGATCATCTAGAGGAAACGGCTCTCTAGAGGGAACTACTGATGATCACGCTCATGCCTCATGTCAAAATTAATTGCTTTAATAACTGCACCTGTCTCCTGTTAAAGCATCTCCAGTCATTTCAAGTCTCTCAGCCAGTCCCAATCATCTAAAGAGTATTTAATTTCAGGATGAAGTTTGGCTGTTTCCCTGCTCTTCTCCCATAACTTATTTAATTAAAAAGAATGTTGAATATTTTTTGGTCCTGAGACTCGAACTGGTGTATCAAAGCATTTAAATTGTCAAGCTTGGGACTGCCTCTGCATTTGTGTTAATCTGAACATGACATCTCATGTTCCAAAAAACTGTCAAGGGTTGAGACCTGGTCTGCACGTGTTGATCAATGATGATTCCCCAAATCTCATGACTGCGAAACGGGTGACTTAGTCGATGTTCTTGGCATCAGCATAATTCAAGGTCAGGCTGTAGATTAGGAGCAACTACTCAACTAATCATTTTTGGAACATCAAATTCCATTAGGGAATGACATGGTCAGTGTCACAGAGGATTTTTGTTTCTGGGTCAGAAAGAATCTCTTGCTCTGTCTGTTAAACTTCCCATGCTACTTAGTGCATTTGCTGTTGAATGTGCAGATGTACATGAATGTACATCTTAACAAACTGCTCTACACAGGCATATCATGTGTATATAACATCTTGCTATGGTCTGCTTAGAAACTACAGCAAAAGCTTCTCTTTTCCTTCGGTTTGACATCAGACAACAATGCTTTGGTGAAATTGTTATATACCACCATATAGTGACTTGATTTGAAAGCATAGCCATTTTGAAGTCCAAAATCCATTTTTCTTTTTTCAGTTTCACTTGTTTTTACATTTTCTCCATGCTACAGTCACCCGAGGATGGTTATTTTCATGCATCATCTCTCCAGCATTGCGTTTCTCTGAATGCCCATGCAGAGGGGAAAACAGCTTTTTCTCTCAAGCTAAACACTAAACCGCAGTGTTTGAAATGTGCGAAACAAAAACGGAAGCAAAGGAGGGTTTTGATCAGCGTGATACTGAGTGCACAGGATGGACGGGGCTGGGTCCTCATGTGTTTTCCTGAATAAATGACAGTATCTATGCCATAAACAAACATGTATCTTTCATCTTGTGTTTTCAGCCCATTTATGGCCTCAGTCCATTCTACTGTGTGAGTGGGGGGTATCTACTGAAACACGTGACCTGATTTGCTCAACGGCAATCCAAACCCTTCAAGCCATTAGGGATCTAATGTAGACTGACCTGCCACCCCCCCACACACCCATGTCCTTTTTGTTTTTCCTTGGTGGAATTATCCAGCTCCTGACAGCCTGAAGTCAACAGAACAGCAGAAAAGAACAGAAGAGGACGCAGCAGGTACCTGCAAAATAGCTTTAGGACAATGTCATTGTGGGAGCCTATTACGGTAAAGGTTAGGGACTAACTGTGAAGGAGAGCACGGGAGGGACAAATGTTAACAGTAATGCTATTGGTCACACATTCAGATTGCATAGATGTAATCCTGACCAATCAATAGCGAGTTTACATGTCACAATCAATTATCTCTACCAAAGACAGATTTGCTTTTGTTTTACTGATTGTGACCATAATGATTACAAAGGAATGTGGAATTTGAAGATGTGTTGTTTAAAATCTTATTATGAATATGCACAAACTAGCCTTTCCAGACTGCTTCGCCAGTGCTGATTAAGAACAAAAAGCCTCAACTTGACTTGACTAGAAAATAAAAAATCTGTCCAATAAACAATTTATATCTTGTAGAAATAATCAAACAAATCTCTTCGTGGTAAATGCTTCACAAGATAATTCTTTGGAATTGTCATGTGGTATCTTGAATTTTTTGTAATGTTTTCATGCTCTTTCATGTTATTGAAGAGCATGAATCTAGGGAATGGTGATGCAGAAACATTCTGCAATAATGCACTTGGTCACCAAGCCGGGCGTGAGCAGAGGACAGGGATGTAGCAAGCAAACTCCCTTTGAACATTGCTGGTGAGAATTTATGCCTCAGTGATCTCTGTCACTTTACTGATGAAACTGTAATATTGTGCAGGAGTCAGAGGAATTCAGATCCATGTGATGTTCTTGATCCCTTTGAGTGTGAACGTCTTCCAGAGAACACGAACGTAACAATGAAGCCGCTTCTGTCATTATGTGCCTGTCCCACTGTCGCCAGTAGCAGGCGGGAAGTGAGATTATATTCAGCAGAGTATTATGGGATGGATTCCAAGGGGTTTATCTTAAGGCCTCGTAGCAAAATAAAGAAATGAAGAGAAGACACACCTGGATCTTAATGAAATATATTTTAATAATAAAGCGTAAGTGACACTTAAATCACAAAGGCAGAAAAATGGTGGTTTAGCATTAGTGAGGTACTTTGGCAGTATAGGTGTCAGTCGCTTAGATTGATGGTGCAGGTGTCAGTCGCTTAGATTGTCGGTGCAGGTGTCAGTCGCTTAGATTGATGGTGCAGGTGTCAGTCACTTAGATTGTCGGTGCAGGTGTCAGTTGCTTAGATTGATGGTGCAGGTGTCAGTCGCTTAGATTGTCGGTGCAGGTGTAAGTCGCTTAGATTGTCAGTGCAGGTGTCAGTCGCTTAGATTGTCGGTGCAGGTGTCAGTCGCTTAGATAGTCGGTGCAGGTGTCAGTCACTTAGATTGTCGGTGCAGGTGTCAGTCGCTTAGATTGTCATTGCAGGTGTCAGTGGCTTAGATTGTCAGTGCTGGTGTCACTACTTTGGTATGGGTGTGAAAATGGCAGTACTTTAGCTTGTCAGTGGAGATGTCACTGCTTCGCTGGGGCCATAAGCATGTCAGTAGGGTTTTATTGTATGTAGCCGAAATGAGGGATAATGCGGCCCCAGGCTTACTGTGATATTGCGGCTTTTTCTTTGCAGGAAGTTGTACTGTAACGAGAAATCTCTGCATGCGTGCCGCTGCTTTCCGCAGGAATCCTTCAATAACAGTAAACCCTTTCATCCTCTCTCCTCCACGGGGGTATTGTTCAGTGTCATAGCTGCTTCTGGGTGTTGGAATTCTGGTACCATTGTGCGTGCCTAAGGGCCTCATGGCACCCGTCTCTCCTACCTTTATTAAAGCAGCAGTGCTTCGATGTCATGGCATACAGCTTGAAATGGCATGATAGCTGTGGTGTCTGGACGAAGCGGCTCGTTGATGCTCAAGACTCTGGGCCACGAGGCCCCATTAACAGGGTGGCTGGGTAATGGGACCTTTAGCAGGGCAGTGGGGCCCCTTTAAAGGGATGGCCGGGTCACTGTAATATGGTAGTGAAGCTCCTTTAATAAGTTGGCGGAGCCTGTTTAACTGGGTGACTGGGCCATGGGGCCCCTTTAACAGGGCGGGGCTCCTAAATTGCAATAGAGGAAACCAAAATGGGATTCAGAATCAGAGGGAGGAATTGAGAGACACATTAAGAGACAGATTGTAGTTAATTTAGATCTGAAAAACCAAGGAAATTAGCCGAGCTCCACTGTTCTGTTTTCTTCTCAGCACCGCTAATAAACAGTGTTATGTGATCTCTCTGCATATGCGACTATTCCTCAGAAGAACAGACATATTGTTCATAAAATAAAAAAGTCAAAATTCTGCAGTAGTCCCACGAAAACTCTGAGGTCATACCTGCTACAGCAAACTGTGTGATTTAGTGTGAAATCTCTGGATTTACAGTTAAAAGTGGGATTTCTGAAGGCTTCGCCACCTTTCACGAGGAGACACAGCAATGTTTCTGCACTCCAATTAAGAAAATGCTCTTTATGTCACATCATCGTCTCATTGCTGCAATTTTAATCAGAAGCCCTTATTTAGAGCAACTGCTTAAACTTACAATTTGCTCACTTGTACAGATGGTATTGAGGCAAGCAATTCAGCTTAAGCACCATGCCCATGGACGTGCTAAGAGTAGCTTAGCCGCAATCTGAACCAGTGGCCTGTCCCTAGGTCACGCTGTATGGTTTCACCACGTCCAGCATGTCACTTTTCTGTTTAACAACTAAAATCTTGAACAACAAATCGTAGTAAGAAAAAGTTAGTAATTGTATTAATGTTACTAAATGTATTTCTTAAATATTAATGTTCTTCTGTCTGGTCAATGTTGTTGGAGCAGCATCAATCAGAATATCGCGTTATATTATCATTATTGGAATATAGGATTTAACTATTTGATTTCATATTTATTTATATATGTATAAATAAAAATAAATTTTAATCAGACTTTCAATCAGTCTGTGATTAATAAAGGTGCTTAACTAATTTCCTCGAGTATTGTTTAATTACCTCCCTTGTTCACTTTGGCTCCCTGCAAACAAGACTTCTTTAGGAAGGAACTCGTCAGTGGGGCCATAAGATAAATCATATTAGCTTAATTAAACTGTGTGAACGTTTTCACAGACCATGAATAAAACATCAGGCCCAATGAAAACAGGTTTTCTTTGAAACGAGAAGTTATGGAGATTTATGAACATTTGAAGAACTTGCTGAATTTCATTACCTTACATCTCTATTAAGATCTTTACAAGCATACATAATGAAAAGCCTAATAAAAGACTTAATAAATGGACTTCTGTTTAAAGTCAAATGGATTTGGCTAAGGCAAAAAGAGTGGAAAAATGACTATAAAGTCTATTATTGGGAGAGAAAATGGTGTACTGCTGAAAATGGATTAAGTATGTAAATGGATTTGGTTTCAATTAAAACAAGGAGGTATCTGTCTGCTTTCAGCACAATGTTCTGACTCTTCCTCTCCAAGTCAAACACGTGTTCCGCATGTGTTTGCTCGACTTCCCGAACTAGTCGATTGTGTGGTCAGCTTGACAGATGACGGTATGTCTAAGCTATTTCTTTATTTGCTAATCAACAGCTATTTTGTTCGTTGTAAATGCTATTGTGGTCTTTACCGCTCATTTCAGCCATATGATGCGATTTGTGATGTGACCACTGCTATGCATTTTAATTTTAAACTAAAAACTACTGGTCTTGAGGTTTTCTTTATTATACTCTGGTTTTTCACCGCTGTCAGCCTTATTCAAACATATAAGGATGTTTAGTGCAGGATTGTCTTCGTCTTTTCTGAGGATTTGGGTTTTATTGAAGCTTATTCTGGGGTCTGTTTTATTTTCGCTGTCAAACTGTCATTGCAAACTCTAGTGTTTGGCACTGATTTGAAATCATTTAACATATTAATGTACTCTTGTTTATGTTTATGCTGGGGTGTTGAGATAGTCCGTCTCTGAAGCCTGCATCGAGCTGCGTGTTCCAGAGTGATCTTTCACAGATCACATCCGTGAGTCACAAAGCTTCTTACGTGCTTCGATTACACCGGTTTTCATCCGCTGAAAATCTTCATTCGCAGGGCCAGCTGAGGTCTGTGTAGCTGTTAGCCTGCCCACAGATGTACTGTACATGTCACCCATCGGGGAGCTACACAGCATGCTAATCAGGTTAATGTATCGATCTGTCCTGAAAAGTTGTGTCCAAGGACGGCCCTGGGAGCGAGCGCAGGATTACACTCCGTCACCACTCTTATTCGTGATTCCTGCCCAGCAGAGTGAAGGGTTCGAGAATAACCAATCATACACGGTCTAGCGACAGCGAGAATGCGATTTGCAAATACGGAAGCCCTTGTTTTGTGTGCTGAAGGTATTTTGTCAGTCCTAATCTGATAGTAACCACTTTCCCCAAGTAATTAAAGCCAAAATCATGATATGTCAGACCACATCCTGATGGCTGTATCTCCAGCAACCATCTTGGCTTATCTGTGTCTTATTGATCTGTACAGACACAGGTTAAAGATATAAAAATTTTTGTTTTTTGTCAAAGGCAAGTCAATACCGAGTGACTTTCTGCTTGCAGCGATAGGTGAATGCAATGTATTACCTGTGCTTTAAACACAGATTAGAGTAGCTCAAAGTCATAGAACTCTTCATGTTGAGTTTTGACACAAGCTGCAGGAAGTCCCATGAAGGCACTCGAAAAGAAACATTTGAATGTGTTTTGTGTTAGATGATGGTTGTATAATATATGAAGTCGGGTATTGTAAATGCATTCGTTCCTGCCAGTTCCATGTTACATTACTGTCTGTATGTGTAAAATACCCATACCACTTTCAGCACGTTCTATACATATTTAGTCTGCACACATGTCAGTCCAGTGTCATACTTCATCTGGACAGAAACAAGCCGACAAAGTAACCTGTCATAATAGCCCATCCTCATTTGAGTTCAACGAGTTTTATTTTTATTTCTATCTGAGCCGTATCTCACTTCTCAGTCCGATTGTGTAATTGAGGGACGGTCTGTTGTGTCTATCGTGAATTGTCTGCTTGCAGACTTGCTCCCACGGTGTAGAGGCATCATCGGCATCAGCGGGTGCCTTGCATTAACCTCCACCCTTTCATATCTGTAAGATACGCAAATAGATGCCACAATGGATGCCTATTGTGTAAATTGCAGTTTCCATTTGTGGATCTGCAATTGCTCGGTAAAGAGAGGGAATTAGGAGGCCATGGGGTTGCCCCCCCCGGCAGCCCCGTTTGAGTGTCATTACAGAAGTCATGCGGTCCATGTAGAGGGGGACATGGCAGACCCCTTGTGGCTGTGATATCATGCTTCGGGACAGGCCTCGACTCGAGTGCCTCTGCCCAGCGGCGCACAAGGTAATGAAAAACATCACTGTGATACTCCACATGTACACATTACGCACATAGCGCACTGGCGCGCTTGATGTGGGGATACCGACAGTACAGTGTGCAGAGTCTTCGGCATGTTGTTTGCGTCCTTTAAATCTGTCACGTCGGACCGCTGATTCATTCCTCCTGTTCGTTTACTAGACTCAGGTAGCCAAATCTAATTAGTGTCAGTCCGTCTTTGGTGGCGGGATGTCCTAAATCTGCCACGCAAAGATAGGAATCCTATTAGCACAGAGTAACCACTGCGGTATTTTATGCACTGGAGTTTATGGGTCCCCCCCCCCCCAATGTCACTGCATCAAATGAGCATCTTCTGTACATGAATCTCCTGCTGAAACCTTCCGGCCCATTATCTACCTGAACTGGCCTCCCTTGGCTATCTGTTTCCACGAGTGGCATACGCTCTTAGCTGGTGCCCCGTAACGTTTCCTTCTCTTCCAACACTCCCAGCGCCCCCACCAGGCATGTCCATTACATTTCCGTTACAGGATATTCATTATTACATGCGGACTAATGTAAGGTAGATGTCAGACGTGTGTAGCTTGAAATGCTAAGGAGTGATGATTAGCGCTAATTTAAATTCTCTCCGATAAAATGTGATTGTGGCTCATTCGTAATTCTGGTCCGCCTCATTCAGGCAGGCACACATATTTATTTTAAGATAAGCTGTTCAGTCTCTCAAGTTTTTTTCCCATTCCTATTTGTAATATTTTAATTACATGGTTAATTCCAACCAAACAGTCTATCAGCAGCAGTCAGACCTGTGACCTTTAGCCTCAGATTGGGGCTAATTAATCTCGCCACTGATGTCGTGTAATAGCCACGGAAACATTTACACAGCCACCTGATTCCAGGCTACACTTTTGTTTCATCCGTCATCGTTCTCTGAAAGACCAAAAGATGAGGCCTTTCCCCTCTGTTGTGAAAACTTCCGCTCAGTTTCTGTAAACGGTCTGACATTAGTAATATTTATATTTGTTTTTGTATTATAGAGTACATGGTTCAGAATTAGTCTGTGATTCTGCAATGCGGAATATCTGTCCGTAAAACAACTGTACTTCGGTTCAAGGTAGCTTTCTGGAGTTTCCAATGGGATAACAGCAGACGATTGATGAAGGCCGTATGTCTGGTGTCTGGTGGCCGTTTGGTCCATCACTGAAACGCTGGTCTGGCAACTGACTCGGGGACCGGGCTGCCGGGTGCACGGGCTGATTATTCTGGAGTCGTGGACCTCAGCCAGGAAACGCTTAGGTGAGTGACGAGGCTAACGGGACTTGAGCCGCTCAAGGGCAAAGCCTGCAAATGGATTTTTGATGAGTGCATATTTAGGGAGGATGTATGTATATGTAGATTATGTGTAATGTGTGTTTATTTTATTCATGGACTAACAGGACACCAGGGTGTCGAATGGCACTAAAATAGCATGTAAACAAACATACTGTACTACAGAACCTCATATGTCGATTCATCACTCGGGCCTGGTCTTTTAAAAGCGATCTGCGACCTGACATTGGACAGTGCTGATACATCACCTTGGTACCTTATTTAAATATTTCTGAATTAATCCATGCCAATAACAGCGTGTGTGAAAAGCACAGTTGCAGCTGCCATGATAAATGCAGTTCCACCTGGTCTGTAATTATGAATGTCCTTCTACACCAACAGAGAAGGAATTTTAGAAATGCGAGCTAGACTTAATAATGTGTTTTTATAATACAATATTTATACTTGTTTTATTTGTTAAGTTGCTCATGTATCATTTGTTAATTTACTGTACAGTTAGATGGGATCTGTGTTTAACTACAGTGAAAAACTGGTCATCCACAAAGTAAAGCATTTTCCAGAAGGTGCCTTAATTGCTTTTCATCATCAGTAAGGACAGTCTGTTTTATTTTGTTCATGAAAGTGGCAGAAGGAGATTTTTGGAAATTTGGAAAGGTTGATAAATTTGGGGAAGGACCCAAAAACACTTGTGGGACAGCCAGAGGGACAATTGTCTAGCCTTCTGCGAGTCGATGTGAAATAACCTCAGATGGAAAACGGGTCCGTGAGGAAAGCGGCCGGAAATAGCAGCGTGTGCTGATGTCCAGCTCACATGGACGCACTCTCCGTCCTTCAAGGTTTAATGCCACAGCGATGGCCCTGATTTTGTGAGGGTTACGGCCTAACGCAGCATAATATGTAAACAGCGAGGGACTGCCTGAACACTGACTGGCCTGTCAGCAGCAATTTGGCCTGGTTGACATGGCTGCCAAGACAGCGTGTTGGGAAAAAGGGGTCCTTTCACAGTGATGTTTTTTAAGATTGAAGGTGATTTTATCTTCTTGATTTAGGACATGCAGATATCTTTCATGGCAGAGACTAAACAGACAGTATAGCACATATCCACAATGACAAGCTTTAATGAATTTTATAGCTGCTTGTCTTTAAAAAAAGTGCTGGTTTTGTCATTATGCACTATTAGCATTTAATGTTCATGACTGTGGTGAATTAGATTGATGTTCTGTTTGATTATGGAACAATTGAACACAATGAGTATGGGGCTGTGTTTGGTCAAAACTCTACACAGAGATGATCTGAAGAGATGTACAACGAATAAATCACAAGGATCTCAATTAAATAACAGTATGCATGTCCAACTGTTCTTGATTTACTCCAGAATAATTATTACAGAAAACAATCTGCGTTTAGAGGACAATGCTAAAATAGGAAGCAAATCTTAACCTTAACTTATCATCCGGCTACTCAAAACTATAGGTTTATATGACACCTTCCATAAATGGGTTATTTGAAATCCAATAGATATTGGAAGAAAGATTGAAGCAGAGCGCTGGGCTTGACTGTATCCCCCTGATCCATAACTCTCTCACACACCAGAAACCATTTATTGTCAATTCTGTCCAAGGATGGGCTGTCAGTTCAGTAACAGCAGCACTGCTATTTATTTTCAAATCAATACCCAATTACTATAAGGAAGATTCACTCCCTTGGCCATTTTCGCGATGAAATTATGGACTGAAGCAATAACACTTAGTCAAGGAAACCACTGGCCATTAACTGGTGATGCTACTGGATAACTACCTGGATATTTTATCAAGGCTGCTTTTCCCACTCTTGCGTTTTAATTAATCACTTTGAAAAAGGCTTTTCACGATGTGACTGATGACCGGAGAAAACAATTTTGCTCTAACAGTCTTTTAATTCTAACTCTGGGGGAGCCCATTGACTGAAACTCACAACAAGCCATCAATGCTACTTTTTAATGTGGCTTTTCTTTTGTTATTGAGAAGAATGGCGTAGTGCTGAGCCTTTATACTCCTCTTCATAACTCAAGTAATTGATTCAGTAAATGCCAGTCGTTTGCCGGGGGATGAAAGTGCTGTCAATGGCGATAGCGGTGCGCGTGTAAATTACTCCATTAAGGGGCGCCGGCGTGCTTATTTATGATTGTACGAAATACAGGGCAATGATCGCCAAATCGCGTTAGAATAAGGATCCGTTTAAGCGTGCTCATGTTTCGCATGTCCAGATCAAAATATTCACACGGCTTGGGGATTCTGAATACAGGTCTCCACGCCTCTGGTCTTTGGACCGCCGTGAAAGAGGCGGCCCGTCAGTCACGGGAACGAGGGATGACAGAAGAGCCCGTCTTGTGGAAAAGTAGGGTGGACAAGGCCATAGGCGCAAGCCAGCCTCCCGGAGATGATGGCACAGGGCCTGTTCAGGGTGACGCAGTGACACTGACGCGGGAGCCCGGCGACACCGTGCCACCTTTCAGAGCTCTTTAAGCTAAACAAACAGAGTGCTACCGGGGGGTTGGGGGGCGTTACTCTGCTCAGGGACCGTGGGGCCGCTTCTCAGCATGCAGTAATCAGTAATTTCAGTCTCCAGGATTATTAGTAGTTAGAGTAACAGTATTGTATCATTCAGAGTATGAATGTAGTATCATTCGGAGTATGAGTATAGTACCGTTAATGGAGCAAATGATTCTTCAGTATTCACGGAAACTTTTGTTTATGGCAGGAGGGTAAGCGGGGTAGCTCTCTCTTTCTGACAATTTCTGAACTGTGTATGTGTGTGTGTGTTGGGGGTGTGGGGGATGGGCACATATACTACATTGTGATACCAAATGTCCCCACAATGTGATAAAAACATGTTATTTTGACATTGGGGGAACCACAAGGAATTTATTGTAAAAATCTCAATTTAGTAAAGATCTGTGACTGTAATCAAAAACTAAAAATGTAAAAAGTCTTGTTTTTTGATTGGTTACTTGTGGTTAAGGTTAGGGCTGGGTAGGAGTTAAGGTTGTCATAGTTGAGATTAGGGCTTTTCCCATAAAAATGAATGTGCAGTCCCCACAAAGATATGAATACAAATGTGTGTGTCTGTCTGTCTGTGTCTATGTGTGTAAATTGGTAGTTTATTAGTGAAAAACTGGCCCTCGGTATCAGGACACATTAAGGACTCAATACAGGAGCCTCCTCTCACAGCACTTGGGGATCCCAGGAGTCTGAGAAGATGCCACATCGGCTTGTGATGCCCAAAATGCGTCCAGCCAGGACTACATGATGGTCCTTCAGTGTCCTCAATGACTGACGATACCGGGCTGATTATGGATAAAACCCCCACAATGGCTTCTTAGGGCTTCTCGTAGGTATCGGATTACAGGAAAGTGTCGGAAATTGAAGTGAGTCTGAAGTGTGCACCCACTGTAGCAATGGGGGTAGCACCACTCCATTTACTGCCTGTCCTGTAAATGTTTGCGGGTGTCTTTGGGAGACACAAAGGGAAAGGAAAAGCAGTAGGATGGTGACATTGGATTGGTAGGGGCTGTCACATGACTGTCACTCCACAACAGTACCTGTGATTTAATATCAAAATATTTTTCAGTTCTAACTTAAAGTCATGGTACATATTCTACCGCTACCATTAGCCCTAATATGCTATGTGAGTATATGTAAAATATAGAGAAGATAATATACCCAGAGTATTGTTAAATAGTACTATAAACGCATTGTTATCCTTTTGTTTTTTTAGTTATGTGTGTACTTCATTTAATCCTGGGTGATATACCACACTGTAACATGCCAATAAGTCAAGTGCATTTCTGTTCATGTGAGATATAGCATCTGCAATCATCTGTTATAATACTTTATTCTTGTTTCTGTGAACAAGATCAACACGGACAGTGTTCCCAGGAGGAAGGGAAACTGAAGTTAATCTCTGATCTCTTATTCTGGCTCACACTCTCTCCTGGAGGGAATTGTTCAGGGACACGAGGTCCAGGAAAGTAGTAACCCTCATTATCTGCTAGCTATTGTCTACGACCCTGTGTCTGTGTTCGGTCGTCAGGAGAAAAACTCCTGCTAAGTCCACAAGCGTCATATCGGGGAGATTCATGAGCCTGGGTTTGGTGCAAGTCAGCGGCGCCTTGCTAATGCTGTCCGAGCTGAGCTCTGCAGAAACGGCGATGTGCAAGCGGTTTTCAAAGGTGCCTCAAAAGGAACGTCCTCCCTCTACCTTCAACACCACCTCACCACAGTGCAGCTCTGCTGGGGCTTAGGAGTCACTGGGGGTGGTTGCAGGCGAGCTAATCTTTTTTTCAAATCCGAATGAATTATTTTTTGACCTCAGAAGATGGATCAGAAAGCACGACGCCATGACAGTTCCAGAGTGTTCCACAAGTTCCATAACACTGCACCGGTCAGATCATGGCTGCCTGTGTTAAACGCAGACCTTGGCTGTGCTGCAATCACCTCTGTAAACGCATTTTGCTGCCCAGTGACCCTGTCATTATGTAGAAATTCAGCAAACATAATCGTCTGGTTTTGTGTTTTTATTTTTTTTTTTGAAGTGCGTGCTACAAACCAATGTGTTAGTATTTGGAATGTGGTTTAATTTGATCAAACTGTTTCGAAAATTTAACCTTGACATAATTTCTTTTACCCCATTCAGAGTGTAATAGCATGGCAATCAGCAGCCTTTGTGCAAAGTTCCCCATTAATCAAAGCACTAAGGATATGTAATTTGTATTTAAAATTCCCGGCTCCACCAGCCACCCTAAATATTTTTTCTCCAATTTAAACTCATTTGAGCTGTGCTAAGGATTAGTACACATGATGATTCATGATATCGATCACCAGATGAACAGGCACGGAGGAGATTGAGTGATTTCGTATATAATCTCTGACTAACTTGAACTCTCCGCAGTCACGTACAACCACAACAAGCTAGCGAACTACCCTAAGTGGTATGGAAGTGAGGTGTTTTTCTGAAGTACCTTCATTGAGCTGCTCAGAACCACCAGGTCTGTGGGCGTCTGGTGGGTCACGGGTATATTGTAATGCATGTTCAAATGACCATGATACAGGGTGATGGTAAATTAAATGCGCTAAACTTGAGATAAATCCAATCTGAAATCATCCATCCATTTTCCAAACCGCTTATCCTACTGGGTCGCGGGGGGTCCGGAGCCTATCCCGGAAGCAATGGGC
>JAODJX010000001.1:15738212-15749790 GCA_026776945.1 Isichthys henryi | reverse complement strand
CATGTCTGTGTGTGTGTGTATGTATGCATGTCTGTGTGTGTGTGTATGTATGCATGTCTGTGTGTGTGTGTATGTATACATGTCTGTGTGTGTGTGTATGCATGTCTGCGTGTGTGTATATATAATCAAAAAACCTCTGTTCTGTAATATGACTTCACTCTTCTGCCCTTGAGCAAAGACCTTAACCAAAGTGGTCCAGGATCAGGCTGACCTGCTTTCAATTGTATGTTGCTTTGGAAAAAAGCATGTCAAATAAATAAATGTAAATATTGGACTAGGTAATAACACCAATGGACTGCAGGATTACTTTGTTCAGAAAATGATCTTGAAGTTTAGTCGCCATGGCCAACATTTTTGTCAAAAACCGGTATTTATGCTCTATTATGGAGACTGACGTTTAAAAAAGCAATTCCATGCGTTAAAAACTAGAATTTAATAAGTCTGTGGCCTGAAAAACAAACGTACTTTTTGGAATTGAGCGTTCCTTTATTTATGAATTTATTGTAAATATTTCTAGCAAGCATATATATTAATGTAAAGGCAGCAAACATGCTTAATGTAGAAATGCAGTCTACTTCCCCAGCATTATAATGGTACAGAAGAAGGCATCCCACAGAGTGTTTGATTGTGTGCCGCGGGTAGATGTGAGGAGGAGTGTGCAATGATCTATAAAGAAAGGATACAGTTAACGAAGAGGAATGTCGTAACCCAAAGGTTAGTAACAACAGCTAGCTAAATATGCATGCTGAAGATTAATGTCATAAGTACTTCATGTCACAAGTGCTAGTGGAAAGTGGATGGGTGTTTGTGAAGGGGGCGGGATTAGATATATCACCATGGATCCATACATTTCACAAAATGTATAAGTTAACATGAGGGTCTCGATGATGCTTACCCATACTCATAGATTCTTGTTTCCTGTTTGTTAAGGGGCGTCTAGTTCACTATATAGCTAACAAACCTAAACTACTTTGTGTCGATAGCTAGCAAAGTCTCTACACCCTACAGCTCTCAAATTTACAAGGGGATCTTCACTATCCAGGTGTTTGTTTTACTCCTGAAGCGCTGGTACACCGATCCATTTTTTAACCAGCTCCCGCTCAAGCCCCCTTGTTACTTTCAGTTAATTTCCCCCAAGGGCCTTGACCGGAGATGAACCCTCGCTTAGTGATTCACTCAGATCAAAGGCTCGAGCATCATTTTCCAGAAATGCAGTGCACACTCTGTCTAACAAGGCAGCTCGTCCGCCCCTGCAGCCTTCACCCACGCCTGTCCAGGGCCGTTCCTACATCCGTCTTCTGTGCGCTCATTAACGCCACAAGTGCACCTACAATTTCACAGCTAAGCTAGCGCACCGCCTCGCATTCCTAGTATCCTAAGCTCCCCTTATACGATGAGTGGCAAGTCTTGTGTGGCCTCCACCAATCAAAATGAACGATCACTCCTGACAGAGCGGCCAGCCCCCGCCTGAATGGGCACCTCTGTTTGTCTCCTAAACGCCTAAGCGGAGAAGATGTTCTTTAAAGCACCTTACAACGATAGTTAGCCGTGCACTAACTCTCCCTGCTCGTGAAATATTGATTTTGCATTAGAAAAACATGAATCTTCTAAATAAGAGGCGAACGAGCGGGAATTGACCTCAACATTGTGTGCGACTCTTTAAAAGGCAGCAGGACACAGTCACTGGAGCTTAGTTTTAGCACTAATTATCTTTCTCAGTCGAGTGTGTTGGAGTAACAAACCGGAGGAAGAGCCAAAACTCAGCTTCCTCGTGCGGACTACAAAAGGTGCCTGAGAAAGGTGCGGGACAACGTGTCCATAAATCAGACATTACGGAGAGTCCTTTCACAAATGGAAGATGTAGATAGTTCCTGCATGTTCCCCAAAGTATCAGCGTATTTATGATGCTGCTGTTATTTTAGGTCTCTATTGATGTGAACGAATGGGGCTGAATTTTATTTCAGATTTTGATGAGGAAAAAAAAATACTTGTTTTCCTGCAGTATTTTTGTTGCGGCAGTGTTGTTTATGTGAATATATTAAAAGTTTGCTTACTTGCAGGACCTTGGTGAGCATATTTTACAAGCGTGGTAATTTGAACAGTCTTATATTGATGTCCATCTATGACCACTATGTCCAGACTATTTTATATTATACCTGTGTTATATTCTTCAGAGACTTTTATAATACTTTTAATACTGCTGTTATTAATATTGTATGGACCTGGCTCACCTACAGATATATGATTGGCAATACATGCATAGTGCTCTCAAATGCAGTTAATGTGTTTAATTTAGGGTTAGATTTATTTTCAGTGAGATAGTGATCAATGTATATTCCAAGAAGTACTCATGCAGAAATAAATTAAAAACAAAAGAGGACATGCAGCACGACCCTCAGATCACTTAGGCAGCAGAAGCATTCTGGTGGGCAGTATATCTGGTAAATAGGATCTCTTATTAATCAATAAACATATCGGGACAAACCGGACCATTGCACACTGGGTCTCGTTTTAATGTTACCAATCCATTGTCTTGATATGTGGAATATCCATTAAGATCAGGTTTACGAGGGGTCTGGAGAAGGTAACACACGGTCGTGATGTAGTACACTATCTGCTGCCATCACAGGGCGTGTTGCTAGGGAAAATTAATAAATTAATCAAACAAGCCTTAAGACTTAAAGCTGATTTTTCAGATGCACTCGGGCGACATGTTTCAGTGAACATGCTATAGGGTAATTTTTGCAGAAAAGGGCGAAACACACGTAGACAGTAAAAATAAGAGCGAACTATGATTGACTAATAAGACCGGGAATGATCGTTCATTTCCTGTATTTGTGTTATATGTATCGCAATACAGAAACTAATATTTTACATTTTTCATTATCTCTGAATCTAGTTATTTATGAAGTTTAATGCTTAATATTGACTGTAAGTTTGTTGTTTAAAATAATGTGATATTCGTTGATTCATTTTGATACCCTGTTATAAAAGTTATATTTTGGATAGTTAATTTTTCTTAGTTAATGTAACTTTGTTTTTTCTTATATACTTATTTCTTGTGTTCCATCGTGCTGTGATTATGTTCCCCGCTGGTCGGGAGTGACGAGAAGCGGTGTGGATACGCGCCATCATTGTGATGCATCCCAGGAGAGGGTCTTCAGGGAGGCGACGCGAAGCAGCCTCGCTTTTAGCATCGCCCAGAGCCATTTTTCACCCCCTTCTCTCTTTGATCTTCAGCACTTCGGAGCAAATATTACACCGCAAGGAGTATTACAACATATTTACTTCTTTTTTTCTGCAGAAAACAAATTGGGCTGTGTTTTTGAAGATCCGGATAATTCCACAGTAGCATTAGCTTCCCACTTTTTTGGCCAAATTTGAAAAAGTGCAACCTTAAAATAATGGCCTGGAGTCATAGTCCAGTTAATGCGGGTCATCTTTTGTAGTTCCCCCCATATATAATCTAAACATACATATTTCAAGGTCTTACGCGACTGAGATTATCTAACATCTAACATATTTTAGCTTCTATATAAAAATATAAATTATATGTACAACAGAAACTTCAGGAAACTAATTTTCAAAGTTTGTTTTTAATACGGGTGTTGTAATAGCAAAATATACACATATAACATTCGGTGCAATTTCTTAGTTTGTTGAAGAATTTCATTTATAGTGCGTTTCAACTGATAAAAATTTGTCTATAGCAAATCCAGCTGACTTCTTGCTGGAAACTGGGCTACTCCAGATTGCATTGTATATACAACATCTCTGCATCTCCATCTGAGAGCGACCGGTAGCTCTTAGGGAGCAGACAGACCAACAGGGAACCTCCATGCGGCCAGATTCCCCGGCCTATTCTGAACACGCCTTCAGCAGACTGTTGTTTGTACTTTACTACTTGGTGTCCTGACTGCCATTATTATTGTGTTTTTATATGTATAAAAACAACAGGAATTCAGACTGACACGGATGACATTAGTCGTAAGGCTAGTTCACCTCCAGTGATTTGAAAGGAAATTTTTCACTGTCAGGTAAGATACCAAAGATCAGTCAGATGACCAGCACAAATGTTTCCTTACCAGGCCTTCGTTGGTGTGAGTTTGGACCTGATTTTTATTATTTTAATTGTGCTGCATTGTGGACAGTCTTAATCGTCTGAGGAGGTAGAGCGCCATATTTTAAATTAAATAAAGAGATCATGAATTTAAAATATGACCTATGAAAGGTAGCAGACACATTTTCATCCACAGACTATGATGACTGAATCATTCTGTTCCCCAGGCTTCCCCTGTACGATGTTTAATTGAAATAATAATAATTTCAAGAATAAAAAACGTAGTATGGATGGGCAATAAGGCGCGCAATAATCAATATATGACGTATTTGTGACTGGCAGGTTCTGCCCGCCCTGCGTGGGGTTGGGGGGGGGGGGGGGGGGCATAGGCGATCACCTACAGCGCAATTTGATTAATGGGCGCAAAAGAGCCAGTGAAAAAAATCTTAATATATACCTCTGGTTGCGTTCCGTGACATTAAAGTTATTTCCCATAGTTATCATTTTTACAACATTTCTTGTGAAGCGGACACCACTGAAACGTTTTTATTATAATTAAACAATTGACCAAATTAGTTTTCTGCTGGCCTTTGCGGGTGCGCGCGAGAACACGCCGGGCCGTCCGCGCTATGCGCGTGATTATTTCCCATTGGTGGTTTAGGAAGCCTTGTCTTTTACGAATGTCACGCGCGCACGCCGCGCGCAGGTTAAAGCCCATTATTCCCTTCGGAGCTGCCAGCTGCGCCGTGTTGAAACAGGATGTGATTGGAGCTGAAAGCCGTTCACTTTTATCAGTCTCCGCGCCTCTGATTTTAAACGAAGTCCGGCTGTGTGCCGGTGATAACGGACAGCAAAGGCTGACATCGACGGGGATCGGCGAGTGGCGGGTGTGTGCGTGTGTGTCCCGGGAAGGGCGGCGGTGCGGGCGTGTGGGGGGGGCACCGCTTTTTTAAAAAGCAGTGAACGATCGTCACGAAACAAGAAGAGCCGGGCAGATCGGTGACACAAAACAGCTGTCCCCGCTAGATTAGCGAAGCCGGGCACAGCGGACGTCTCTTCCATGGCCTCCTCCAGCGGCCGAGCCATCTGATTAGCGACTGTTAATTACAGGAACACAGCTTCCACGGATAATCTGTATTTCGCTCCCGGTGTAACATCGAAGAGCCCAGAGTCATTTCCAAGCTTCCGAAATTCCCAACACCATTCCTTACAGCCTGACTGTATTACCCAAAAGATGTCAGCGGAATGAATCCCCAAGGGACTAAGCATGTCACTTTAAATATAGACCTGTAATTATATAGCCTGGCAGAGGTTGTGCAGGTACCTTCTGATGCATCCCTTTAATTATAATTTCAAACACTTTATTTGCGGAGGGACGTGTAAACTGTGCTCTTAGAAGAAGGAAGGAATGTCATTTTACATTCACGTTTAAGTAAAGCGCTGAATATTGACAGACCCACACCAACATTTCTACATTAATTAGAATATAAATAAATTTGAACTTGTCTTCCTTTCTTCATTGTAATATTCACCCTTTGTCAACACCAGGCTATTTCCAGCAAGTCTGAATCCTGTGCATTAAACATTGTAGAATGATGTATTTATATATATATTTTTTACAAGTTAATGAAATTAAAATGAATTATTCCTAATTCGTTTGCATACAATGGTTTCTCCCCTAGATATATACTTTTTCAGTCCTTTTATGATAAAAACGTGACTCAGAACAGATACATTGAAGGTACTGCAAAAGGGCATTTTAATAAGCAATAAATTAGCATTCATTTATATATGTATACATATTTATTTATTTAGGCGTACATGGTTGTAAATTAAAATGAATCGATGAGTCACAAGACCATCTGCTTTTAATGGTTAAAGATATATATATTTATATATATATATGTTTAATGTTTGAGTATTTGAACATTTACCAAAATGCTTTGCGTAAAATGGCAATGGAATAATTCATTATTTTTCACAATATACTTTCAATTACAAATGTGTAGCCAATTAAACGTAATGAACTCTTATTTATCCCTAATGGACTGGCGAATATCTAATAAGTATTGCATCAGCATATACTTATCTATATTGTTTGTATTTTACTGCTTAATTTCAGTTGAAGTGTTTTGCCATTTTAATGTAAGAACTCCTAATGCAGTCCTAATGGTTTAGCAATTACCTAATAAATGTTTTACCATAAACTTTAATATACTGTTTAAAAATCATCCTCGACTTTCAATTACAAAACTTATGTCCTGCCAATTAGTCAAAGGACCCCCCATTTTAGCTGAACAGATTTGTGAATATCTAATAAATATGAAATAAGAAGGTTATTTGATGCACTATTAGTGGTTAGTGTGCTCTGTGTGCGGTTCAGTCGTGGCCCCTTGTTTGAGTCGCCTGTTGTTTATATCGAACAGCTGCCCCAGGGGCAGGCCGATAACTGCTTTAGATAGGTTCTGCCTCCTTTGTCCTTCAAACCCATCTGCTTAAAACCCAGCAAATAAACATACAAGCAGCAACACGACTTTATTGAGTATGTGGAAGCTCTAGCACCATCAACAAACCCAATACCGCCCCGAGCCATTAGCGACACGCGCCGATCGAGGTGGAAGACGGCCTATAAGGAAGCAGCCGTCCCTGAAGACCGAGCGCGCCGAGGAGGCAGAGCACGTAGCATTCTTAAAAACAGTAGCTACATGTACTTTTAAGGTATATTTTCCAAAATATTCTGAATGTGCCCACCATAACGTGTTTTTGTTCATGGTGTCATTTTCAACCTGTTCGCAATGTCTGCATTTTTCCATTTTTCTATATTTCTACATCTACAGTTTTCTTTATTTAGCTGAGGCTTTTATCCAAAATGATGTACAAAAAAAGTAAAACATTACCAACGTTTAATACAGTAATTGTACATTTTGCAGAGCACTGTACAGCACTGTACTCTGGCTCAAATGAAAGGGATTTTGACGTTTTAGCCCAATTCTCAAGAGATGATAGAGCAATGAAAAAATATCATGTATCAGTGTGTGATAGAGCAATGAAAATCATGCTCTTTGTACATTTTGATAACACAGACAGTGTGACAGTGCGGCAACAAATGCGATTGGCAAGACTGCTGTAGGCAGACTGGATGAGAGTACTGCGGAGAAGCATGGGTGTGTGGGAAAGGGAAGTGAGGCATGCACTGAGTATGACTGGGCTGGCAGATTCCGCCATCTGACAGTCTGTACTTGCATGGTACGCAGTTTGAAACTTAGAAAATGATGTGTAAATGATCTTAATGTTGGTTTAAAATTATAATATTGTGCCTCTTCAAAACCTCTCCTAAAATGACCTCGGTATTTGCAGCAACCATCCAATACATCACTATATTTTTTGACTTCCATAACCACTAGCGCATCTTGTTTGGCTAATCGATTCCTCATTGAGTTAATTAATAAATTAAGTTACTTAGAACTGGTTGTGAAATGGCTGAGGTGCCACTGAGGAGAAGCTTGGGAACCAAATTGATGTTCATCTAGCTACCCAACGAAATATCACTTAATTTCTGGAGAGCAGAACAAATTCTTATTTATTTTTCATTGTGTCAGTGTTCATTTTCTTTGGCTGGCTGTGATTTCTGTGCTATATTATGTGTCTGTAATATAGCACAAAATGTTTAAGGCTATTTATCTGCATAGTAAGAGTATATTTACTCAGAAATAAAGTACAATTTTATATTAGAACATAAGCAAACTAACGCTGACACAATGAAAAATAAATAATAATTTGTTTGTAGTTATATCTTTGTGGGGACTCTCCATTCATTTCTATGGGGAAAACCCTAATCATAACATGACAACTTTAACCCCTACCCAGCCATAACCGTAACCATAAGTAAGCAAACAAAATATGAGACTTTTGGTATTTTTAGTTTTTTGATTGCATTCACGTATCTTTGTTTGTGCTGGTCCATGTGTGATCCATGACACATGTTTCTCGATGCATGTATCGCCTTGTTCTCTATTCCGGGCGCCTCACAGCATCACCTCTCTCCCAGAGGGTCTCTCCTGCGTCTGGAGGTGGCTGCTCCACCAGTTTCCGATCTCCGTCTGTGAACTGAGCGCCTATCGGAGGGCTGCCTACATGAGCAAGGCCGCTTTTCCTCATAAAAACGGAAAACAAATGAAACACAAAACTCCGAAATGTAACTAACGTCTCAGAGCCGGTGTGTTACAGCTCTGAGAGCTTGTCTTTTGGCAAGTGTCGCCCGCAAAAGACCAAAGAAATGTAACACACCGAAATGTAATAATATTGCTCTCAGAAAGAATTATCGAATTTTGATGTTCCTCTTATGGGTGCCATTTATTTAACTTAGCAGAAAATCAAGTTTTCTGCTGATCCAAATGAATGAAAAGATGATGCGGGATTTCTCCCATGCTACCAGTGAAAGTCCTCTGCTTTTATTTTCCTTAAAGTGATTTAAAGGACACTGCTATAGCACTTTCTAAAGTACACTTCATTTTACCCCAGGTATTAGAAAAGAAATGATTATTAAGACTACAAGTTGATTATTTATGTTTCTTTGGGGCCTTGGAGTGATTCTTCTTCAGCCTCTTGTAAGTTATATATGCATTATTCTGAAATATATATATCAGAAAATGTGCATCTAAGTATGCCATGTATATGGTTTTGTACAAAAATAAGAAGCATTTTTAATGGGTGCCCAAGACGCACCCTCAACCCAAGTCAAGGGGAGGAAGCCAACAGAATTAATCTTATTTTCCGTCTTTGGTTTAATGAGAAATGAAGGTCTCTCAGTTTCTGAAGTACCGATTACACAAGTTAAAGCATGAATCGTGGATGTTTTCATCTATACTGTATATGTATCTGATCTAATCTTCTGACGAGTCTCCTAAACTGAAATATAAACGTAGATATTAAAGAAGCAATGTTTTTTAGTGGATGTGCCATAGTTTTGACTCCTGAGCAATTGACTGATTCATTTTGAGGTACCACCTTTTTTTCCTTCTCTCAGATTAGTGCAGGTTTTTGGAGTCCAATTTATACTGTAGAATGTGGCCCGGCGCAGAGGCATGCTAATGAGCCACTAGCTCGGTCAGAGTGGTTTCTGCAAACATGACATTATTTCATGCGTTTGTTCTCCCGTCAGCTGTCTACTGTGTCCTAATGGGCCACGCCAGCTATTCTGCTTCATAATAATTCATTTTTAATGTTGCGATTTGTGGATTTTTGCTGTTCTGATCTGTGTGGACATCGGGCTTTCATCTTGCCTTCATACCACGGATTTCTAAACAGCAGAAAAATCAGTACTTCCCTGCTGATGGGATGCTCTGACAGTCGGGAGAATAAAATTTTTACTCTCGCCTTTCGTCCAAGACGACCAGAGAAGCTGATAGCTTAACACTCAAAAGTTTTTCATACTGTCGATGCCAGTCTGCGTGGAGAACATTTCTTGGCACATCAGGGTTCGACAGCAGAGCCACTTTTGGGTCTCCTGCCTGTGACTATCTGGGTTCTAGCCTGTTTATGTCGTGCTCTGGATCTGAAAGAGCCAACTCAGAGGTGGATCAGATCCATCTACCACTTACGGGCAGAGTTCTCCATCATTCCACACAAGAAAATCCACACAAAACCTCATATGTGAATCCATTTCCAGCCTCTGCCACATATAAATCACAGGTCTGTAGATCGAGTAGGGTCCCCAGTACTTGTGTAGTTATATTTGTCTTTAAAATCTCCATCTTTACTCATGGGTGAAGAAAGGCAGTGCTTTTTCCGGAAAAAAATTCTTAAGTCTGAATCATTCCAAAGTTGTTGTTTTTCTTTTTTTTTAAACAACACTAGGCTGTGATTTCGCATCATTGGAAGGAAGTGCCCCCATAATGGCTTCCTTCCCGGATCCCCACAGAGGCCAGGTGTCATTAGACACCTCAGCCCTTCCTGTCTGCGGGCCCCAGGATCTGAGAGCATCCCTGGCTAATAATCGCTGACTCCCGGCTGCCACCGCATCCCGGCCAGACTTTAATAGTTTTCATTTCTCTTTGCCGGCATACTGCCCTTTTCTCTGCGGCGTTATGGATGAGCAGCACATGCCCGGCACTGCAGATCTTTGTAGGGCGCTCTCTAGGTCTGACCTCCATCCCACTTGGGGGGCCACAGGGGGGCCCCACTTCCCATTATTTCCCTCAGTGTCTTCCTCACCTCCCATTTACACCATTTCCTACACAGACAATTTATATAAAAGACTTTTTCCGACTTTCATCAAAGCCAGGTAGCACGCCCATTTCGTGACATTAATTCTCCCCCGTTGCCGGGCGGCACATCAATTCGGTACTTTATAAACTATTTCAGGAATCCGATTTATCAGGCCTGACAGAACTTCACACAGAAATAAACAGCAGCGCCGTGGCCCAGCTCCCTCCGCCGCCCTTATTTATCATTATTTAATTCAGGGGCCTAAAATTCCCTGACATTATTAATAGTAAGATGAATCGCTGGAAAACTCCGGAATCTGTGACCAACGAGGCTGAAATAATCCATTTCGGCGAAAATGTCTGCGCGGAATTGCATTCCCGGATGGCCTGGCTCTCCGTCATTACTGTCTCCATATGCATGGGTGGTACGTACTGGAGCATGAAGTCCCCGGAGAGTAAGATACTTCCCCGGCAATTCCTCTCCGCTGGCCCGCGCCCTAGCAAACGGACCGCGGCTTGCGCTAAAGGCTCCGCCGCTCACATTTAAATGTGCTAATTTTAAGCCTGTTGTACTTGATTAACTTTAACTCAGCTGCTGGTGAACCCATGTGCCAGGCAGGTGCGTGGCACAATACCGAGTGTAATTAGGGTCGCGTGACTCCTGAGCCTAAATGAGCGGTAACTAGCTACTTGACCTGACCAGGAGGACTCGTCCAAAAGTCCTGCAGTCATGTTCCTACATGTTTTTGCCTGAGAAATGATTCAAACTCAGTCTGACCCATCAGAAAATAAACTGTGTGAGTCCTTGACTTTCAGGTTCTTTTATAAAGGACTGATGATTTTTATAGAGCTGATTTGGATGGTCTTCAATGCAGACTTGCTGATGGAAGCTTCTGGAATCAAACTCCCGAGATCAGCAAAGGCAGGGATGTCGGAGGCGAGGTGTTTATCGAGATGAAAGCAGGGTTGGAGATGACAATTGTATTTCAGAGTCACAAAGACAAGCTGATTGACGAGCTGGATGAGCCAATCACAGCCCACCTTGAGACGTGGTGACAACTTATTGACTGTTCAGAATTTTTCCAATTTCCCTGCTATCAGCTAGTTCTAAACACCTGAGCTTTTAAATCTATTCATACTGGCAGAACTCCATGTTTGACTCATACCACATGGTGGTATAGCAAAATATATGTATAACCAGCTGTAGGGCATCCATTCAAGTCAGATTAGAGTACCAACATCCATCCATCCATCCATCCATTTTCCAAACCGCTTATCCTTACTGGGTCGCGGGGGGTCCGGAGCCTATCCC
>JAODJX010000001.1:15691405-15707642 GCA_026776945.1 Isichthys henryi | reverse complement strand
CACACACATGTGACCCAGGCGGGGATTCGAACCTGGGTCCCAGAGGTGTGAGGCGACAGTGCTAACCACTGCACCACTATGCCGCCCCCTGTATTTATCTATTCATTCTTTAATAAGCATGTGGAGCTATACAGATGGTCTTCACTAGGGATGTGCGTCTCCATCACCCAATACACACGTCTCAATGCATTTTCAATAATTCCATACACTAAAGATACATATGAAGCAACTACTAATGTGAAACTATATGATTCACCACTATTACGATGCAGTGAGATTCAAGATGATTTGATTCAACACTATGCTCTGTCCGTCCGTCCGTCTGTCCGTCCGTCCGTCTGTCTGTACAATGATTTTGCTCCAGAGAACTTTATAGAAGGGGCTTCATTACAGTTCTCTTGGTTGCTTTGCCATATTTAATGAAACATACTTACACTTAAGACTATAAGAGCATTTCTCAAAACAGTTCATGCATGTAGCACAACACTATGGCTTAGCTCAAAAAACCTGAAACTTTACCCAAAACCATTAACTCCTGTCTGAAAAGCAAATAATTCCACCAGAAATGAGACCATGGGAGTCAAAATACTTCTATACATTGTCAAGATGTCAGTGTAAGTATGCTCCTGAGCTCCGAAATTCTGAATGATAATCATTTTTCTCTTTCTCAGTATCACTAATTGATCAATTTTCTTTAGCAAACTGATATTTATTCATGTCAAAGATGCCAGCAGTTTCACCACTGCAAGGCTCTACATTACAGTATGTAAAGTTCACTGGCAAGAGAAAACAGTCGCATGCACACGTATTTTCCTCAGATCTCAAGACACAGTAAAACAGCAAACAAAAACGTCACACAGCACTATAAGAGGAACAAAATCCTCTTCTGAAACACAACAATGTCATATCACTGCAATTTATGGAATATATTTTTAAATCGTTTTGAAAGCTTGGTTAACTGTTTTACAAGTGGTGGCTAACACCATGATCACAAACAGATATACTTTTGGGTGTAAAATTATTACACTGGGAAATTACATCATCTATTTGACCAACAAGACTAAAGAAATTGAAAATTGTGTCAAATGATGACAATCATACAAAACCATTTTCGTATATGTACTAAGAGATTTGCATTCTGCTGTGCCGAAATGACGTTATGTTGTGGGGATTATACTTGTTATTTTGCAAATGTTAATTGTCATTTGAAAAATGCTTCAAAGCGATCGAGAAAGACTGCAATCCTAGTGACTTGTTGCTTAGTGACCAGGGAAACCTGGTTGCTATTCTTCTGAGTTGCAGATCTGTCCTCCCCTCAATCCCAGAGCTCCTTCAACGTGGCTGTCCTGAATGTGGGGGCCCCGGCCGCAGGCATGAACGCGGCGGTCCGCTCGGCGGTTAGGGTGGGCATCTCCGAGGGACACAAGATGTTTGCGGTCTATGATGGCTTCGAGGGCTTCTACAAGGGACAGGTCCGCCTTTCCTCACTGTCCTTACTGCTCTGACAGACAGATACCACACCTACTAATAGCAAAACATTGTTAGCTTAGCACTTGTTAGCCTGGTGTTTTATGCTCCTGGTACATAAGACTTTACCAACATAAAATAACCTTTTTATAACTTCCTGTTTGATTAAACTACTTAGCAACAAACTGTCACCCACTGAGGCTTCTAAAGCCCAGATTATCCTGTTATCAATATCAGTAGATGCTTATTTTTGAATGTTTCCAGCCATTTGCTATCCATGTAATTTACTTCATGTCCAGTAGAAATAGCTTTGCTTCTTTAGCCCACATTTTCCTCTTTATGCATGATCCTACCCTTGCGGTGTTTCAAAGTGACTCAGTAAAGGGATTCTGCTAGATAGGTCTGTAAGCTAATTAGTCTCACAATCTCCACAGTGTGTCCCATGGCAGTGGTGTTTACACTGACGAGTGTCTTGATGGCCATTAAATTTCACTGGAAGCTCAGCCTAGCAGGGCTTGGACCAAAGCTGCCTCCTGGCAGATGTATGTTTGTGATGGATGATCTGCTTCGCTTCCATGTCGCTTTGGACAAAAGCGTTTGCTGAATACATTTACAGCCAATTTGTCCAGAAGCAATGAGCTCCTGAGGACAGAGGATTTAAAACAACTAATGCCATATCTTAGATATCAGGATGACACAGGATAATACCTGTACTAACCTACTCCATGTTCCTTGAACTCTCTTATTGTTGCACTTTCCGTTACTTTTAATAACTGTCTTATTATGTTCTTGCTTTGTTTGGTTGTCGTTGTGTTGCTCCAGCTCCAAAACAGCTTACACTCGTACCTGGATAGTCACTGGAAGCTCAGCTTAGCTACACTTATGCTTAATCGACTCCTTGACAGCATGGATGTTTGTAATGTGCTACTTGCTTTGGAAAAACGCATCTGTTAAATTAAATAGATGTCAACGAAGGTTTCAGGTTTGCTATGGTAGTAAAAGTAATTCACGCAATGCCTTGCTATTAGAATTACATAACTTTCCACGATTGTTTTCACCTGCTGCTAACCCCAACTCCGCTGACTCGTCCAGAGGAAACGTGTAAATGACTCCTCTGCACTTTGCCCACTTTTCACCCTCAGATCAAGGAGGTGAAGTGGGCTGATGTGGGAGGCTGGACCGGACAAGGCGGATCACTGTTAGGAACAAAACGGTAAAGCTTTGATTAGTGTAGGACTCACTTTGATGTTGTAATAACACCATTTGAATGTGATATCGAGCAACCATAAACTCCTGTCTGTCGGTACTGTCAGTACATTCAGCTGGCTGGATCTGCAATTTTCTTTTGGTGGAGATCCTCTCCACAACCCCCTCAACGTGAAGTGCCATTTCAGACCTCCTCTGGGGTGTGGTGTTGAGAGCACATCTGAGAACATGCCCCATTGTTTTGAGATGAGAGATGGCAGAACAAATTACTAGTGTAATCAAATGTAAACCAAGGGTTTTATACTTTCGGAACAAACACCAAGGACATGGTCATGTTTATTAATTCCAGGACACTTCCTGGGAAGCACCTGGACAAGATTGCGGAGCAGATGAGGAAGCACAGCATTAATGCTTTACTCGTGATTGGAGGGTTTGAGGTATGTAGTTAACGTGCTATAAATTTGCAGCACAGCCTTAGGAATGGAAATTAGCAGTAACTGACGGGCCATGAATTTTCATGTGAAAATTGTGTTTGGTCTCTGATTTCTATGTCTGCCATGTTTCACGGTGAAGCCACAGTACAGGCATGGATGTGGCCCTTTCGGTGATTTAATGATACCCACTTTTCACCAATGGGAAGCAAGCATCAGTGCCCTGGTGCCTTGTCTTCACTGCAGGCACTGGAGAGCTTGCTGCAGCTTCAAGAGGCTCGTTTGCATTTCGAGGAATTTTGCGTGCCACTCTGTATGCTGCCAGCCACCATCAGTAACAACGTGCCAGGCACAGACCTCACCATTGGCGCCGATACTGCCCTCAACGCCATCGTGGAAGTGAGTGACACCTCCCATACCTGCCCGTCGATTCAATTACTGAAAAACATGGCAAAAGATGCGGTTAATTTCCTTCTTCGTGTGGCGCCGGTGGTCTTCATCTGAAGTCACTTTGCATTGTTCTGTGATGTGCTCTATTTTCGGCTTTCTGGAGAAGGATGTGGAGAAGTTCTGAATGGCTTTCTCAAAGAACCCTGTGATTTCAGACATGTGACCGCATCAAGCAGTCCGCCAGCGGCACCAAGCGGAGGGTCTTCATTATTGAGACCATGGGGGGTTACTGTGGGTACCTTGCCAGCATGGCAGGGCTAGCCTCAGGGGCGGACGCTGCCTATGTTTACGAGGAACATTTCGATATAAGAGACCTGCAGGTATGTGTAGAAATGAATGAGTTTACCTTGGGCTACGTTGGGGTTTATATAGTCAATACTGCTTTTTTTTTCCCTCTCTCAAGAACGCGCTCTTGAGTTTAAGCATATGATTATTGATCAAATTGTTTTGCTTCAAAATTAGTGTTCCTCGAACTTTATGAAGTGCTGATAAAATCTGAAAGTGAGTGATTAGACCAGGCTTGTTCGTTATTGGTTTACTCAAACTAGTGTTGTAGATCAGTGTGACCTCTGACACCCTATGAGAAGACAAGACAAAAGATGGGATGTCTGAGGATTGACGTGGAATCTTTAAATTTCAGTCGAACGTGGAGCACTTGACAGAAAAGATGAAGACGAGCATCCAGAGAGGTCTGGTCCTGAGGTAACATCATCACACTTGTCTAGATAGCTATTCTGAGACATTCTTTTCCTCAAACCCTGGACATCAAATTCAAGTTTGTTGTTGTAGAAATGAAAATTCCAACAAGAACTATACAACGGACTTCATTTATCAGCTGTACTCTGAAGAAGGAAAAGGCGTGTTTGACTGCAGGAAGAATGTTCTGGGTCACATGCAGCAGGTAAGGATGACGATTTAATGAGAGACACTGCTTCCCGGCGTTGGGGGCAGTTTGTGGCAGCTCAGTGGTTTGAGACACTGTGCTAATGATACATAGGTTAGTCATTCAAACCCCGGAGTTGGCAGATATCACAATTGGGCTCTTGAGCGAGGTCCTTAACCATAAGCTGTTCCAAAGTACAATCTGACCCTGCCTTTTTTAAAAAATAAACATGGACGCTACTTGCTGACATGTTCTCCATTCATCTCCTGAAAGGGAGGAGCACCATCACCCTTTGACAGGAATTTCGGTACAAAGATATCGGCTAAAGCTATGCAGTGGATTTCTAGGAAGCTTAAGGAGAGCTACAGACAAGGTGAGATGCGTCTATGCTTGTAACCTTCAGTGGTCAAAATGGGACCAACAAAGTAAAGGGATGCTAAATAGTCTGTGGGCACTGCTCCACAAGGCATGATTAATCGCTCAACGAGAGCTGGCACAAAGATGCCTAAATGGTTCAGCCTCTCCGGTAGAAGCTGGTTAAGGATATTAACTCCAGGCAAACAGTTTCGTTATTTTGGTTTGCACAACCTCATACATGCTGAGGACATAAGGCTGCCGTCTTGCATGTGATGTGGTCTGATATTTACTTTATTGCTTGCATTTTAGTCCCCATGTTTAACTTACCAGTACAATTCCCTCTGCTGTTTGTCTTGCTGAATGCCTCTTATACGGGTCACTTAAGATGAAGGTACAAAATATATATTTACTATGTGTGCCAGGCTGCTAAATTGTAGGTGTTTGAGGTAAAATGGGATTTCATCTTTGTGTGTGTGGCGTCCCCTGCAGGGCGTGTGTTCACCAGTGCAGAGGACACGGCCTGCCTGCTGGGAATGCGCCGTCGTGCTCTTGTCTTCCAGCCCGTGGTGCAGCTGAAGGATGACACTGACTTTGTGTAAGCCCCACCCACTTTTACCCACCTCCCGTCTGCCACTATTGGCTCATGTACCCCTTTCTGCTCCGCCCACAGTCACAGGATCCCAAAGGAGCAGTGGTGGCTCAAACTGCGCCCTGTGATGAAGATCCTGGCCAAATACAAGACCAGCTACGACATCTCCGACTCAGGCCAGCTGGAGCACGTGGTGCGGAATCACTCCAAGGAGTCTGAAGCATCCACCATCTGATCTCGGCTGTGGCTCCGCCCACATGGCTCTGTCCACATGGCTCCTCCCACATGGGTTCACCATTGGTTAGACAGTTAGTATGGCTTTGTCCCTTCGCTCTTGTGTACCTGCAAACCTTGTGTTGTTTTAGGAAAGTGACTCACTTTGTAGTTTGGAAGCCAGAGGGGCTGTGCTCCTACCACTGACCTCCATGTAGGAAACTTCCAACAATGTCAGGGTAGATCATACTGCACATCCTTCAAACTGAAGATATATTAGGAACACCAACACGGTAGTCATGTTCAAACAGTAACGCTAATGATTCGTGAAGATTATCTCATGTTGGTATGTGTTTATTTACCCAAGTGCCCTTGTAGCATTTATCCATTCATTTGGACCCATCAGACCATCTGGGAAAAGTTGACTAATGGGATGTGAATAGGGATGAAATGGACTAAAGACGCACAGCTATGTGTCAGACTATAACTGTTTAAAAAGCTGAAATTTTATTAGCTGTACATAATGATTTATCATGGATTAAAAATCTGTGCAGCCAAGGAAAATGTTCAGAAACCCACAGAAGGTTTAAAGTTGTGTACAAACTGTAGGTTGTTCTATACATTGACATTTATGAATATCAGGAGTTTGCTGTGCAGGAGAATGTAGCCCAGCGGCTATGAAAGGTTCTTGTAACCGTATCTGAATAACATCACTGAAGGCGATGGTCGTCTGATCGATCTCCATGATTCTTAATTATCTTACAACCCATGATGGATCCTTCCTGATATTTCCATTTTCCGCTCCGAGGATAGCTATTCCATGTATCTGCTGTCCAATGCAAAGATATCTGTGACAACAAACACGTTAATGTTACCACGTGATAGTTACACCTGTGTTTGTATTTATACACATTATCTGTACCAGCCAAGGCCATGATTAAACTCCACCCACAAATGAATTCAATGAAAGGTGTCCGTGTGAATGTTTTAGATAAAAGGTTTTTCATAGTTACCTGGTTACCACGGCAATCAAGTCCTGCTTTGTTACAGCGAAGAGTCGCTCCCTGTGTTCCTGCATCAGCTCATCTGAGACGCCGTTCAGGAAGTGGTCCATCCCTAAAGCAGTCAGTAAGTCACATGACCTGAAGGGAACAGGCCTCTCACATTGAGGGCTCAGTCTGATGTGCTCCAGTAGGGGGCGCCATCCAGCAGAAGCCACCTGCCTTTATTGGACGGTGCCACTGGCGCATCCACAGTGGCGAATGTTGACAGTTTGGCCTCGTCAACGTCCTGCTGGGAGAACTTTCCATTTTTTGCCCATTCTACAGCGCGACTGAAGGCAGACAGCGTCTGCATGCAGTTTGGGTCCCTGTAGGGAGGTTAAGAGGTGAAATGAAGTTCATTTGCAGCTGTTACATTGCTGAAGAATACCTGGAATTCTGGCTCATGCAGGACTCAGTGTATATTATGTATATTGTGATAAATGACAGTAAGACAGTTGCAGTCAGTAATATTAAGCTCACATTAATGGGTCAGGTTGACGGTCTCCCACCTATACGAATAAAAGGAGAAAAGGCCGCTGAGGTCCATCATAGCTCCACCCCCATAAGCTCCACCCTTTTCCCTGATTTCTCCATGTAGGAACTTTGTCGTCATCATGTGACTCAGTATCACGAGACTAAATGAAATGCAGAGAAAAATAACCACAGTGTAGAAACTAAAGTGCATCTCTGGGGAGCTGGGGGTGGGGGTGTCACCTCAGGGTCAGCATTACAAAATCTAAACCTCTAAGCAGAAGTCAAGGGAGCCAGATGCCAGGACTGGACAAGTTCTTTCCACACGCCCAAGGAGATACAATGCTGCATGATTACACAAGAGTGAGAAACAGCAGCACCACCAGGCCGTTCAATGTTTTGGCAGCAGAATGAGCGTGATGACCAGCGTGTGGAGAGCGGCATTTTCGGCTCCTAAAGGTTTGCATTACCTAGCATAGTCCTGGTGTGTGAATGGAACTGTACGGACACTTTCGCCAATGAAGTTCACAGGAAATGGAAGCTCGAAGTAGGTCTTCATCTGGCAGGGCGTGAAGGTCGGCTCCTGAAAAAGGGGCATAGAGGAGTTCCCTGCAGGAAGCCACAGACCCTGCTTCTTCTCATTTTATCCTGACTATTGACAATACTTTGCCACTTGGGCTGGATAAAGAGGGTGATGGGAGGTCAACAGGCTGCTGAAATAGGAATCAACCGTAATGTCCAACATGTACCAGCCGAGACTTCAACATGTATTACAGATCCCCAGAGCTAAAAGTGCCATTGATGGTTAACAATGTACACATCACATACACTAACTGTAAACATCACCACACCTCATTCAGGTGTCTGTCGGTACTGTGAGTACCTCAGTAACATTCAGCTGGCTGGATATGCAATTCTTTTTGATGGTGATCCTCTCCACGAACTCCTCAATGTGAAGTGCAATTTCGGACCTCCTCTGGGGTGTGGCATTGAGAGCACATCTGAGAACATGCCCCATTGTGTTGAGATGAGAGATGGCAGAACAAACATTTGACCACAGTCTGATATATTAAGGAGTGGAACACAGCTGGATACTGCAAGGGAGATCATAACACGGTGTAGGTAGGTTACGTGACGCATTCTGACCTCATATCCTGTTGGTTGAAGATGTATTTCTTTATCTCAAGCATCTTTTGAAGGACAACACTGAGGTTGGGCAGGTTCACAATCCGTTTAATAAATTGCACCTTTAATGAATCAACCATTAATGACTTACAATGATGCACTTAACACATTGCTTTATCGTGGTTCGCATCCTGGTGCATCTCACCTGATCCATTCCATCAAAGGTCTCCTGAAGCTTCCCGGCTGATGTCAAGGTGTGGCCTGCCCTCGTCATGGCATATCTATGTCCAGAGCTGGAGATTCCATTGGACAGCTCCTGGGCAGATATCATCAGCAGCACTCTCAGGCGCTCCTCATCCTCAAAATTAGGGCTGGGACAGACGTATACATTTCTAACCACGTCCATAAGGCGGTGACCCCCATTTGCAAGCATGTACTTGAATCATTTCCAACTTCAAGTACTAAAGCAAGAGCTTCATACTGTATGTTAAGGCTTTGGCAACCCCTAACCTGTTGAATATTTCAGCCCAGAGGTCAAACATGGCGGAGACGTTTCTTTCCAGACAGGAAGATGTGAGGAGAATTCCCTGGAATGAAATTAAGTTAATTTTCTTCACTGGAATTAGCAACCAATTTCTGGTTATGATGGGTAATCTTTTAAAAGATCCATACCCATGATTGAAATGAACATACTGCAGGTGGGTAAAACAGCACCTGTACAACCCAGAGACAGCATCCTTCCAGCATGGTCAGGGCTGTGAAGGCTAAGATTCACCTGCTCGTAGGTGTCCAGGTTTCTAGTGTCAGTGATGACCTGTGGAGAGACCACCATCCCCCCAGTCTTCATCTCCATCTGCTGCGACTGCTGTCTGTAATCCAGACTTCCACAGCCCAGCCTGCAATGGCACACCCCTCTATCAAACTCCTGGGACACCAAGTAAAAATATATCTCAACAAAACAGTTTTACCTGAATCGTTTCATTGTGGCATCTTCAGGCTCCCTTACTTTGTGATGATGTTGCAGAAGAGCGGAATGTAAATCTTCAGGTCCTCAGGCAGCATCCTCAGGCCACACAGCGCTCGGAAATACACCATCCCATTTGTGGGTTGGGGACTGTACTGTACTGGAACCTCAGCTGAATGGGAACATGGAACGGACCCATGACAAACCCAAGGCCTACCGGTGACCATCAACAGAGAGCCCTAGAACCTGCCTGAACAGCAACTACAGCATTACAAAGGTCTGTGTTTTCATACAAATTGTGTGCATGTGTACATAAATACATACACATTCCAGTAATTACTTCAGTACAACATTTGGCCAACATCATTTTTTAAGCCTGCAACTTAAAATCCTCCGGGTTTCAAGTCTATCCGTCCAGCACCCAGAACTCAGCAGTTCCTCAACTGGATATGTACCTGCCATCCCCATGTCTAAAGGAGTGGCTGTGATCACTGGTGCAACATCAGACACTTTGAGAGCTGGGAGGCAAGAGGCATCCTGGATTGAGCCCTGAATAGTCAGAAGCTGTAGGCCTTCAAAAAAAAAACACACAAAGTAAATCTTACTGGACAATCAGAAACTGCCGGTCACATTTATGTGCCTTTAAACATTGGGCTCTTATTTCTTAAGTTGACCTGCACCTCTTTGCACAGATATACCCTTTGGTTCTTGAGTTGTCATTCAGCAATTCCTACTAGAAGCTATCAGGGCTTCTTAGTAGATAATGTAGCGAGATGCTAACTGCAGTCTTTAATACAAAGTTACTGACATGCAGAGGAATCAATCTCGAGGATAAACTGAACCAAAATCTATGTGGCGAGACTGAAGACATTTGCCTTTCTCATGGATCTCCTTCCTGTCGCCATCGGACAGAGCCCGGACTTTCTGCTGGAGCTTCTCCTCCTCAGCCCTCCTCTGCTCCTCGAAATACGCCTGGTCCGGGCTCATGGACAGAGTCAGTCTGTGCTTGTTGTCCTGCATGCGACAGCATACACGTTACTGTACATATGGCACCCATCAATAGGCAGATCTCCAATCAGAAACGCTACCTTGAAATACTGCTTGATTTTCTCTTGAAGGTAGCGGGGATTATCCTTCAGGCACTGCTTGAATCGCGTTACGGTGTCGCCGATCCTCAACATCGGCACCGGGTCTCCGTCGTGATTCCAGCAAGGTGCAATATACTATGTTTTTACACAAGAAATGATGCATACTTCTCACTCGTAACGTGTTTTATGAAAATACAGTGTTACATTGTACATTATGAAAGGAAACATTACTGCAGATGACATGTTTTCAATGGGCATCCATTAGCCAGGGTTTATTTAAGCTCCAATACTTACCAATGCCAAAGCCAGACCAAAATGCGTGGACTGATGCTTCAACTGGATTTCGATTTTGTGTAAAAGGGCTTCAATCCTCTCTTCTTCAAAGCCAGAGCTTTTTAAAATCACGCCAAGAAGATAAAAGCCAAGTAGTGTTACAGAGAACGACCTTTAACTGTTACTTCTTGGGCAACCTCAGTAACAAAGAGCAATAATATATCTTGAAATAAGTTATATTTTCTTCAACAAGTGAAGAATACCTTCGGCATACTCTATATATGTATATAGAGTATATATACAGGTCATCGTCGACTTACGACCTATGCGACTTATGACTGATCGACTTTATGACCGTTCCGAGACCGCAGATACCAATGGCCATGACTGCGCTGCGCCGGAGAGCAGGAGTGCTGCCCAGCGTGACTGTATGACAGCTTCTGTCCCAACTGCGGGCAGCAATGAACTTAGAAAATAATAATATATGATATGATAATAAGGTTAAAAAACACCAAACATTATGACTTTAAGATCATTTAACTTTATTAGACAATATACTATACATACGATCATTTTTCCATATATAATAAAGGACCGATTTATGACCAAATTGACCTACGACCGGCTAGTCGGAACTGATCGCTGTTGACGACGACCTGTATAGATGGGAACTAATGACCTTTCATTTTGAAATTTCTGTTGCTGCCATTAAGATGATAATGACGATTCTTACGCTTCAACGTGGTCTATGGTTTGGAGGATGATATGTTTAATTTTCTCCATGTCTTTCTCAGATATTCCCTGTAAGCCAATGGAGAATGATGCTTCCCTTTTACTTCCATCATATCTGAAAATAAACAAGATGTCAGCAGTGATAAACCTGTTAGAGAAACATGTGAAAACTCAATATTTGCACATCCTCATCGCTGGGAGTGAATAAAAACAATTCAAACCCACCCCGAGATGGAGGAGAAGGCACTTCCGAGCTTGGGGTCAATCAGTGCCTTGTAAAACGGCGAGTTGGGTCCAGTTACCATCAGCGAGGACAGAAGGTTCAGTGTGAAGGCCTCAAACGTGTCTGTGATGCTGGGCAAGAATTTCAGCAGTGTCACCAAGGCTTGCTCATTACTGTAATGTGTAAAAACATGTGACAAAACATTGCTAGGTCGGTGTATCTGACAGTGGGTGACCACAAAATGGTACGCACTCTCCGAGAAGGTAGCTCACAGTCAGGCAACTCTGCTTAGAAGGTTCCGGAGCCAAAGGGTTGGAGCCACACCTTATGTGGTACTCTCTCTGGAACCGCAAGAACAAGGGGTCAGGGTTTACAAGGCTAGTCTCCATGGCTACAATTATGAGCAGTAAGGTCAAAGTTCATTCACAAACAAAAGTCACATTTATTGCTCCCACGGTAACAGAAGCAGCATTTATTGATACATTGTGACTGAATGACCATTCTCTGTTTTCTGTTTAAAGGAAGTCTCCCTCCTGATCCACACACGACAAACTTACAGGATGGTCCCAGCGGGGTTGCGGGGGCACGGCAGTGTCAGGATCGATCTGATCAAACCTGGATAGTGCCTGCTCCTCTATCTGCTTCAGATGCGGCTCGAGAGGTAGGTCCCCATAAGTGAAGAACCTGAGAAAGCACCAAAGATTTATATACGAACATGCACTTTTCCCATATACAAAGATCTTGATTATAGCAAGCAACGAAATAACCATCTGAGAGCAAGTGGTCCAGCTAAGGAAGAATTGGCTCTTTATACAGATGCTCTTGTGGTTGGTGTGATACTTCCGGCCTGATGGTTCCGGGTGATACCTTGCGTTACTAGGGTGATAGTGTCTTGTGTGGAACCACCTCAGCTGCTCCCAGGAGAGGTCGGGTATGGATAAGGGATCTCCAGCCGAGACCACTGAGTAGGTGTGGGCTGGGAGGAGCTTGTTCTGGAGGTGCTGAGCGAAGAGACTCTCGCTGTGAGCCTGAAAGGGTGAGCTAGGTGAAGCTGGTGAAACATCTGCTACAAAATAACCCCAGCCCAGCACAGCATAACCCACGCGTATGTTGTTAAATTCATATTATTCAGTAATATAATTTAGGTTCTCGAGGACTGGGTTGAGAAACACTGATTCAGGTAATTTAAACATCACAACAAATTATAGAATTAAGTTTTAATAACATATTCCTACTAAAACAAGCACACTTCAAGTTTTGCAGGGATTTGCCAAAGGCAATTATTGTTCTATTTGTTTTGGTTGTTTTCATGTTTACATGTTTTTATTCTTCACTGTGACTTACAAAAGCTCCCTTCATTTCATTGAAGACGACGCCTTTAAACACCAGCGGAGAATCTGAATCGGTGGGATTCTCGCTCTCCAGCCTCCATCCCTCCTGCCTGTACGAACAGAAAAAGCTGCTAAATTGAAGCTCCTCGTAGCACGGATCCCTAACTTCCAGCAGCAGACTGCCAAAGGCCTCAGAGGGGGCCGTGCACATGCATGAAGCAAGGTGGAGCCATTGGCCATATTCAAGCAGGCTGCCGTAGTGGCAGACTTACCAAAAATCCAGCTCATGGAGGTTTGGGAAAAACACGGCATCCAAGTAAATGGAGAGGAGATTCTGGAAATCTTTCCCATTTTGCGTGGAAAACGGATATATAGTGTAATCACTTGCTGAAATAACAGTACACAAAGGCAACAATAGAGAACAATTTGTAAGATACAAAAATAGAATAGAACAGAATATCTTTATAGACTGTCCCCAACTTACAACTCTGTTCTATTCTGACAGACATACATTGAAACGGACTTATGTCAGAATTTGGATAATCTCACTGACATTTTGGTCTGAGGATGAAACTGGAATATGTATGTGAGGCCACGATGGTTGCACTTCCAGTTAATATGTCACCGCAGCAGTTAACAAACAGCATGCAACATGCAATAGGTGATATATCGCTGCAAAGCGTACAGCCACCTGAATTTATTTTTACATATGTTTACTTTGTTCTCTTTTCATTCCTCAAAAAGGCAGTCTTCGTTCGCATGTGCAAGTCATTGTATGTCGCACAGGTGGCAAGTCAGGTACAGTCTGTACTAGTTTGCTGAACAGTTAACTAAGTAATGCAATTAAGTATTGCATTTAGGAGCATTAAGCGTGACAGTGTAAGATTTTTAAAAATTAGCACTAAGCAATGCAGTCTGCCGCATTCGAAGTTGTGGCATGTCTGTCGCAGGACCTGTGAAGGCATTCATGAAGGTGGCCAGGGAGTGACTCAGCATCCTGAAGAAGGGGTCTCGGCAGGGATACTTGTGCGAGCCGCAGAGCACTGTGTGCTCCAGGACGTGCGGCACCCCAGTGCTGTCCCTCGGCGTTGTGCGGAATTGAACGCTGTGCGGAAGAGATGCCAGACACACATGCTGCAGCCGGACATGCTAATGGACACAGGCACCGCCTGCCGTCATGCTACAAATGACGACTCCCTGATGCGCAGGGGCGGTTTCTTCCTTCCCCCAAGATGTTTCAAAAACTAAAGGAATAGCTGTACTCTGAATTTGCCCTTCATACCTGAAGAGGTTATTGGAGTCCTCTCGGGCTAGGTGCAGGACCTCAGCTCCGGTGACATTGTGGCTCAGCTGCACAGCCATGAGACACAGATCAGGAACAGGTGTGACCTGAATCGGAGAATCAGAATATAACCCTGAATGTTCTGTACTGCCATTTTTATAAGGACTGGGCTGGTCGTGGAACTGAATTGCCCTTCAGGGATAGATAAAGTTATCTGAATTCCGAATAAAACACACAGAGTTACAAGGACCACGTGTGACAGGGTGGTTTAAGATGTTAGATCATCAGACTTACTTGCCTCACTGTAAAGCCATGCATGTTTTGTCCAGCCTTATAAGACAGAGCCTTCTCCGTCACAGATGTACTCTGGTGTCTCCATGACTTCTGTACCTTAATACTAAGTGCACAATGTCAACAGCTCAGGAGAGCTCTGCAAAATAACTTTCCTTCCATATTAAATTATTAAAAAATAAACTGCTGCGCGCTGGTTAGTTACAAAGCTGTCAAAACTATTATGTGCTAATTACAGGTTGACAGATTATATAGGCAGCTTGTTATTGCAATTTAACGAGTACTATCATGCTGCTGCTGATTATTGTTAAAGGTTAATCCTGATTGGCGGCTCATTATGGAGGTACTCACTTTAAATATCGAAGTTTCCACAGTAAATTGTTAGTTTGTCTATACATGATCGGACGACTCCAACATTAAAGAGGCGTTACGTAACACCACATCAACGCCATGTGACAGCGCTCCACCTCGTCTGCGCAGGCGTAGACACCAGGGCCCATGCTCCACCCCAATCGACTTGAACCCTCTCTCCCCATTGGCTGCGCGGCTAAGGGACGGCAACGAGGGTTGGCTGCCGCGCTTTGGCAGCGTACGATCAGAGGTCACTCCGTTATCGAGGTGTACAATATTTTCAACTTCTGCAGCTGTAGAATTATTCTATTTCTGCAAATGGAGCCTTGTGAGCGAAACAGTGAAATGACTACAAAGCCATCTTCGAGTCCTCCAGTGTTGTGAAGCTTTCTGTCACCTGAGGTACATGCTCCCTTTGACCCATTCTCGGTTCGGCTGGTACAAGACCGCCTTTTGCGGGCGCTGTGTAGCCTTTCACATTAAAATGGCTTAACGCTTCTTTTTTAGGTAGTGTAATATGTGCCTCCTGTAAACCATAATAACAGATAAGTTCAGGGCAGTGAAGCAGAGAAACCGACAGTAAAGGCGAGCAAAGAGCCGTTTGTTTCTCTGGACCGTCTCCAGATTTACTCGCACATTTGATTTACGCGGCGTACAATGCTTCCGGGCTTATTTAAAGCATTTAAATAACCTTTAGCCAAGTTTTAATTGAGTTGGCATAAAGTCTTGCTGTCGTTATTTGGGAACGAACATGGTTCTTATAAAGCATGGCTGAGGCGCTAAAGCTAGATAGGCTACTATCGGTAATGGGTTTATAAAGGCGTAATAAAGTCGTGCTTGATTTAGTCATCAGAGCACGTTTATTTTTGTGGAACTTGTTCCCGTTGAAGTTATGCTACTGTTCTTTTCTTTTCTGCTTGCCAGTTTAATCTAAAAAATAAACTACTACTTTCACATTTGCAAATCTAAAGATAAACCATTAAAAAACGCTTTAAACTAGGGTGACCAGATAATCCATGTCATGGAGGACAGTTTGAGCTAGGACAGGATTTGTAAACTACCATTTCAATTAAAAAAGGCCTGGATTTCACTTAAGTGCTGAGTTTTAGCTGTCTGCTGATTGGTCAGTCTCCTATAATCATGCACTAATGTTAATAGGAAACATCTGAATGAGTCTTTCAATTTAGAAAACAACCTCGTCAAAGCACAAGAAAAACCATCCATCCATCCATTTTCCAAATCCATCCATCCATTTTCCAAACCCTTCCGTCCATCCATTCATCCATCCATTTTCCAAACCGCTTATCCTTACTGGGTCGCGGGGGGTCCGGAGTCTATCCCAGAAGAAATGGGCACGAGGCAGGGAGCAACCCAGGATGGGGGGCCAGCACATCACAGGGCACACTCACACACCATTCACTCTCACATGCACACCTACGGGCAATTTAGTAACTCCAATTAGCCTCA
>JAODJX010000001.1:15661028-15686780 GCA_026776945.1 Isichthys henryi | reverse complement strand
ACCATAAAAGGACATTTATGTGCATTTATGCCGTTACATAGAACAGCAAACGTCTGATGGGGGGGGGGGGGTGGGGTGCATGACAACAAGGTTAGAGGGTTAGTCTCTAGAGTCTTTGAGGGACATCCTGTTAAGGATCACCTCACCAAAAGATAACATAAGGGGCATCGTTATAGACCAGTGAAAGAAATAGGCAGCAGATTCATTATAAATTCATCCATGAATTATAACATGCAGAGAAAGTCGGAGTGCGTCTTTATTTGGCGTTTTTTTCACTTGCGAACAGTGTGCGTCTGATCTGTCAGTCTTTAACTTCATCCCTTCTGCATCCCCCTGGGATTCAGGTGCATTTTTTTCCCCATATTGTTGAGAGCGACAGTCTTGTCTCCGGCTGACCCTGGCATATACAGGCACATTTCATCGGACACGCTGAGGCATCCCCTGATCTGATGATGTAAATGTTGCTCTGGCCCATCATGCTTCAAATCCAACAGCCAGAAGGCTTTGCAAAGGCCATTAAAATCACAAGTTGCCTGATGACCGAAATGTGTCAATGCTCTAACTGCTCTTCGTAGAAAGAGTAATAAACATCTAGAAATTGCCTGACTAGACTGATTTAGTGTCCCAGTTGTATGCGGAACTTGTTTTTGGTGAAATGCAGCCAGTTTCATAAAATCTAGGAGGAACATGCGATATTTTGTCAATCTTCTAATCTGGCGGTACATTTTTTTTCCCTGCGTTTCCATGGCGACAAGCTCAGGTCCGCATGCGAGAGGAAGGGTTGCCGTGGAGTGGAGACGGGGAGAGAGACGTGGTCTGCTGAGGTGAGGGATTGGGGTCCGGTGTCCTCACGCTCCATTGTCCTTGAGAGTCTCCTTACGAAGTAACTTGAACATCCCAGCATTAATTATCATCAAATTAGCTACTCCCCCAGTGAATTCATTGTAATTCAGCAAAGTGTGAGTGTGCCGGGCTCACAGTGAAATTAGTCCGCCACCTGTACATGTCAGGCCTGTGCCACAGTGACAGGGAAACGCAGCGCTGAGTGCTTGTCACGTGGGTTGTTTGTCGACGTTAGCGTGTGGCTCCTTACAGCTGCTCATGTTCCTGCGCTCCAATCTGGTTTCCTTGGCTGATGATATCTCCTGATATTCTCTTACATTTAGTCCGCTCCATAATTTGTAAAAATCCCATTGTTCTATTCAACAGATGGCTATAATATGTTCAACACTCGAGCGTGTGCGGGCATGATACAAGAGCATAAATAAATAATCTGCCACGTTAATTACACCCGCAATAAAAATTTCCACTCATGCAAGCAGTTTCTTTGTTTTGGTTCTAAAGCCAAATATTACGTAATATTACATAGTATTGCATAATTAAAGAGAAAAAACAGCAAAGATATTTATCCAAATTTATATGAATAATTAGTTTTAGTAGATCAAATGAAAATATCAGTTTTCTTTTGTTGGCCTTTAGCTTACTGAGAGTCATGTTAATTTATTAAGTTATTGTTTTTGTGTCTATATGTCTGGTGTGAGTAGTGTGCTTCCCAGGAAGATCCTGTGATTGTAACAATGATGTATCCCTGTACTTTTATTATGCTTGCAGACCCTGCGTTCCACAAAACGGTTACCACTCGCACACCAGAAAGTTTTGGGTTTCGATGGGTAACTTGCAACTTGCAAAGTAGACGGAGGGATTTTTGACCTCTCAAAGCTGTTACATACCTTGACCTCATCCAAAGGAAATGAGACATCAGCTCTGGCTCTATTTCAGCGTGAGCACGCGTGATTCACCGATAAGCATTTAAACATTTAATGTGTAATTTATGGACAATAAAGATTGCGGCTTCACTTGCCGTAAATTTCCTTCATGTAAGGAATAAAAGTAGCCATAAAACTGGAATACGTATTACATACAGCAGATAGACAGACAGATAGATGCCCACATACATACATACTTTATTAAAATTTAAACTCGGCGGACAGTTGCTTGCATTTAGAAACATTACTGCAAGTATGAGGAAGATGATATTGTAGGCTATAACAGCATTTTATTTTTAAGTAGAGTAGTATAGCTTTTAATTGGTTGTAGCAACTACCGTTATAAAAATATGTATTTGTTTGCAGTAGCATGCAAACCTTTTCTTTTCTTTGGTCGCACAGTCCCTGGTACTAAACCATCAATTATTTGTAATTTGAATGAATAGCAGACACAGCTGGAGATGTCAACATTACTATGAAATAAGAAAGCTGCTCAAAATAGCATTCTCAGGTGCAAACATCTGTTGCCATGGTTACCTCCATAGCTCAAAAGTGTATTCGCAGTTGTCCTTGGTATTATATTTAAAAAGAAGGTCACGCTCCACCATACCTGAACCCGACAATACCATTAAAGAAAGAAAAAAAAGGTGGAAATACTTGTTTATGTCGATGGCACTTGTGAGTGACCTTCATTGGCTGTAATGAAATCACGTTCTTCTGCACCCCCGTTTGCCCTGATTCATGTCATTCAGAGATCTCAATAATGCATGAGGCGCCAAAGACATGGACAGGGTGCTTTCTGAATCGCCGCGGTCTAACGGGAAGCCAGAAATCAGTGAAGAAGACGTGCGCGGACCGCACCACATGCCGCGCAAAGCGACGACCCGAGTGACTGCCAATTTCGAAACATTTGAATTAAGCTCTGACAATGGAAAATCGTGTTCCTTGTTTGAACTCGCAAAATCCACTCCTGCTCCTGTGGAAAATATTTGTAATTTCGGTTCGAAGAAAAAAAAGACTGAGGGAAAACATGATTTCATACATCCAGAAAAAGATGGAAACATTTTATTATGTCTGAAAATAATATATCCCCTGGACCCGCCTCACAGCTCCTCCCCAAACGCACTTTCACACTGGTTGCGTTTCTCAGTTTTTTTTTTTGTCTTTTAAATCTCCAGGGTGCATTTATTTATTCATTTTTTGTAGTATCGGGAGATAAATAAAAATCATGCACAGAGCTAAGCCTTGCTGAGTCAATCTTAGCGTGACGGATGCAAATCAATAAAGTGCCTCTCCTCCTCGCTGTCCCCATGGCGCGGCCGGCAGGAACCGCGAGGCATTGCATTGCGTGGCCGTCTGGGTCGGGCCGCTCTTTCCAGCTAACCCAAATCCGTAGGTTTCCCAAGACTGAACAAGCATACTGGTTCTTAAAGTGAAGACTTCTTTGTGGTGTAAATCACTAAAGCCTGATCCAAATGATTTGCTTTTTTCTTTTTTTTGGAAGCTTTTCTCTTATAAAAGCTTGGGGAGCTGCCAGAAGAGGACAGTAACTACCTCATCCTGCTCAGTGAGCCCAGAGGCATCATGGTTTCAGAAACCTGCAGCAAACCCATTGGCCTGTAGGTGTCCCAATGGTCAAACACGTGGATGGGGAAGCTAAGGAAATCCCCACTTTTTTTTTCTTCCGCCAGTGAAATATCCACCAGTTGCTGCTCTGGATCAGACTCAGTTAACCGTGATGTAATGGAAGCAAGACGGATCACAGGCACTTCTCCTATTAAAAAGGAAACCCGCTGGACAGCCTGACTGCTTGGATCTGGCCAGCGCTTCGAGCACAAGCAGCCAGTCAGCCGCTGCTGACCAGGAGAGTGTGTGAACCCTGAGGCGTCTCTACAAGATAAACTGCTATGTTTATTTTGGTCCCCCTGTGGGCCCCCATGGGCCCTCTGTAGGCCCCATGCTGCTAATATATAAGAAAATTATGAAGTATAACCAGCCATAATACATTAAACATTTATATCCTTAATGTTAACATTCATAAAGATCAGCAAGACGATTTAAAAAGCAGATGAATCATTTGGGGTGTGAATTATGCAGATGAACTCGAGATGTGTGAGGAGCTAAAAACAAGCTGTCAGTTTGAAGAGAGACAGAGGCGTAGGACCTGAAGGCCAGTTTAAGAGCATCGAGAAGGAAACGTCACAGAGGAGCTGACACACATCAAGAAAATCGACTCTCTTGGTCACAGAATAACTCGCACGGCAAGCAGAGGGCCACGGATGGATGCAGAATGCCGCCACTTATGAGATTTCTTGTGAAAGGAATTGTGCCCTGTGAATGAAGGAAACCACACCAGGCACTGCGTTATCTGCATGGAAACTATGCACATGGTGTGCTTTCCCCCCGCAATTTTCCTCCCCGTTGATCCACTAGAGCACGGCGAAGTGTGTAGCACTAGGGCAGGAATCCCAAAATGACGGAGAATGTATTCATGTGTTCTGCAACCCATAATCTGCCAGCCATGCAGCTTGCTGGTATCGTTGGCGCTGATGGTGTGGTACAGCGGCACTGCTGGGACATAGAGCTGACACAGCGCTGTAAGCTTAAAGCGTTCAGGTCTACGTTGCTGAAAAGGAACTAAACATGGTATTCCTAGGATTAGGGAACAGAAAGTCTCAGAGCTGTGTGACTTTCTCTGGCGCTGGTCGATTTCATGTTTCCACAGTGCATCATGGGCAAAAAAACAGCCCTTTTAGCTTCTTGACATCGAACCTCACAGCCATCGTGGCAGTGCACCATGGTGTTGGGTTTGCAGCAAAACTCCCCAGCCTTCCAGTGGTGTCTAACAGAACAGATGACATCTGTCTTAGCAGCTAATTGGAGGGTAGGTGTGTGGCTCAGCAGTTTGTGGGTATATGCGCAGTCGCCTTGGGCCACCTCTGATTGGTGACCATGACTGGCACATGAGGAGCACAGCACTTTTGATTGGTGAGAATGACTGTCACACAAGGAGGACAGTATGAATTTGTAAAACTATTCTCAGGACTAAACTCTGGGTCAGACATGCTGTTTGATGCGTATCCTAAATCGCAGCCTTTGTGATTTGCCAATCGTGTTGTTTCAAATCACAATTCTGATTTGAAATCGATAAATCATTCAGCCCTACTCAGCAGAGAGCTCAGAACCTGGCCTTTTAGCCAGGTCCTTAACCCCCCTGAAATGCTTCAGGGTCGAGTGAATGACTGAGCCTGTGCTCTCACCCCAAGCTTCATTATCACCTCTGTACGTATGTGTGTTCCTTAACGGACAGCAAGATGAGATATGCAAAAACTGAATCATTCCGATGTATCTGTACTCATGCTTGTGGCAATGGTAAATAAGGCATTCACAGTCATGGTTTGCATGTTTCGGTTGGTCAAGGAATAATGAGTGAGAAGGGTATGTAGGTCATGTCCTGTCAGCAGAGACTGAGGAAGCGATGCCCAGGCCAGCTCACTAGAGGCAGCAGGGAATCCCACGCCGTCTCTGCAGAGCTGAAATTTATACTACAGCAGTCCAGCAGCATCTGCTCTCCACCGCGACTAAGGAGATGAAAGGGGCTGGGTCTTGACAGGAAACAGCATTAATATAATTGGAGTTTTCCGGATTCCGGAGAGGAGTTTTCAGACGTGAAATCCCCTGTGTTCGGACACAGCTGATCTTGTCAGCCCCACCCAGATATGATTTTGGACAGATGTGATGCTTTAAGAAAACACAAATGCTGTAGATTTTGCATTGGAAATCATGTACCAGTTTCTAAACTGTGATGGTCCTTAATCATGATGGTACATCTCCTAGCATCTCCCTGCACATGCCAAATAAAATGTCACCTAAGTGACGTTCCACGTTGCCTGACACGGATGGCTGTCACAAAACATTAAAGTGGCTATCAGGGGAACACCTTCTTTGGTGGATTTATTGACCTACCATAAACCGTCTTAATGGTGCTACTGCCACCTGTTGTGCTGGAGGGATTGCTGGCCAGGGAAGACGTGCGATTTCTCGAGATAATAGAGTGAATCACATTCAGATCTGGCAGCACCTGCAAGATGCAAGGTGCTGATTTAATCAGAATGGAGTCTGCAGCCGCGGCGGGTTTGGACGGGTGAGCGCTGACCCCAGGTCAGTAAGAGGCCAATTTGGAGGAATGAACTTCAAAACGGAGGAAATGGAGGGGAAACTCAGTTCCAATGAAGCGGAATGAATGGTAGCTGCTCCGATTGTGTCCTGCTTGCACTGATATATGGGAGACCAGATTCGCCAATGACGGAGTCAACCAGGCAAATAAGTCCGACAGAAACGCTTGTGGGGAATTGGAATTCTGGCACCGTGGTCGTCTCTGGTAAATGATAACCCGTGATGAACATCCACGTAGATGGAGATCAGTGGGGGCTTCATTATGCACACGGTTATGGTTGAACCTGTGTTGTGTATTTTGGGAGAATCATAACATTGATGAAGATCGAACCTGCCTGTGAAGCAAAGCGAAAGCCCAGAAACCCTAGCTGCTGTCAATACTGTACATGGGGAGGGGGGAGTAGCCTGATCATTTCTTCTAAGCACAACGAAAAAAGTAAATATTGACATTAATGGCTGAAGTGCCTTATATGTTTCTCATATATATTTACTGTCACACAACTTTGTGGTGAACGATGGTTTTATTTGACCAGTCTCCTCCATCTAGGGTGTTATTTACTCTAGTGGCACATGCTGCAGTAACACCCCAAAGCCACATGTCTTCTGTCCTGGCAGGAGGACGCTTTGCTCATCAAAGTGTCCATCGCTTCCTGCATGCCGGTGGACCCTCCATTTAGGAGCTTATCTGCTATTATTTACTAACATCCAAAGGCATCACCGCAGTGTTTGTGCATGGAGGCCATTAGCCTCTTTTGTAGGGCTGCAAAACATAAACATGTTTCTAACAGAAGAGGTGATGTTTGGTGTTTGAATTATTACAAAGGTGCAAATTACTCTGCCTTAGCTCAGTTTTCCATGGAATTCCTTTGCCAGGGTCTAATTCATGTGCTTAACTAGGCATAATCATATCTAATTATGCTCTTAACAGTAATATACCTATTAATACAATTTAAATGTAGACTGCACAGGCAATTTTGTGGAGCAGACAAAAAATGCGCAATTTAAGGAGCGCAAGCAAACAAAATGCATTAGCTTTTATTTAATCCACATGAGCTGCTGAATCGTTAACATGAAGAAAGCAAACATTTTGTACAGAATATTATTGCACTTAAAAGCGCTACAAAATCCATCTAGTAGAGCCACCTACTGGGACGTTGGTGAAGTCTTGCACGTTTTCTCGGCTCCTGAGTTTTTCTTTCAGAAGTGCACCATTCAGGATAGTCCTCCTGCATTCAGAGGTATACAATCTGATCCATGGTGAGGCTTTGACTGAACCAGTCCCCTGAAATATCTCTCACTCCCGAACTTTCGTTCTGACGACCCTCTTACTCCAGCAGTGTCTAACAAAAGTCACACTGACAGAAAGACATTTATGTTTTTGCCAAAACAATGTTGTTTAGGATTGTATATCCGGCTATGTGTTCAGATGAAACTTCAGGGCCGGTAAAGTACACAACTCTAGTGTCCTAGGCGTTGTGAGAAATTCACTGTCTTGCGCAAGTTTTTTTTTTTCTCAGTTTGAGGAGGCCACCTGAGCTTCATTTTAATTATTTTGGTGAGCAAATATGCAACAGCAAAACAGGTGGGCCATTAATTAGATGGAAGGGCGGACAGGCTGTTGGCTAGAAAGGCGCAAGACTTTGGAGATGAGAGGTGATTCTTATGGCATGGAAGGCAAAGGATTAGCCTGATATGCGGGAGAGAACCTAGGCTGCTCTTTCTCCAAGGACCTCTGTTCCACATTTGGTAGGGGTCTCCTCCTCATGTTTTTATGGCTTCTGTACATAGTCCTACCGGCAGCCAGTTATTTATTCCAGCCCAGGCCTGGCCAAACTCGTTAGCGAAGCAAGTTCGTCCTCCTCCAGATCCGGTCTTTACCTTATCGCCACGTACCTTGACCTCGTACTAAGGAATTGGGACATCAGCTCTGGCTCTGGTTCAGTGTGAGCACTATTGGAGGAAATGGGTATTTATTATCGATGAATAATTTATAAGGTAATTGGCCCAGGGGCTGTCTACCAATGATGGCCTTTTTTTTTTTCTTTCCTAGTGTGTGCACCGGGGCTGATGACGATTGTGGCGGTTTGCACAGGGGCGACTAGGCAAACAGATTATCAAATATTCACAATGAAGAACACACACAATTACCTCGGCCTTAATGGAGTTTTCCAGAGGGAGAAGCTCGGAAATATGACTGGAGCAGGGAATGCCATATTGCTCGGGATATGCTTGTTTCCATCGGTACCATTTGGCTTCTTTGGAGGAATTCTGATGTGCTTGTGGTTAATAATAGAATAAAGTCACCTACATTAAACACTGCACTAAAACCATCTCTTAAAAAAAAAAACCCTATTGTATAGCGCCCCCTTGATGTTCTACCCTCTAATATTTTTGCTCATTGCTGTCTGTCGTGTTTAATGCCTCACAGGCCTGCAAAGCAACCAGACAGCAGCACTGCCACATCCATTAAGATGTAATTACGTTAAAGATCTCGTATCTTTTATTTGATGCCTCAGCACCCACATAAATTGCAGTGGGGGACTACCATCTAACCAGTGAGCGGCGTTTAGTGACTCTGAGTGCTTTGTGGGCCTGATAATTGGACTTTTTGAGTGGTAATGGTGGGGAATGATTGATGGTCTTTCGCATACGTAACTCACGATATGAGTCCTGTCCATCAAGCGAGTGAGCCAATCTGTCAGGCAAGGAAGCTGGTAAATAAACGCGTTTTCCTGCATGATTCGCTGGAAGGAAAATGTTTACGGGTAACAGATTCCCGTGATGTGTGTATGTGATGACACCCTCCCATAATTTAGCCTCACAGGGGAAATAAATGGGGGAATGTTAGCATGGAGAAAATGTGTATTTTTTATGGCAACTTCAGGGTTGGTGGATTTATTTAAATGTTAAATGTATTCCACACAACTATTTGTTGATAAATGTCCTGAATTCCATTTATGTGCACTTTATTTGTTGATCATATCTTGTATCATTTGTCATGACTTTGGAGAATGCTCACCATGGTTACTGGAGCTGACTCATGCGCTAGTCTGCATTCCAGGAATGAAAAGATATGCTCTTAGTGGAAGTCTAACCCTACTGCCTGTCCCCAGAAGAGAGTAATGTTGTTACTTGATATATTTTAAGTGTATGCCATGTTGTTGCTAAGTGGTTCCCCAAAAATATGCTTGAAATTCAAAATTCAGTTGCCAAAATGATGCTTGTTAAGATGTTCTGGAACCATTTCAGCCCTCGGAGCTCTTAAAATTCAAAACGGAATAAAAGCCACAGAATAATAAACACTACCAGAGGTAAAGCCTGAACTGCAGAACGGAAATAGTAATGGTGGTGAGTAGAGGGGAAAATTCTGGAACATGAAGCTCATTTTGGAGAAATGCACCCCGTTGAAGTCTTGAGGAAGAATTAATTAGAGCAGGTGAGCTTTGAATCCTACTGGAGCCCAGTCAGTCATACTTAGATGAAGTGACAAGCTGTTCCTCGGATATGGATTTTATTGCTTTTGAGTTCATGCCGTGATGTGTGTGGAGCTCCTACCGACAAAGGCCCCTGCTTATTCTCCTCGATGCTCTGTTCTTGAAAGCTTCCATTACATGCATGGTTTGAACGAAAGATGACCGATGAGAAGACACAGCAGGACACAGCACTCAACAAATGCTTGATTTTCCCAGTCATGGCTTCATCTTTTATTGTTATTAATTTAAATATTTATTCATAAAGCTACCATGAAAAATGTTTTCAGTATTTTTAAAGGGAGCGCAGGGCCAACTTCAGACTCATGCTCTTTTCATGTTTGCTGGTTTAACTTTTTAATAAAGGAGCCCGAAAGAGCAAGTCTCAAACTTGCCTCCCAACCTGCCTGTATTTTTTATTTTTTTTTTCCTTCATCAGTAGTCAACTGGGAGCTGACCGGTCAGACGAGCAGCACCATCGGTTTTATTGACTTCCTGTCATCATAATCCATATTACAACCTCGGCTACATCTGTCTGAGATGAAGTAGAAGTATTGAATTCGCCTGCCCTCTGAGGAGGCAGGCACGCTCCAGCCAGTAACAGGCGGGGGCTTCCAGGAATATGCCAGCTTAATCCAAAATCTCCTCTCGCGGCCGTGGTAATTGCCGAAAAGCATCCCAAAACCACAGCAGTACAGTCACACTCGTGCTAACCAGATATCCACAAACCAGGAGGTGTGTGGATGCTCGAAAAATGGCCTCCAGAGGGCGTCCCGGCTTCTTGCAACCATCACCTTAATATCCGTGTAATAGTTTCCCTTCTCTTTATTAAAGACAGATTCCTGCTTAAAAACAGCTCAGTAAAATCTCAACAGGCTGAAAGAGCGCTGTTTTCCGATGAAAATGCAATATATCCTAATATACACAATGTGGTGAGCAGGAGGCTGTCCCCTCCTATCATGTCCCATCGTCCACTTCTGCTCCCCTAATCACATGGTAGATACTGTTCTATGAAGAAGTATTTGCCCCTTCTTGATTGCCAGATCCTTAGTATAATAAAGCCAGCCTGGGAATACACAATGACCATTTGGTATTGAAGGGAGGAAGTCATCTTTAGTCCATGACAATTTGTCATGTCCTGCTCGCCTTATATAGGATGTCGGGGGCCTTGAGCCTACAGGCATAAGTTAAAGAATAACCCAGCACCAACCCATCGGAGGGTCCACATCCCGCTCACATTTAGGTAACTCCAGTTCACTTAAGCATGTTTTTGGATTGTGAAGGGGAGGGAAATGGGGGGGATGGTAAACCCGAAGAGAACCCCATGATGGCGTAAGGAGAACTAGTAACTTTCCTACATAGCCAGGGTAAAGACTCCAACCCTGGTCTCAGAGGTGTGAGGTGACAATTTCTAACCATTGCACCACCGTGCTACCCCTATCTTTTGTGTGTGTGTGTGTGTGTGTGTGTGTGTGAACAAGATTTACAAATAAGCAAAAATGGAGGAATTTGGGACTTTTTCATGGCACCATACATGGAAGTGGAAAAACATGGAAATAAAGGTTGTTACTACTGACTGACTTTGGTCATTTCTACAGTCTCCCCAGGTCACACACAACACTTGCTGGGTATTCCTCTTCCATTCTGGTTGTATTTTTACGGGATGAGTTGCTCGCCATTTGCACAGCTGCAGTTTGTAGTCTTATCACATGAATGCACTGCAATACTCTGAACTAGCAATAAATTCTCTTTAAGCTAATCCTCTCTAGTGTAGCATTTTACTGAAATGCACCACAGTACTTGAAGGTGGTTTACAGTAATAGGGATCTTTTACTGTGTTCATCTTAATGGTTCCTGCTGTGGTTCCAGTTTATGCTGCGGCCTCATACATAATCGCTTCCGTTACAGTGATGCAGAGCGCAGTGTTGGTGTAAACAGGGAAGCACGTTTTTACAGCTGCTCGTGATATTTCAAACGATATACCTTCGGAAGGACCACAAGCACACTGAAGTATTATTTTCTGGTATCGAGTCTGGGGAAACTCACTCACAGTATGATAACATCTTTTGTTTATGTTTCTGCACAGTTGCCATGGACTGCATTTAATTTATTGTAAAGCAAAATAACTGAAAACATTGTGTGAACATTGTGTGCCGCTAAATTGAACAATTACTACAGAGGTCATAGTTTAAAATTTAAGAAATCTGCCATGTATGGGCCGAGGAAATCCGTGGGATCTGGTAATGGAAGAAACAAGAATTCACATGCATGGTGGATGGGGCCATTGTGTACTGTCAATCATCCTCAGGTTTTACCTGCTATTGGTTCATTTATTACTTCTGATTAGCAATAACCCAAGCTGTGTATTCTACCTGAAGTGGTTTTGAAGTCTTTAGTACATATGCTTCTAGCATATATACTGTGTTTAATAACCAACATATATTGATATACAGAAGAAAGAACATTGATTCAGAATTATATTTCTGCTGGGGAATGTGTTTATGTACACAGAACAAAAAATGAAAACAAATTGAATGGTACAACAATACTGAAAATATTCATGGGATTGTTTTAACCGTGAATTGCGCACTTTTCGCAAGAAGCTCCCATACGGAACGCCTACAGGTACGAGCTGTATCCAGAGAATTATCTCACACTCCACCGAAGACGCATTTCCATCATAAGTGGGACGTCAAGAAAAAAAGCAACTGTTGCAGACAGAAGAGACCCGTTAGACCTATGGGTCGGGAACCTATGGCTGCATCTGGCTCGCAGACAAATCTTTAAAAAAAAAAAAAAAACGTTAAAAATATAAAATATTCTCATGTATTTCAATCCATTCATTTCCTACCGCTCATGTTCATGGTTGCGAGTGGCTGGAACCAAATTTTTATTGGATGATGCGTAACGTACACGGGTCGTTGTGAGGTCAGGAAGTAAACTTCCCTCCTTTTAATGAAGTAGTCAGCTAGCTAATTGCAGAAACCCTTTTATCGAAGAACATGGCTAAAAGAAAAAAAAAGATGAGGAGTATTGTACTTTTCAGCAGGAATGGACAGAAGAACTCGCCTTTGTGGAGAGAGCAGGTTACGCAGTGTGTCTAATATGCAATGATAAAATTGCATCGATGAAACGGTCAAATATAAAGCGGCACTTCGACACACACCATACTACATTTGCATCGAAATATCCTGCGGGGGACAGCAGGAAGAAAGCATGTCAAGAGCTACTGTGCAGAGTGCAAGCAACTCCTTGTTTGGACCCAACAAGGTGACTGGGATTCAACTAGCTTTGCTGGTGCTTTAGCAATTGTGGGAAACGGAAAGCCATTCACAGATGGGTTAGCAACAGCATAACATTGTTATTAAAAAGAATTCAGAGACTTGTACTTTAAAAGTTTTGGTCTTACATAAAATGCACACATTTACTTGTATTTCGTTTTAAACATATTGTATGGCTCTCACGGAATTACATTTTAAAATATGTGGCGTTCATGGCTCTCTCAGCCAAAAAGGTTCCTGACCCCTGCGTTAGACCCATGACAATGGAGGCCACTTAAACCCTAACCCTGGAGCTTTAATGACCGACTGCAATTTTCAGCACAGCAGACTAAATATTTAATTTATATTACCATGCTACAGGGTATTTTAAAATAACACCTTTCATCCTTCGTGTTCCGAGCCCCCCCCCCAAGTTTCAATTGGTTTAATTCCAACCACGGTTCAGCAGTTATTGCGCAAATGCTGTTGTTGAATCCCTTTACGGCTTGCAGGTTATTAAAGTTACTATGGCAACTCACCATGTCGCACTTGTGTTATATCCCAATTGTCAGGGGCACCTGCAGCACTCGGCGGACACCATAAAGAACGGGAAGGAACAGGACAATGACCAAAGCGGCGGTTAATGAAAAATTACAATGTGAGCTCAGCTTGCAGCTACCTAACAGCATACAAATTCCACTTCATGCAGTTATATCAGTACAGAATTTATACGGTATATACAAAGGTATTAGTTAGAACATTCATATACGTCTAAAAGTTAGCATGTGCATATGAATACACTCAAATGTATAGTGTGGATTCTGGGAAAAAACTGTCGACAAAAGTAGGTCATAAAAGTCGCTGGGGTCTGGGAAACGAACAGGGCCACGTGACTTTGGGGGTGGAATGAGGAATTTATATGGGTTTGGCTTCAATAAATTTGTGAGCAGGAAACATGGAGACAAATAAAGCCAGGTGTGCACTCCAGACACCGACAGACAAAAGGAGGTGTGTGTACGAGTCGTGTGGACGGTGGACTGACTGGACTGGTCACCTGACTTCACACCCGTCCCATCTTACACAAGACTAAGAAATTAGCACGTGTCCCGAAGCAGTACCCAGGATTGCAAAGACAGATACAGAGCAGTGACACGAGTGGTTAAGACAAGGAGTCGCCTTTAGTGGGCAATGCTGTTGTACATGGGCAGGGCAAACTCTATACGTTTAAGGTGGAGCAGCAGGAACAGCAATTTTTTTCAGTTTTTTGGCCTGGTCTGTGTCTCCGTTAAATGGGGAAGGTTTCTATGGGCTGTGTGCATGATGCTTTTGAGCTGCACAAACACACATTTCCACGTTCTCATATTTCTGTACGTTTCAACATCGTCGTTCCAGTAGGCCATTCATGGGTCACTCCGCATTCTTTCCTCATGTATTTTAGTTCTTTTCTGTTAAGTAATATTAGCGGGCTCTGTAGAGAATGAAAAGGATTGGCTGCGTAACTAACAGGGGGAGACTGTGTTTGATCAGATTGAACAGGTCCAATCTATGAGGAATGTTTACAAGGAGCACAAGGAAAGGGTGTCAGAACAAGGCATCTGGGTCCGAGGCTCCTACTCTGAGATGTGGCTGGTGCAGGGTCATCTGGACCCACAGACTGACCATGTGGACCTTCAGACTGCAGAACGTACAGGGTTGCAGGTTTGGTGCATGAGTGCTGAATAAGAATAAATCATACCAGACTGGATTGTCTTTCCATCCTGTAAAAGAGCTGTCAACCAAGAAAGTCATTGGTGCACAAAATAAAGTTTCAGAGGTGCACGATCAAAATGACGTGGGCATAGGTTCAGTCAGACACCCCCCACCCACACGATGCTTCAAGCACCCATTCTTCCTGGATGACTGTTGCTAAGGAAACAGTTTGCTTGCTTGTGAGGTTTCTTGGGGTAATGTAATGAATTGCTTGTATGCAAATGATGTTACACTGGAAAAGCACAGCATTAGAGGAGTTTGCTGAATAACATTCCTGGGAGGGCTGACAGGGCTGGTGGGAGGGGGGGGGGTGCTGATAATTAGCTCTAGTTTCCCATTGACTGCCTCACACATCCCATATTCAGGCCATTCACCACCTCCAAACAGCATCAACACAAAGGAACCATTATCATATAAAAAAAAAACATGATCTCATCAAAGAAGTATTTCTATGGTGTCAGGATCTCTGTTCACCATTGGCTGCCTATTAATGGAGGAGTGGCTTTTTTTTTTTTTTTTTATTCCTTATGGCCGTTTCTTAATGCCACCATTCAGGATGGTTATGCACAGTATCACCTCACCTTTCCGACGGCATGTAGCCCATCATGGGACAGGGAGAGGGGGCAATGTTGTCCTCCCTGTGGGGGGGTTCTACTTGCGTTTGGTCAGGAAACAGCAGAGCACACGTTTCTGTCGGGACCGTAAATATTGACTCAGCAGCGACAGACTGGCTCTCTATTGCACTGCACAAGGAGGCATTGTCGTCGAAGCAGCCAGTGTTTACAGATTGCTGATTCACGATAAGCGGCCGGATTGTTTACAACGGGAGTGTCGTTCTCCCCTGACGCTCAATGACATGCGTTCGGCCACCGAATGACCTCAGGCATGCCGAGCAGTTTCATATGAAAACTCAGCCTCAATCACATGCTAGCTGGACAGGTTTTAGCTTTATATTTGCACAAAACACACAAAAAATTAAGCGCATATATCTGTCATGAGAACCAAAGTACAGATTAGGCAGATAGCGCAATACCGAGATGCCTGGAGATCCCCTTTTGGCGGCCTGTGCCCCAGTTGGGGTAGTAGGTGAACAGATTGGGCAATCAGTGGCAACTGAATGAGTTTGAGGAAGCAGAAACAGTGAGTAATTAGCCTTTATTGAAACACTGTTTGTTTTAACCCTTGTAGTTTCCACTGAGACATGCACTTAGGTAACGATGCATTACTCATCGTAAAACTCAGCATGGCGGTTTTTAACACTGGAAGAAATTGCTTCATGTTCTGCACCTTAGGTGTTCTTATTGCACAGACAGATTTAAGTTGATCCTTTGTTTATTGATACACTTTTTTTCTCTTGAATGTTTTAACCTTGTCTGGTTATGTATCTCCTACTATACGTAAGCAGTGTTCATTTTTAGTGTGTTTTTTTTCATGTGACGTAGTTCATTCGCTCGGAATCGCTTTTTGCAATTCTGTTCTGTGTTCACCATCTCATGGCCCAAAATGTCCCGCAAACGGTTAACGGATCCCCACAGGCCGTGCACTCGGCATGTTGAGACGGGATCGAGCCACGTCGCGGTGCATCGCATGCGATTACCACGGTCCATGGTGACCTTTTCGTTGTGCGGAGGGGGCCTGATGACAGCTCCTGGGCGCACTCCAAATTGGATATTTAATTCATAAACAAACCGCACGGGTCGGCTTCAGAGGTAGGCCAAGCTCTGAATGCCTGACGTCCCCCCCCCTCCGACTGCGTGACACCTCTCCGCACTCACACACAGTGTATAAATGTCAGGGTTTAGTATTCACACAAAAAAAGCTCCATTTGAATAATGTTTCTGTCAGCTGTTACCTTTTTAATTCACTACCGCTCCCCCGAGAGAAAATTGCCGCAATTTACCACAGCAGCCGTTCACGTGTTTTCTTTTTCCCCTTCTCATATCATCCTGCAAGTATAAGTAAAATGGAAATATGCCAATTTACATGCTCTACTCCTGTATGTTTCTGCCTGTTCTCATTTGGGCCAAATTGCAATTTAGGATTTCTCTTGGAATCAACAAAAATGATTAATGGCCCCCAGCTGATGTCAGATGCTGTGTTAACAGCGCTCTTCCCTCTTAGCTACATGATTGCTTGGGTTGCAAAACAGGATGATGCTACAAAAATTAATTTTTCACAAAACGAGACAATCTGTGTTTTCTTATTGCAGCTGCGTCACTTTTAAAGTGCGATTAAAATGCCACAGCAGCGCTAGTCATATTTAATGAATGTATGCTTTACTACATTGGGCGTCTGCTACAGTAGATAATAACATCACGTTTCAAGAAAATGATATATAAAAAAGCAAAGCAATTGTTTCTGAATGCACATGGTGCATAGCATGGGTTATGGTAAAATTCTGAATGGTTTTGCGTGTAAATGGATCATTTGAGTCTTTGTGGTTCCCATAATATAATTAGTGTGTCAAAATTGCAGCCCAGAGGGTTAAAATTGTGAGATTGCCTCAATTTTCCATTGGAGAAAATAACTGCTAACCTTGTTAACTTAGTTAGTGGTGTCCACAGAGCCAGGGCTGAATTTCTGGGGCAAATGTGTGACGTGAATGATGGCAGGCATGGTTTCCAGCATGTATATACCAGTGGGCATCTGTGTAAAATGTCCCCCGAACCTGTCATATGAATTTAAGCTATGCATATATGAAATGACTTTGTGGCTTCAGTGATAACCGATATTGGGGGAAAAAATCCATTATAATGGATTCGTTCACATCAAGTTGATCCTACATATTGAATTCCTCCTGCTATTACGTTTTGGTGTTCAGGAGCACATTCGGGTCCAGTGACGATTAATGAAATGAACGGGCCAGAATACTTCATGTAGTATAATCATTACTGACCGATTATGACATAAAGATGAAACTTAATTAAGGCTAAGGCATCGGCAGTACACTGAAACTGTCGATATGTACTGCAGACTTTACCGAATCTTATCACAACACAAAACATATTCCCAGCAGAAGACCTTCAAGACAATAAGATGTATCTAGGACACAAATAATGACATGCATTGCTTACATTAAGCATAAGCATATCTCCAAACTGAAATAATACTATATACAGGGGTTGACATAACTGGTACACAAGTACACATTCACCTTTAAAAGCGATATGTGCGCCAGTTGATAGTTGTAACAGTGTGAATGCCAATGTATTTTATGTGCTTTTGCACCGATGTGACAAGAAATTACCGTGCATTTCAACCTCTATACTGCAAATGAAGTACGAATTAGCATATAAAGGTTAAAATGCATGATCATTTCTAATATCCATATTCTAATATACAACCTTATTGACCTGTAATTGTCAAATAAAAATGTTTATTTTCTCACATTAACATTTCGTAACCACTTGATGGAATTTGGTGTTATCCACGGCTCACTTCTTGGCACCTTGTAGACTGTCGTGCCAGAAAACTCATGTCAGGAGTTTTGCCTGCTGCTAGACACCAAGTGTTCCTGAGCAAGTCTGCCAGATAGTTTTCGCATCTATCATAACATTCGTAAACAGATTTTACAACATATTATTTTTTGTATGTGTTTGACTGATGAGTACAGTAGCAATAAGCACAAAGTGACATTTGAGATTCATCTTCATTTACCGAGTCGACTCAGTCCCACATCTGAAGTGGTGAAATTTCACGTTATTTTGAAGCGAAGGCTCATGTGATTGTTTTCAAATGTGGGGAAAAAACACCCTTTGCAGTTTCCTTTATCTTTTCCATTTTTGAAAACTCTCTGTGAAGCACTTAATTGTGAAATCACTTGTACAGACTCAAGCAAGAGCAACATGTTATTTGCATACCAGTGAGGTACTTAAAATATACAAAAAAAGAAAATAATTATCATTACCTCCATCCATTCATCGGTCTTCTAGCTGCCTATCAGAGGCAGTTTTGGGCACAAGGCACCCAGAAAGCTATGCTAGTCCTACATGGACGTATAGGGCTAAAATGGCATCTATTCAGAATTTCAGTTACAAAGGAATCTCCTCCAAGATCTGTGACAATTGCAGTGCGCATGAGCTGCCTGAGATATCCTCTTGTTTAGACGTGTTACACCACACCTCCTCCCCTCATTCTTGGAAACAGTATTTAAAGACCTTCTGCCAGCAATGGATGGATGAATTCAATAGTGAAAAATAAGGGATTGTAACAAAAACAAGGGCGTGTTCTAAATTCCACCAGACTAAACTGCCTCTCTCTCTGTTTAATTTAGTGTGGGTAGTTTTTTTTTTTTTTTACTACAAATGCAGACTGATGAGACAACCTGTGATCCCAAATGTGAGATTTAATAATCCTGTGATGTTAACAATAAAGTTTCTCATCATAGTACCGTTAATTAAGCAACTCTGTTGCAAACTGGCATCTTCTGTTATGCATGCAGCCCAAAGCATAACAGACTCAGATTAATATAGCATATAATTTTGTAATTAAAGTGTGCTCGTGGGAAAAGTAATCGAGTGGAGGTGTCAGTCATGGAAGAGGATATGAACGCATGTGAGATACGCGCAGGTCTTGGCTTCTGCCCAAATTGTTTCGGTAAGGCACTATTCTACGGAGAAGGTATCTGATTGTAGGCATTGCCTTTCTAGGAAAGGGGGGGCGAAAAGCTGTTTTTCCATTGAAGTTTGTGAACTTCAGGGAATTGCCTGTGTAGGAACGAGGAACACAAGCCCAGGCGAGTCACAGGTCTGCATATGACCTGCCTCTTTCATCATATAACGAGAATATGTGTGTTTTCCGTCCCTGTCTTTGTTCCTCATAAATACAGTCAGTCATGGACTTATTGCCAAGATCAAATCCCAAAGGAAAGCTAGTTCAGCTCTTGATATTTTCCTTGAATAATATGCCTGTTTATTTAATTGTCCTTATATAAACTTCTCACTCGTTTTTCTCCTCTGCGTGCTGGCCGATCTGTTACACTCACAAACATCACAAATCTCTCTAATTTAAATTCCAACATTGCTCTTTGTTCAGTGCAAAGACCTGCCTATTTGATGATGCAGGATATTAATGTATGTTATTAACAAATAGGTTGACAGACAAATTTATGGTATACCGCAGATGTACAGTGTCTGATGTATTGTGGGATATCTTTCAGTTTTGTGATTTGTGTGTGTCTGTGTGATGGTAGTAATGCTGGATTTGGGTTGGTTTTGAATAGAATTCCAAGGAAAAGCTTTTGCAATTGGACCACTGCCTTAAGATGGAAACCATCGTTGTAATTACTGATTGCATGTTACAGTAATTGAAGCTTGAATGGTCGTATGTCATTATACTCGAAAACATAATCAAATTGTGTTTAGATGTTTTTAGTCTTTCCTATGAAATGATTGCATGACACTTTGCCACTCACACCTCGCATGACTGATTGGAAAAATGGGTAATTTTCAAAGAGGACAAATCATTAAATACCAGAAATAAGTACTCACTGTATGTCTACAGCACCCCCCTAGACAGCAGTCACAATGTGACATTTGGATTTTAGTCATTTGAGTCATTAATTGCTTATATTTTGTACAGTTGTAGTTTTAATTAAAGAATACTTTCCATCACAGAAAAATAGGTCTTTTGTCTATAAATATTTCTCATCATTAAGTTACTCAGATGTTTCACCTGGCCATAGTTTGAGTATAGTGTGACTTAAATATAGAGCCTCACATTTTTAAAACAAACCTCCTGCTGATTTTTATACCGACAAAAGGACACAGCTTTTTTCTGGTTAGGAACAATGACAAATGCATTGTTTATGAATACCCCCTGACTGCTGGGTAATTTAATTAGTGCCTAATTTATGTTGCCGCTGTCCTAATTCTTTTTCCTAATTGTTCGAAGTGTATTTTCTCCTCTTCAATGCCAATTTTTTACAGAAATGACAGAAATACAGAATGCTGTGCAGTGACTCCAATTTAGAGCCAAAAATTGACATCATTCTTTGCATTCTTTGTTACAAAAAGACCCAGAAAAAATATTTTCTGTTTTTTTTTTTATTTTAAGTTGTTACCAGGTTTTACATACACACACATAATATTTTGTTATATTGTATTATACTGCTTGAATACATACTGATATATTTCCATAATTAAACTACTTAATTGCCTAAATTGAATGAAACAATTTAGTAGCCTACTTAATTTACTTATACTTATACTTACTTATAATATCAGTAAAATATTGAAATTAATGATTACGCAGATATTATGTATATTAATGATTTTATGTAAATTTCACATCTCCATACTAACATCTGTACATATTAGAAAAATTACGTATTTGATCGATTTTCCCATTTTTTTTAACACGCTATTCCAGTGTATTTTGTGGAACTGACAGTCTCCTGTATATCTTCTGTTCCTATCTCCTCTGTCTCCTTGCTGTCCGAGGCTTCATAGAATACCTCACAGTATATAGGTCAGTAGGTCTGTTTAAGGCAGAGACACCTAAAAGTATCTGAAGGTTTTCACTGATACTTCACAGTATATACTGAAGGTCAATAGGTTTGTTTAAGGTTTTCATAGATACCTCTCAATGTACACGTCTGTAAGTCTGTCTGCAGGTTTTCATAGATACCTCACAGTATATAGGTCAGTAGGTGTGTTTAAGGTTTTCACAGACACCTAACAGTATATAGGTCTATAAGTATTTCAGAAGGTTTTCACAGATACCTCACAGTATATAGGTTTGTAGGTCTGCCCGTAGGTTTTTCCTGGTCATAGTTTGTTGGCTCCGAAAAACCCTGGCATCTCTCTCACCTTCAGTGTATCATTAAATCTCCATTCACAGGCACGAGATCTCATCATGTGGCTAATAATGACTCGTTTGCCGTGACTCATAGCATCAGGTCCTTAGGCCAGCCCGCAGAGACTGCCGTGAGGCATGGGGCAGAGGGATGCTGTCAGTGCTGGGCGGGACAGGCAGGGTGGAGCTATGAAGGGACTGGGGGGGTTAACATGGAAAAACATCTCACTGCGTGTTCTGACACAACTAAGCGCAGCAATAACAGCTATCACTGTACTGACGACATCAGCAGCTATTACCGCACGCAGCCAGGCGTTAATGGCTGTTATTATCAACATTAAAACACTCATGTCATTGGTCACTACTGTTAACGAGTAAAAATACATGCCGACAATAAACACCTGATTAATCCCAGCTACCCGGGACATATGTATGTATGTATTTATTTATTTATTTACTTTCTGCCTCTAAATTGCCTGGGACATTAATCGTCTAACCAATATCTAATTATGGAGATATTCTATACCGTAATCTGTTTTTCGTTAATGGCGTCCTGCCTGACCCGTTTGAAGGGAACTCAGCCCCAAGTGGGTTCAGGGGACCTTAGCGTGACTCTTAAAACTGCTGTTTTTTTTTCTTTGAAGCCACAGAGGGGCATCTCGCGCGCCCACCTTATCGGGTGGAAATGTGCGTACCACGTATAACAGCATTACCGCGAGATGAATAGGTGGGTCGCCGTGCCAGGAACTGGGCTCCACGGGCATGCGACTGCTCCAGTTCTCAGTGTAATATTGTTTAAAATACACCACTGGAATCATAATTCTGGGTATATATTTTTGGGGGGGTTTTTTGCCATAAATGGAGCACATGACACCACTGAAGACTGAATTACTGACATTTCTAAGTATGTTCCAGGCATGTTTGGTGCCCAAGGGAGGCCATTCCAGATCTTTCCCACTGACATTTCAGTGTTTTATTTTTTAACATTGTTACATGAATGCATTAAGGCTGAAATGATATTCAGTGAAATTGTACTGATGCAGCATTTTGGGATGACCTGCTGTCTATTTTAAGCACAATGTTTCCTGGTTATTTCACATTGGCAATGAATGTTATCTCACTGTGGATGTACGAGGGCTCAGTCTGTGTGTGTGTGTGTGTGTGTGTGTGTGAGTGTATGTGTGAGTGTCTATCTGTGTGCATTTTCCCTCCCCTATGAGGAGCCTGTACTACGAAGCGAGGTTACTGGCTTATTAGGGTAACTTGTCGGATTTAAGGTAGTCTGGGCAAAATGTAAGTGAACGAATATGAAGTCCATTTAAACTGTGGTACCTTAAATCTGACAAGTTACCCCGATAAACCAGTAACCCTGCTTTGTAGTACAGGCCACAGGTTTGCCTTTCAGTGCCCTGAAGTATTTGCTTCATGAGTAAACCCCAATAACACCCCTAACCCTGAGTGTAACCATTTGCCTTCCAGTTTGTGCAAATGCAAAACTGGTTTTCATTTTGTTGGTGGCCAGTGTGATTTCCTGAGCAAAGAGGCACGTTGCACTCTTCTCTTTAACAGTGTTTTTGCAAGATGTTTATTAAATATGTGTGAAAGTTGCTTGCCACACGATGACTATTTTATGTGAGTTACATCCCATGAATGGAACTGTGAATGACTGCAGAACTCATACGCCCATATTTCCATGGACAATTTGAGGAAACAACAGTGCCCCTAGTTTTATTATAAGGAACTTTGTCTATTTCGTTTTAGTGATTGATATAAGTGGCCAGGCGGGTGCCAGACTAGTGGTACAATTCCCATTTATACTGCTAGTTGGGGTTCCCACTGACACCACACTGACTCTGATTAGATAATTAGGTCCATTAGGGCTTCTGGGGTCAGCTGAGTGGGTAGAGATGGGGTCATGATCAACAGGTCCTTGTTCAGATAGATGTTTTTCTTAGTGTTAATGTAGTTTTACCATCTTGTTCATTTATGTATAAAGTTTTTTTTTTTTTGCTATATTTAATCCTCTCCTGTTCCACGTTGTGTGTGATGAATATTGCACAGATGCCAACAGTTATTTTCAAACCACGGAGAATTCGATGGGCCTGAACATCCCAGTGCAGTCGGAGAAGACGTGAGAAGGTGTTCCTTTAAGGTTTGGGAACATGGGACACGGGAGTGTATGTCACTTAGGAGTTCCACGCCAGCCCCAAGCGGTGCTAATGTTGTGGCACGGGGTTTGAAAGCAAAGAGTTGTCAAAACGAAGTGAGCCAAGGGCAGCTGAGCAGCACCTTGGTATTTTTCATTTTTGTACATTTAGGCTTTGAGGAGGCATGAGGAGTAACTACAGTGAGTAGGTTTTAAATAAAGTGTATAATCTCAGGAGCATCTTAGACAGCTGGACCCCAGAGACTTTTTTCCTCTTTATTGCATCTATTTATTGATGACATTGTGGGGTTTTATTTTACTACCTTATTATTCTGTATGCTAATGTTTCTTCAGTGTTAAATAGGTTGTGAAGCACATCTCCTGTGTTCTCCGGTATATGGGAAACACTTTATGTCCGGCAAAGGAAGGATGATTTTGTAAAGGAAATGGTTTGCAGGCCATAACAAAGAGACCCAATTACAAAACGTGGGAACAATTATGACGATTTGAAAAAAGTGATAGAAAACACAAGTGCACAGCATGCTACAAAAGAAATGCATTTGAGTTGCGCCATCCATCCAGATGGCTCCGCCCCCACAGCAGAACCACACGAAGGCCGGCTTTCTTTTCACGGCTGCCATCTCAATAATCCTGAGCCTGTCTTCCTCCTCCTGTTCCCATAAACCAAAGCTAGCTGGTGAAAAGTGACAACAACAGTCACCCCACCGGTCTCCCAGCTCCTTAGCACAGCCCAGAATATGTCCTGGGTGTTGTCTTGAAAGGCCAGCTATCAGAGGATTTGAGTTTCAGGATTACACACTGACATGATGTAATAATACCATCCCCAAAACCCCAGATCATCACCAGGATCTTTTGTCCAGGTTTCGTAAAACAATTCAAGCGACTAATTGACAACAATAAAGAAAGATTTAATGTCACCTAGCTTTGTGTTCGCTTTTTCTTCCCCCCCCCCCCCCAGAGACCACTATCAAATATCCTTTTTTGTTTCTGAAGCCTCTCAGACAGACTTTGTGTCTGGTGCAGGATTTGCAAATTTGTGCACATAACTCAAATGTCCAGGATTAGCTAGGCTCCTTCCCCGTGTGACACTAAATGTTTAGCACGCAGAGCATAGATCTGACTTTTGGAGAACTTGCAGCTAGGAGATGGTGTCCATGCCTGCTAAGCTTTGCTAAAAAAAAAAAAATCTGGTTCTCCTCGGTCTTTAAGGGTTTAAGAGCAGACTTTGAAGAGGGGATTTCACAGTAAGCACCAGCTAACGTGTAAGAAAGCATAAAATCTAAAACCACTGAGCAACATGGATGCTGGGACATGGCTGTGAACATGCTTACGAAGGGATCACTGCTGTCTTTAAGGATAAATGTGTCTGACCACTGTAGGCTAACCAGGTGACATTCATTAAAGGAGACCAGTCAAGCAGCCAATGAATCAATTAAACTCTCCTCTAGCGTTCGTGTTTATTAAGGTTACTTAAAATTAGCCACATGATGATGAATGATGATGTCACTGTTTACCTACGGCGCACAGATATGATTGGCCGTAGCGCGTATGATGAGAGATTAGCCTTTTGCGGCTTGTTGAAAAGGAGATATCCTACAGACTGAACATGCCTTTAAACATATGAATGCCAGCGGAGGCAGCTGAAGTCATGGCGTGCTTTACATGGAGAAAATGATTTATTCTTAAATTTTTTTCCTCCCTCCGAGGGCTGTTCATTTGCTTATTGGACTGACAAACATTTTGTAACAATTTCATTTGCAAATGACTAACAGCATCGTAATATATAATGATATTGAAGATAATATCGGCACAGATGTTGACATTAAATATTTATGGCATTGATTGCAACTCGAGTCCATGGAACTGAGCTGTACGGTGTATTATTAAAGATAAATAAGCCCTTCACAATTGATTTGGAAACAATAAAACCCCCCTTTGTCTTGCAGAAAAAAACACTGCAGCCTTTAATGTATAAACAGAAAGACATTTAAGGAAATGAAATGCAATTTGTCTCACCGTTCAAGCCTGCAAAATACCGCTGAGATTAGAATGGTTTGCATAGGTGCTGTGTACAGTGACTGCTTCTCATCCGCTTCTGTTTGCTCTTTATTTCACTCAGCGGTGAATGAAACTGCAAAGTTTTAAAAGCTAAAAAAAGCTTTTCCACACATAAAGGCACGCTAGAATAACTAAAACATTAAGAAAACAGAGGTGAGTATATTATACACAGCACTATGGGAGCAGACAAGCTTGCAGACTGGCTCCCTTCCCATCATCCTGTGTGGCTGGTTGTCCATCCATCCATCCATTTTCCAAACCGCTTATCCTACTGGGTCGCGGGGGCTCCGGAGCCTATCCCGGAAGCAATG
>JAODJX010000001.1:15650117-15660928 GCA_026776945.1 Isichthys henryi | reverse complement strand
ACGGGCAATTTAGTAACTCCAATTAGCCTCAGCATGCTTTTGGACTGTGGGGGGAAACCGGAGAACCCGGAGGAAACCTGTGGCTTATTGTCCATGTGAAAATATTCCCACTGTGAGCAAGACTGTGTATGTGTGAAAGGTGTGACAGCCTCAGTCTGTGATTGGGCCAGGTTAAAAGGCAGAGGTGTGAAATTTCTGTTGTCTTGAGCTGACTCAAAGGAAAAGATGTTCACCTTGGGGCAGGGGCTGGGCCTTTCACCGTGATGCCCTTTGGGTTTTGCGGAGCCGCAGTCACCTCTGTGCGCCTCATGGAATGGGTGCTGGAAGGAATCCCCCAGAACTTCACCCCAGCCATGTTTCTCTTAAGACAAGAACGGAGGATGCCAATGGGCATGCACATTGGCTCCCTTCCCATCATCCCATGTGGCCAATTTTGCATGAAAGTTGTCCCACAGTGAGCTCACTGAGTATGTGTGTGAAAGGTGTCAGAAGCCTAGCCTGTGACTAAGCCAGGTCAAAACGCAGAGATCTCAATCCTCTACTGTATGTTAATAAGGGTAAAAGAACACACACACACACACACACACACTCACTCTCCCCTCCTCCCTCTACACCATGTCTCTGTTTCCAGTTATTCCAATTTCTGCTCCGCTGTGATGCAACAGTGTTATTAGCTACCATCTCTCCGGATGGCAGTAATGTATAATTTAGCGATGTTGAGATGCTGAAAAGATAATAGATGTTTCCCCAAACTACACGCACTGTGACAAATTAAAAAGAATGATGTATACAGAACGTATAGGTTGTATATGAATATGGATGAGTGTGTTTATATTCAGTACCAATGCATGGTGGGGCGGGGGTGTATCCCGGAGGCTGCATAAAAAGCCAAGCACTAATCCCAAGATATTACCCAGTATTGAATTATTCTTTTAACCTTTGCATATTTGATTATTCTTTCGGGGTCAGTCACTGGGATGATGGCGGGGGTGGGTTTGATGTTTCCAGCATCGTGGGCTTGCGCATGTATTATACTTTGCTTACCATAAACTCAGAAACTGCATTTCAGTGCAGAACAGCCCCTGCAGGAGTTAACGACGGTGGGAAATTCGGAGCAGGCACTTAATTGGCATGCGGCGGACATAGCGGCATCTCTCTTTGCCAGTCAGACGATCGGTGAGGCATGACAGGCTGACTGTGTCTGTGGTCTGAGCAGACTGGGGTTCGCCATCTATACACAGTGTATGTTAAGTAGCTGAGTGAGTTTCTCCAGCACTTTGAATTGAAATCCACCAGCACAACAAAAACAATAACAGACCAAAAAAAAATAAATTAGCTTTAGAGGGACGAAAGCTATGGGATGAAGTGGGACACAGGCATGATGTTTCTCCCCTCACATCTCAGGCCACTGTTGTTAGAGTCGGGCTGACTGAAAGTAAATGTGACCAAAACTGTCAGAGTTCTATAAATGCAATTTCACTTGGCAAAGTCATTAACGTCTCCAGAGACGTAGCTGCTGATTGGGGGGGAAAAATCTGCAAATAAGTGAAAACCTAAATATATAGCATGGAATATATCATTTTCTGCTGTGTTATTCCTATTGCAGGTTAAATATAATGTGGAAATATATGCTCTTTGTGGTCTATCTGTGATGATTACATTCAGGTGTAATTTCGCTTGGAGTTAATAAAACTCGGTTGTTGGGTGGTGCCAAAACAGGCAGCAGAGATAACTCTGGGCGGGATTCATTTATTCATGTATTTATTTGTTTATGTTCATTTGTTTAATTATGTAGGAGATGTTTCAGAGATAAAACATGAGCTTGGTGCCTTGAGAGCCAAAGCACTGAAATAGGAGGCAGCTAGAGAACGTAGTGTGAGGGTTTGGGAAACAGGCGGAGTGCAGTTATTTGTGCCTTAATTATGTGGAAAAATCCTTCTGACCTGTCCAGAAAATTTAAATTTTCCCTTTGAGTTTCCAGTCCTTATGTCATAAAGGACAAACGTTAAAAAAGAACCATCTTACCTTGTCTGTCCTTGTTTGGTTCTTGACAACTCAAGGACTTTCCCAGCCCTCTGTAAAAGCAGAAAATGATGTTCATCATAGGACTGAGTCACAGATAAATGTAGAGAAGGTGACCTTATAGGAACGTCCCACAGCCGCACGGAGGCCTTATCTTCTTACTGAACTAGCGGGCAGAATAATTTGGCCACACATTCACAGTCAGTCAATGATCCCAGTGAGACGATGCTTTTTTGAATGTCGATGTGCTTTGCATAAAGTGGCCACATTTTCAGTGGGCTTGGGGGTGCACTGGGGGGTTGATACTGTATCAAATCAACCCCTGACGATTAATGAATTCTCCCCCCATGAATATACCCCCACTCCAGCTATAGATGGGCTATTTACAGAAAGCGAGACTTCGAGCACAGAACAAGAATGGCTCAGTTTTTGGCCTCTCATGTGGAAAAATGCACACCCCCCCCCCCCAAACAGGGAGATGGTAAGGCGATGGGAACCACTGGGGGAGGGAGACCCAAATATTGTGGATTGGGGGCAGCCTGATGAGCTAATTGTGAATGGGATCTGTGAGAAATTAATTTTGGGAGGGCCGGGACAGGAATTAGAGCGTCATTCCATGGGAAACAAATGACTAATTACTTGCTCATTAGCATATATGAAGAAAAGAATGTACAGTTAAAGATCACATTTGTCTACAGTGTAAATGCTGCTTAAGAGTCATACTCACATGTCCTTAGATTAAGGTCAAGGCAGGGTCGGTCATATAGGAGCAAATATATAGGTATTTTATTTTAAATCCACATTAAAAACAGGGAACATTGCGGATTCTTAAAGACGTACATGGAGATATAAGGTCTGGAATTAGATTAGCGTCACTGTGACATCTGGACACTTTCAGGGGGGAAATGGAAAGTGATAAAGAATGATAAAGTGATAGTCGGCATGGTGGGGGTGGCCCAGAGCACAACGCTGTCACCTCGCAGGTTCTGGTGTGGAAAATTTGCCGGAGCCTCCCGTTTCACCTTGACATTCCATTTTCCTCAGAGGTCCAAAGACTGGCGGTTCATTTGAGCCGACGTGTGTGTGCATACATATGGGTTTATATTTACCATATTGTAAGGACCAAATATCCTCTAGTTTTTAGCATGTGGTGGCATTTTATAACAATCTGGGAATGCAATAAAAAACTAGAAATGCCAAAAGTCCTATATTTTGTTTGGTTACTTATGGTTAAGGTTAGAGCTAGGTAAGAGTTAGGGTTATCATAGTTAGGATTAGGGTTATGCCTAATGGAAATGCATGGAGAGGTTCCACAAGGAATATATGAACTGTGTGTATATGTGTGCCTCCCAACCCTACATTATTTTGGTGTGTATGGATGGATTAACACAAGACACATTAATAAAAGCAGACGTGGTAGGAAGTCACTCAGCAAAATCGGAGAGTAACTCCACAACAGAGATGCTGTGAGCCTCCGTTATCTAATACTGGCCATAGAATTTTCCGAATGCGTGAAATGGGCACACACAGGCCTGAGCGAGAAGCTGCTCACTTGCTAGGAAATGGGACCAGCTTGGTACACTAACACTCCAGATAATGAAGCCGTCCGTCTGTTACAGGACATAAATTGGCTCTTCATTGGGATTGAATATGCTACCGGCAGCAGAGCTAACAATGGAGGGACAGAATTGCGTGTAAAAACAATGGGCTATTAAACACATAATAGATTTAAAATTAGTTACGCCCCCTCATTTCACAGATTTAAAGTGACAGCGTTTAGCAGTGATCCATACAAGGTTCTGATTGGAGATTTAACAGACACTGCAGCTTTAATAAATGTACTTAGTTTGGCTCCCCTGCTTGTGCCAGTTTGGTTCACTGCTTTGCAGTTGCTTAGCTATGGTTTAGAAGTTATACTTTGGTCAGACTGGGAAGTCTGAGCTCACTGGAGATACCATCTTGGTTTTGAATTGGAAGAACTTTAGCGTTTTCTTGGAAATCGATCGTCGGGCTATTAACTAGAACTGGCTCAGGTAATGAGGCACAGCTGACTGTGATGGGATCGATCGTCTTGTTAGGCTTACGCAGGGTCAGCTGTGTTGAAGGGGAAGGTTCAGGGAGGTTATGGATATACTATTAGGAAATGCGGGCAATGCAGGTCGCAGAACTTGCTGAGCACGATGTCACCAGTTTGAGTGAATGTGATCAACAGACTATCTGTGAAGGGGATGAGTCACTTGGGATATTCAAATTTTATTGAAATATGCATGACGATATTTCAGACTGGACTCACATGTGGTGTAGTGGGTAGCAGAAGCCCTGTTCCCAAAGTGCAGTGTCTGCAGTGAAGCATCACACCTGATGGATGGTACCGCTATAAAGCGGTGGGACTCCTGGCACAGACGCCCACTGTCCCTGGACTGTTTACAATAATCACTCCTTGTATATGTGATATACGAAAGATGCTACTTTAGCACTATAGAGCTGAGCATTTAGGTAACGTTTCAATGCTGCATGCTATTTTCAGCTGAGAGTGAGTTAATGGTTAAAATCTATTGCAGTTCTCAATCGTGAAACAGCGTGTAATCCAGACAATGCTCGTCATCGGTTATCTGTTATTATTCAGGCTTTCGCAGGTCACAAAGTTACTTATCGTGTTACTTGTTCTAATCATTTACAAATGACACGTTCTGACTAAATCAAAGACACTTTGCTGTTAATTTTACAGCGAAAAATAGAGCCAGCTTCTGATTAACCTTCCAAGTTAAAAAGCGAATGGGAAATGTCTTGGATGATTCGATTTTCTGGTCAGTTGTGAAAAGAGGTTTTCATTGTTATGACTGTATGTATGAGCGCAAATCAATTACAGATAACATTCAAAAGATGTGATGTTGCCATAATAATACATCCTGCATATTTCACGTTTAAACCACATAGCCTTTGTGTCTCTGAGCATCTCTTAAACATCGTGCTTGAGTTTCAATCAGAATAACCAGCTCGCCCCGTTGATCAATTGAACTTGAGTGAAAAAAATCGTTTGAGTTAAAAAACAGAGCCTTCTAAGTTTGGGGCATTGTCAGGACTCTGCAAATTAAAATGGATGTCAGAGTAGGTGCGGGATAGAAATATTCACAAAGTGTGAAATTAGAATATGCATGGTTACAACTATCTCTCCACTGGGCATAAGCCAAGAGGAGCCAGTTGTCATGGTGATTAATGCAACAGCGCGATGTTAACCTGCTGAAAAGATGGAATGGGATGTTGAAAGCATTTCAGTTTCTGACGCAAACTAATAATACCTTGTTTTCTTCTCAGGGCTCCTGGGTGCATTTCGACAAGATGTGAGCTATATTATCTATTAAATGTTTGTGATTGGTTAATGTGCAAAGCAATTGGTGGACGTGCATTGAAAGCAGATATGTTGGCGTGTGCCATCGTGCAGGCCAGCTGAGTTTTGTAAAAAAATTGTGTTTTTTTAAAGCCTCACTCATCACTTCATCAGAAGGGTGACCTTGATAATAAAGGCGGTTATCAACAACTGATTGCAACAACATTTTTTAAATACTTAATTTTTTTCGTGAATGGATGGATGTAGGATTGAACTGGTAGGTGGGACAACCGGAGGAGTGCACAGCCCCCCCCAATGGCACCAGGACCCCCTCCAACTGCATCTCACATATACACAAAAGTGTCCTGATGATTATAGCACTAATGTTATGCATATTATATGAACCTGTGACATGCTACTTTTATGTCTCTCATTTTTATGTATACAAGCTCATTATGGTGGGAGTCAACACAAAAAATGTTTTGGTACAATACAGCCGCTCCTCTACTTACGAATGAGATACGTTCCGAACAGCCGTTCGTAACTTGAAATGTTCGTAAGTCGTTATTAAACATCATTTTAAGGATATATGGAAGTACAAAGAACTAGGATGCTGGGAGTTCGCACGCTACGCTGCTGCGCGGCCAGAAGTCCTACTAGGCGGGACTGGCGCACAGAAAAAAAAAGATGTTGCGGACAGGAAACGGGAGCCCAATGAACACAGTTTAGACTTACAGTCCTCTTCCTTTGTGTTTGAAAGTTCATAAGTTGAAAGTTCGTAAGTAGAGGAGCGTCTATACTTAAAATTATTTTAAAATGTAATGTTAATGTTTTGTAATCAAAGTATGTTTTTCGAGGCGTGTATTTAACGATAGAAGCATATTTGTGGAATTTGCTAAATACTGCAGTGCATGATGGGTATGACATTTGGAGGCTACTTAAATTTCATCATCTGATGCAGCTGGTGTAGACAGGCCCTCAGTGTGAATTTGGAAGGGGGGGGGGGGGCACGGTCCATTTTTGCTCCAGGGCCCAGTGTATGGCTGTTCTGCCGATGGATGGATGGAGGCTCAATTCCTTTGGAGGGGCAAGGTGGGCCCGGCCCATCCACTCACAGCTTTTCAATCATAGCTGCTGTTAAGTTAAACAACTGGAGAGCATGTTTGTTTGGTGGCGACGGCCCTCGGTTTACATACACATCCATCCAGGAGTTCGTTTTTACAACAGAAAGTCAGGTCTGTCTGACCTGGGGATCTCTCATCGATCTCCATCCAACATTCTAACATCACAAATTATTCCTCCTTTATTCTGCTTCTCTGACACCTGACCGACCTGGAACACAAATGAGATTAAATAGAAACTTCTGGCAGTTAACTCTGAGTGGCTGTATTGGAGACGGCGCCTGTGAAAATATGGGACCGCTTGCAAAATCTTAAGTGCACTTGTGAGTGGGAGGGGAGGCGGGGTTAGGTTTGGTGTCCCCTGGTATTCCTGGAATTCCACAAACTTTAAGCTGTGTGAGCCTCTCTCACCCTGTGAAGGGTGACCCCCCCCTCCCAACCAGAAAAGCCCCCACTCTGTTAGCTCCTTAGCCACCTGCTCAAGCTGCCATGCCAGAAAGGACATCGACACCCCTGCAAATACTGTCCACTGGCCTCCATCATCACAGCCAAGTCAAGCATTCTTATTCATGTAAACATATAGTATATATAATATTTGCAAACATTGGGTTTGCCTTTACCACTTTAAATCAGACAAATTATTACCATAATACTTCACTTTTAAAGCCAAAAGCTTATTTTTCTGCTTTCAGATGATATCCTTTTATTGTCAGGCACCCAAAACATGAGGCATTGTCTTCTTTTCTCCCTGTCATGCGTCAGCAGACAAGAGTGAGAGAGAACCTGTGCTGGTGATGTCATTCCCGGCGTGTTTTGCATAGGACGCAGACATGCCTCCCGTCCGGGTGGGATTCTGTGACAAGGTCAGGCGAGTGATGTCATTTCCCTCACCTTCCACTTACAAAAATGCTTTTACAAAGATTCTTAAGATAACAGGGATTTTTGATAGAACAAGAAGTATCAAATTACAGAAACGTTTGTTGGTTCATCTCATAACCTTGGCGGACTGTTTCTTTAAATCTAATCTCCTATAAACCTCAAAGTGGTCCCTCTGAAAATGAAACATAAAGCCTTTATTTTGGCATATCAGCTCACTTCAAATTGAAGATTTAATGATTTGAAAACAAGATCTAAGTTGGCAGAAGGTGTAAGCACTTAAGATTGTCAAGGATTAAAAACGTTTTAGTCAAATAATATTTCAGTGTTGCCAAACGGAAGCCATTAAAAGCTGTAGGAATGATGTTATTAATAAAGAATTAGTCTATTTGAATAGAATAAGACTTCCGTGCCATTATACTTGGGATGCGTGTGCGTCATCTAGATGGGGATGTACTGGCTCGTGGTGATCCATCACTCCGAGATCACTCCAAGGCGAGAGGGGCCAGGCCGGGAGACGATGCCCACATAACACCGGCTAGTATAAATCTGACACATTATGTAACATCTTGTAAATAGGCAGAGCCGTCAGTCACCATGGATATATTATAATGATGCCGATGTGCGTGTGCAGGAAGGCTAGATAGGAAGGACGCACCATCTGCTGTAAGCGCTTTGAAGCCAGCATCATCCTGGCCAGACAGTGCCCTGCCCACCAGCTCTCATGTGTAAGGCATCCGCTGCCAGTCAGCCCATTTTGTCAGGGTGTCCCAGTCTGACTTTGTCGCAGTCTGAGGGCACCAGCAGTAAAGCTTGCTTAGCGATCCTCATGGGCTTTGTCCAGCCCTGAAGGCATCATACTTGTCCACAATACAGGAATAAAGTGCCCTCAGACTGAGCTACATTAAACATGCTTGGCTTTTAGATTATCAACCATCAGTCAGCAGTAAAACCACAGACCCTGTCTGTCTGTCTCAGTCTGTCTGTCCATCCTTCCCTTCCAGAACCTTGAACCCCTGACTCCTATCCTAGATTCTATTATTTTATGCCTATTCTTCCATACGCCAAGGAACGAGTACATGCTTGTTAAGGTGGATGATGATAATATGTGTGCAAACTGAGAACAACACAGTAAATAAATGAGGACACATGACTGACAAACCGATCTTTACAAAAATGTGTTCATAGATGCATTCAGGCGAAGTCGATCTGGGCCAGGTTTCACAAAGACAGACAGATACACTCCAAAGTGCCGCCTGGAATCTCATCTTTACGATAAAACACATCGAGCGGCTCCAGAAAGAACTGCAGCCTTCTGGAGCCTGACCCTCAGAGTCTCAAGAAAACAGCACATCACAGGCATCAACGATGACGGGAAAAAAGAAATCCAAGTACAAATACCACAGACGGGAAAAAAATTGTAATTACAATTATTTGGATCATTTAGTCAGAAATGTCATTGTTGTTTTTTGTATGTTTCTTTAGATCACACTAGATAATGAGAAAAGTAATTGTCATTCAATTGGTAGAAGATCTCTTTAGATGTTCAGCTACCAGCCTAGTTACTGAGGTCAAACCCAAATGTCCTACAAAATTCGAAGAAATAACAACACAGTTACACAACATCTGATAACCAATTTCTTGTTATTCCAATAAAAAATACATTCATACAGAAATAATTTTGCAAAACAATTTAAAATAAAACTTTTGTAAAGCAAAAAACAAAACTTACAAAAATGCTTTTACAAAGATTCTTAAGATAACAGGGATTTTTGATAGAACAAGAAGTATCAAATTACAGAAACGTTTGTTGGTTAAGTTGCAAACACACGTGAGGCTTAATTAAGGCTCAATTAACACCTGAATGTCATTGGCTGCTGTTTCGAGAACAAGATTTTCCCAGACCCAGGTTATACCATAATGGCAGCAATATGCTTTAACTTGATCACTTATTTTTTAAATGGCATATTCCCCCCCAAAAAAAACACCTATAACTTCCTAGTTACCCATAATGCATATCAAGTTTCCGTTTTCAGAACTGGAATCAGTAGCCATCTCTACAGGCGATACTATATACAGTTTATTTATTTTGGTCCCTTACTGTGTAAAATATGAATCTCCTTTAAAAATGCTTCTCAGCCGTCGTTAGCTGATTTTTTGAATCACAGTTTATGCTGAATCTGTTCAACGGAAAAGTGCAGAATTCTGCCCCGGCACCTCGACTGAAGCTCCCCTCAGCGACGGCTCGGTGCGCTGCTTCCCCGAGTCAGCAGTCCACGGCACTGCATGCCAGCGTGCCCTCAGGCAATTGGTTAAGCGGCTGCATGACGAGGGAGGGGGGCCCTGTCCTCACCGCTGCTTCATAATTACAGTTAATCTCAAGCCAGCAAGCAGCACTGGCCGTCCTTCCAACACGCAACAGCACAGCGCTGCAGCTTAACCTCATCGGGACTCTGCACCTCCAGACCAACACAAAATCAACACATTCAGTGTAGAACCAATATACATGAAATACTACACGGTAGCAAACAATTCAACGAATTGTTCCTTAAGTGCACTATGAGAATGAAATTTCCAGGTTTTCTTTTGCTCTTTCAGACTAGACCCATTTTAGCCAGGGAAGGAAAAAACTAAAACCTTCGTGTGATGCTGGAAAAATGATCGAACCCTAATCGATGACGTCAGCTGGTTACTCTGAAAGTCACCGATAACCATCTGCGTACACAAAGAAAAGTGCAAGATCATGTGAAATAGAGCCTTAATAAAGCATTTCGATAAACCACATCACTACACGTGACCCACCCCCCAGCCCCTGCCCCCCACCCCCCAAAGGAGTCATCTATTCCACAGGACAAGGTCGCTTGGATAAGGCACCATTAAGGTCAACAGTGCATTAACAGTGAAAAAAGAAGCCGAAATTAGTCCTGAAGTCATAAATAAGTTAAAGGAAATGATTCATAAGTAACGGTTGCTAAGCAATAGTGGTTTAAACCCCCTCAAAAATAAAGGCCTTATGCACAATAATATAACATTGGACCATTTAGCTGCACTGTACTGGAATCTATTTGCAGTCCTGTTAGCTGACAGGAAGTAACCCTAACCATGCAACACCGGCTTCTATTATGACGTTATAGTTGTGTTATACCTCTAAGCACGTGGCTTATACAATGGACTACAAATCAGCTTTGTAGCATGTAAAAAACAAGCTACTTAACACATTGCACATGTATTAGCTGCACCGAACACCAAAAAAAAAAGCCCCTTTCATTCAGAAGGGATTTCCGCCTTCCTTGAGATGGGGGGGGGGGGCACTGATGTCATCGAAGACAGACCGCAGTAGTTTCCCCTCAGGAGACGGGGCGCCCCCCCCAGCCCCCCCCGCGCCCCGGACGCGGGACGGGGCGGGCCGGGGGGGGGCGGGGCGGGCGCCCCGGGGGCGCCCGCCGGGGGGGGGGGGGGGGGGG
>JAODJX010000001.1:15558773-15571719 GCA_026776945.1 Isichthys henryi | reverse complement strand
ATAGCGCTTTTTCCAAAGTGCTTTACATGTTATGCCTCACATTCACCCATCCACACACACATTCACACACCGGTGGCGAAGGCTGCCATGAAAGGCGCCAACCTGCTCACTGGGAGCAATTTGGGGTTCAGTGTCTTGCTCAAGGACACTTTGATAGGGTCAGGAGGAACCAGGACTTGAACCTGCAACCCTCCGGTTGCCGAACAATAGCACTACCTCCTGCGCCACCATCTTCCCCAAATAAGGAGCAATTCCGTTACTGACCAGCAGGTGACATCTTTATCATTTTGTATCGATTATTACCAACACGTCTAAAAGCCTAATTAGAAAAAATATTATATTTTTATATAATAGCTTTCCGTTTAAGTGTTAATACAATGAAATTACTAAATTATTCATTTATGTTGGGGATTAGGAGAAAACAAATTCCTCTTTAATTTTCAGTAATCCTGCACATTGCAAATTTTTCTGCATTATGTCCAAAACCTCTTACTTGGTAGTAAAAAGTCTTCTTCACATGCAGAATAAAAGTAAAACTAGACAGTGAATGTATCTGGTACCTCATACTTCCTCAGAGATTAACTGTACATTAGAACTGATGAAGGCTGAATATGGTGTGTTTCATTTACGGAATTCACCCGCTGAGTTCCTTATTGTCCAGCATGCAAGCTTCCAGGTGACGTAGATGTATTCTTAGGGTGACAATGCACAGGGCAATGTTGAGCAATGTTGCCGGGCAATGGTGCTGATAAATGCTGCTCAGGCACATTCCCACTGATATCGGGCAACGCATTTCTGTTTGTGAAGCTTTGGATTGGCAGTGGGTGACTTTCTGCGATCAGCCATATCCAGATGAGTTGCCCTGTGTCTCACGTAAACGGCAGCTACCTGACAACATTGCTGAAAAAGTTGCCCGGTATGGAATGAAAAATCTATTTTTTTGTGATAGTAGCTCCACATAGCCCGTAAAAATAGCTTCCGAAAGCCTGGATAAATCCAAACAGCGTTCATCTGACATCCCAAGGGTGTTGGACTTTAATCATAATGTGAATGAGCCCGAGTCACGCTGGAGCTCATGCGGGTGCCATCTTTGCGTCACCACCGGGAGACCGAAGCCCGGCGCTCAGTACACGAACTTTACCATCAAAACAAAACAGGAAATGTTACCCACGACAGCCACTCCAAACTCCCAGCTGTGTGATGCAACACTGCAGTGATGTGGAGCGATGTGGTCGCCAAGATTAAAGGTATCGACTTTTTGATACTAGGAAAGAGCACGACGCACATGTTAAGTATGACTAAAATAAAGTGCAGAGTGCGTGCAGCTGTGTGATCTTGTGTGGATGACCGAAGGAAGCATGATAATCAAATGAAAGGCAGAAAGGAGCTAAAGACTGACACAAATGTGCATCTTGAGATGCTTAACAATTGACATTTATTAGAGAGAAATGGTGCATCTGAAGCACAGTAATGGCTGACTGATGATTATAATAATCAGAGTCGATGTGCTTGACAAGGTCCGCTGGTGTTTCCATAGACCACATGGACGGGGAGGAGCCTTATAACTCTGGCTGGGAGGCTGACGAGGAGGGTTGAGGTAATGAGACTGATCCCTGTGCAGCGTCACCTTGGACACCAGCCTCTGACAGAGGGGTCTGTTCCAAAGAGGAGCGCCTGGCATCAGCTGCGCCCCATCTGGGCAGCCAGCTGGCGCAGATCGGGTTAAGAGTGACACTACAATCATGGCAAGTTCTACATTTACATTTTATTTATCTCACAGGTGCAACATACAGTTTTTTGATCAGCCCATTCCTGGAGCAGCTGGAGTTAAGGGCCTTGCTCAGGGACCCAATGATGCATAGGTTTAGTTTCAACACTGATAAGGACCCAATCAGCCCCTAAATCCCCACCCCACTAAACACACACAGTACTCCAACAATATTGGTAGGGATGTTTTCCTACCATCCATACCCAAAATCTATGACCTTGTTTCAGAAATATGATAACATTTTGTTTGACAATCGCACCAAATTATTGTGACAGACAATCCTTAAACAGAGTAACAGACAAGTCTGTACAGGTGATTAGTTGTCATTGTTAACACACCACAACAAAACGTGTCCTATGCATTTAACCCTCATGTGACGCAGCGGGGGGCGGTTACTTCAGCAGCTGGGGAGCCGGACCTTGCCAGTCAGGGACTCAAACCAGCAATCTTTCGATTACAGGCATACTTCCTTAACCATCAGGCCACCCATAGCGTTGTTCTGAAAGGATTTTACAAAGCTGGCTGGGAATCACAGTATTATCCTGTTTTGCGTTACACCTGTTGCACATCTTTTTCAGTTTCTGTTTTTTCCCAACAATTATCCATTTTTATATTTCCCCTTCCTTCCCCAGCCAGCGCCATGGAAACCTGTGACTGTGTATTAAAAGGCAAAGAGTTAAAAATTACCTCACACTGTCATTCCGCAGCTTTATGCGAGCTGCGAACCCAGCTGTCCCTGGTGCCTTTATACCCCTAGGTGGCATTTTATTACGCCAGTCTCTTCTGTCCTTCAGAAATCTATAATTACTTCCAACAACATACAAACCTCCTCTTTAAAATTATATGCCTGCTTTGGTACACAGGCTGCTGTTTTCTTAGCATATGCCCTCCACTCTATTTTAAACCTCTCTGTTATTATTTTGCCTTTTTTTTTTGTTACAGATGTACCATTATTATCTTTTTTCTGTTCCTTATAGCTGTAAAATATGACAAATCATAATTGTTTTCTAAAAACCTGCACTTTTGCTGTTGATAAAGAAAAACCCAAAAGTCTTTTCATTTTTAAAAACGTGCAGAGGGCTGATGGAATTGATTAACATATGAATGGATTCCCTCAATTTCCACATGTTCTGTTTAATTTCATACATCGTTATTTCATGAGAGTGCCTGGCGGGGACGTTCCGGAGAGGCTGCACAACAGCCGGATGTTCGGACTTTGTTTTTTCAGATGTCGTGGAACACAATATGTTGTGCACTGCCCAGGATAAGTGGTAAATTGCCTGTTAGGGAAAAAAAATGGACGGTTGGGAAAACATTGCAGGAGAAGGTTCCTCTTGCGGCAGAATGAAAGCGTCGGGTTCGCTGACACATCCCAGCCCGTATCCAGCGTGTTTGTTTACGGTTTGGTCGTTTGTGCCGTGCCTGCAGAAGCCACGGTGCTCTGTAAACAGAATGACCCAACTAGCTATTTGTGGGCCAATCAAAACAAAGCTGCCAGACCACACAGCTGCCCCCCTAATGTGGCTTTGATTTGAGCTCTACCGCGGCCCATTACGCAACACTCCTGTGTTTGCTGTAATTGAGAAGACATTGAGCTCCCACGCAATTACGTGTGTCTCTGGTGCACCATGTTAAAGGGCCCCACCCCCAATTAATTGGTTCCACCCCCCAATTAATGGACCCCACCCCAAAATTATGGGCTCCACACCTCAATGAAAGAGGGTCGTTTCTGGCTTTTTTTTTTTTTACTCTTAGGGTTGCAGGTTTTGCACATAATACCTATTATAACATTTGCTAGCAGAAATAATGACAGAATATCAAACAATTTAAATGAAGGATTTATAGTCAATTTTACAGCGGATGTGTAAGGATACATAGATTGTAAGAAGAGCATGGCAGATGCATTACTGCTTTGGCTGAGCTGGGGACAAATTAAAATGAAATAAGAGTCCCAGGAACAGCGCAAATGCTGGCAGACGCTGTAAACTCGGCCCTCGTTTATTGCAAGGGGTTTGCATTTGAAGGGGCTTCAAAAAATGCTCATGGCAGTTTTTCAGAGCAAACAGCTCAATGTGGGTTTTTGGGGAGAGCAGGCAGAGGCAGGAGGCTTCCTGACCTTCTCTGGTTGCACTGGGCAGACGCCGGTATTAGCAACTGCACAGCCGTAAGTCACACTTTACAGTTAGACCTTGGAGGCATCTTTCATTCCACACGGATAGCAAGCTAACAGGAACTGGGAGCTGGAGCAGCTCCAAGTGCCAATAATTCTCTGGAAACCGTGAAGTGGGACCCACACATATTAATTTCTTTATAGGAATGCTCTAAACACACCAGTGCAAAGGATTGCTATCAAGGAGAAAAGTAGCGCCATTTGACAAGCTGGAGCTGCGCCACCATTGGACAAAGCCCAACTTTCCCTCCAGAAAACCGGCCAATGAAAACATGGAATTGACTGTAGGCTGCGTTTAACCGAATTCCCTTCGATCAAACATGTATGTTATGTTTGAAGAACGAGCCTCTAATTTTGCACAATTATGCAGTTTTCCAACTTATACAAATCTAAGTGGAAACATCTTAAATTCTTCAATTACTTTGGATCTGGTGTGTGCAAGCATGAAATCGGAATACAATCTGACCCTGTCAGTATGTGAATTATACAGCATGTGTAGCTATTCCTGTCCATACAGTTTCTGAGAGTAGATATAGTCATAAATATGTACAAATGTAATGCTTGCAGACGGCATCAGTATTAAGGCTAAATCAACAGAGATACCTGACAGAGCAGCTCTGACACCAAGAGCTATGCTGTCATATTGCGTAGCTGACATCCATCACTGAGGATGTTAACAAAGTCAGTCAGCAAACCTGTGTTTCCACCAGTGTTGATCTTGTTGCTAAGAATCCAGCCAAGACTGTGCCATCATAATTCTTTTGATGAGTGCCGTTAAACTTTTCGTCTGGGAAATAAAAAGCTTCTTCCAAAATCGCATATAGGTTTCTAGCTACCCAAAGAGTTTTGCACAGTTTCAATAAGTAACTGTATCAGCTGTTAAAAACAAACGACAAAACAACAATATTAAAGACAAGATTTCTGAAATAAGTAACATTGTTTCGATCACTGATTTTACCTGCTGCTCATTGTATGAGACATTATAGATGATTTTTAGAGAAATAAAAATATATTAAGCGAAAATAGGACAATTTTTTCAATTAAATATTTCTTTTCTTATCTATTAGTATCTATTTTGATTAGTGTTCCATATTAAGATTGCTTGATATTTATAATTGGTTAATTTGCTACAAGCAAATGCCATTATAACATTTGCTCCATTCAGTCAATATGCATGAAATATGCAGAGTAATGTATTTTAAACACTGAAAATTGCCTCGTTAAAGTATACAAGGGTAAGCGATGACACTAATTGCTTACTTCCAATAGGGGGAGCCATGTGACAGTAGCAGAAAATGTGCATTTTCTCTGTCCCGAGGAGATGACTGTAAAGTCTGCCACATTCTTAAGCAAACATGTGAGTTTTGTAACAACACGATAGTTCGTTAACCGACACGGAAATCCAGAAGAGATTGAAGTTTAACAAGTTCTCCTCATTTATGACTTGGCTGCCCGTGAGCCGTAATTGGCGGGATCCGCGCGGTGTTGGCGAGCCGGAGCTGACGCGGCAGTAAATCTTCAGAAACACGCGCTTTCCGCCTCACAGCAGCGCTGCTTGGGCTTTTTGTGTTTTTCTTTTTTTGCTTGACTGAATAATGAGGGAGGAATTGGCTATTTTTCAACACAAATCCATAATCCAGATTCACATTCAAAGCCGCCCAGTCTCGGTGCTCCCGCCGGGCCTCTCGCGGTATTGATTACAGTGTGAAAGATTCAAGGCCTGTTCCAAATGAAGAGTGCAAGGGGTGACACTCGATACAGGCTCGTGGACACACGGGGTAACGAGGGCCGGTTCCGGGCGTAAGGCTCACGGCCGATTGATCCAAAGACTCCCATTGATTCCTCAAATATGTATAAAGTTAGCAAAAGTGCTTTGCACCCGTGATCCCCAGAGCAAACAAAAATACTCATTTGTCTGGATTAGATTGAAAATAAACCTTAGGGAAACTTAACTCTGCCATCGATATAAAAGATGGTCGGTGCAGTTAAAACAGATTCAGGCAGAGTTTTATAACAATGCAGGGGGGGTTAGTGAATGGGGCACACGTTACATCATATATGGCACACCAATGCCTGTCATGATGCTGACCTTGCAGTTAACACAGGATGGTCGTCATCAGTAGCAGAAAGGCTCTGGATTTCGGGCCTGTATCAGCAGTGGGCTCCACGTCATTAAACATGCACGTAAGTCCGACCCACCCCTTCCCCCCCTCCCCGTTTCCAAGGATTCTAAACTCCAGCACGGTCCTGACGGGGCTTGTTAAAATCCATATTTCTGTAGCAGACCGTGTAAAAGATTTACACAGCAAGGAACACCTGGTATTTTTGTTGCCAGCTAGGTGGTTGGAGGTCATTTCAGCTTTTTCAGCAGTAACACGCCTTTCCCTTCCTGTCACAGTATCTGATTAGGGCAGGTGTGAGCTGTCAGCTTTCTCTGCATGAAAAACACTAAAACAATCCCCTTTCCAAATACATCTTGTACATTTTTTGTAGTTTTCTATGACCATTTAATGCACCAACCCACTTTGTCAACAAAAGAGTATACTTCATCAAGGATACTTGTGTCACGCTTGCTGTCGATGGTCTCGGTTCGTGGATACCCGTGGCTTTGCCATTTAATTAATGCCACCTTTTATGACAACTAAAACAATGCCTTTAATGACATCTCTGTCCCAGCTCCTTCAGAGTGGCTGGAGAAAAGGGTTTGCTCAAAATCCTGGCTCTCTGCCTTTAACAAGAGGCACCTGAACACCTAGGAATAGCCAACCACACCAAGGCTGTGTCAGCCGCCTCCCCAACCTCAAACCCTCTGCACGTTTTCGTTACTAATAGCAGATGAAGACCAACTGCTGTGAGAGCAAGAGGAGCTGCAAAGGTCTCCGTCGGAGAAGACGGGGCCTCCATCTGCTCAAGGTCCCATCTACACCGCAGAAGCCAAGACAAACAACCTCGGCTGTTTTTTTCTCTCCCTCTTTTATTAGTCTGGTTCTAATAGTCTCTCCCTCTTCAGTCACTCTGGTAATCAGAAGGGCCCAGCAGTGGAGCTGAGTAAAACTGAACCGCATTGTGGAAATCTCGGCACATCGGGAAAACGCTCCACCGCTGTGACGTGGGCAGGCTCACCTGCCAGCAAACTCTCACTGTGACACAGGTAACATTGGCCATTTGCATTTATAAGTTATTATATAGAAATATTAGTAGTAGCATGTAAACAGACCTTAGATAATCAACCCACGAAAAATTTTACATTTTCAATAAAGGAAAACAAAAGGTTTCAACCAAGTTGTTTTAGAAAATTCTATAAAAAAAACAGAACTGGAATGAAGTCCCAAGTTTTCTAACCCTGGGGGGCTGTATTTCAGTTTGAATGGAGAGAATGAGAGAAAGAAAAATGTAGGCAGAGGTGTGAGGAGATAATAAAGAGCCAAACAATCAACAGCCAGGAGTCATGTGGTCATTTGGCAAATGTCAACATCACAGGCTAGACGTCCAGGGCAGTGATTCGGGTCAGACCGTGCTGTGATTGCTGTCTGTGGTGAAGAGACACAGGGGCCAGTACCCATCCAGTCAGCTCTCTTATGTGAGTGTAGTGGCGAGTGGGTCCAGCTTATAGCTACAGGTTGAGTCAAGGTAGAACCAAAGGACTGTGCTCTACCTTTTGTGGGAGGATTGGGCCAGCCTCAGCCTCTCAGGGGGTGGTGTGGATGATACTAGGCGAGATTGGATCTGGCTATGAGAGACCATGGGAAAGAAAGCGAGGTCATCATGACTGAGACCTACTTCCTGTCCACGGGGGTCCACTTAGCTGGAAGAGCGCCCCCTGGGAAGGAGCCCAGCACTATCACCAAGAGCAGCACTGCATGTTGTCCTGAGGGACACCTCGACATGCTGTTTGACAGTCATGTAATCTTCTGAAATTTACTGCCTCTACCCCCAGGAACCACTCCCATTTGGCTGTTTATTCATTTGTCATTGATTGTTAGACGCACGATAATTCTGCCCCAGGGGTTCCGGATGCATTCCCTCACACCCTTGGTGAGTAATTTGCGGTTTTCAAGGATGCAGCAAAAGATCTACATTTCACAGCTCTCTGTGTATCCATTCAAGAAGGGGCTTGAGTGAGAGATTACATCTGCCTTTGAATATGGCGTCTCATTGGGTTAAAAGGAATTATTCAGTGATAGATCAGATTTTGCGATTAACATTCAGCTTGTGGACGTCAACAGAGACCAGCAAGAGTGTTTAGGCTCCCGAAAGCCAACAGCAGCACACAAACAACACCGAGCCCCTGAGCCAGCTTCTCTGTCTCAATGCGGGCAATCCCATGTCAGCGAGGAGCACTGGCACGCCCCCTGCTCTCACGTGAACAAAAGCCTGATGTTATATCTGCATTAGGAATGAAAGACTGAACTTAGCTTAAATGCAAAGATCTGAACCCGAGACAAAATGATTTGAATACAGCACAAAATGAATTTTTCTTGTCTGTGATTTTTATTTATATTTACCAGTTGTTTTATTCACCAACACGTGGTCCAACACGTGGTCATTCAGACCTTGTAGAAGATGAATGCTTACTACAGTTAAGACTTCACCTTTGAATTGCATTAATTTCTTTAAGTACGAAGTACAGTTGGACCAGTTCTGTGATGTCAGGAGTCTTTTCAAAGTGAATGACTTCCATTTAATCTCTGTAGTAGCATTTCCAGTCATTGTGAAAGACTAGACTATCAAACGTTTAAAGAACGTCCATGCTACTAAATGTTTGTCAGGCATGTAAAATACATGAGATTAAACTGAAGTGAGGTGAACTGGGGGGTGAAGGTTTGAAGATCCTAGGGCCAATCAGGGCTCACGTGGCCGATGCTGAAAATAAACCAGCATCCCTGCGACGTGCATCTGACGTCGTAGAAGAACATCAGTCCGGTGTGGCCGCGCTGGCTATTTCTAGTAGGCCACTGATATTCGTCAGAGGGCATCTGCTTGTGAGGGGCACTGCTGCTACCTCTGCCCTGAGTCTGAGAGACCGAGCTTCTCACCAGAACTTCCTGCGTAGGTCTCCATCCATCTAGTGCTTCTTTACATCTCTTTGTGAACTTCTGCCCCTGCTGGCCGTCAGACAAACAAACAAACAAACACTTTTTGCGAAGCAAAAGTAATAGACATATTTGACCATTTAATGCATGGTCTTCAGTTTGTGCATTGTAAAGAATCCTTAAATATGATTGGAGTTGCAATATTTATTTATTTTTGTTTGTTTGTTTCTTTTTTTATGTATCTTACTGACTCGGTCACAGATACCAGTTATGCATTTTAAAAATTGTTGTGGTCCAATCGTACCTCAAGGAGAGCTTTTACTATAATGTCAGATTGCATTTAAAATTCCCCTTTGTCATGAGCTCAGATTTCTTTTAATTTGCCATTTTCCCGCATCCATGACCTACACTGCACAGCCTTCCTGACAACCGTATTTTCCTTCCCAGTGGCTGAAAGCTTGGTGCCACCTTGTGAAATACAACTCTGAGGTATTATATGAGCACTGGTACTAATTACCTCTTGTTTTACGTGAGCTGATTTGTGGGGTCAGTTAGAATACATGCAGAAACAGGAGAGGTGTGGACAAAGAGTAGCGGTACTGTGAACCAAGCAATTAGGGAGAAACACTCGCATAAATCTCTTCTCCGAGAGAGCGACACCTTTTCCTGACAGAGTGAGAAAAACATTACTTAGCTCCTAATTCAGACGTCTCCTGTGTAATGTGTTTCTGTGAAACAACAGCATTCAATTGATCCCAGCCTTGACTTTGTATCACATCTGCTTGGTCATCTTCATTTGAATAATTGTTGAGTTTTGGTTCATTGCCTGTTCTGTGGCATCTCTGTTGTGACTGTGTCGCGGTGAATTAGGCTAGCAGCTCTCAAACAAAGTGGGACTCACCATCTCATACTTCACTAGGAACTTGGTTCTGTTGAAGCAGCTTCTGTTGCAGTTTCTAGAATTTCTTGCAGATGTCATTAGTTTGGGATGGACTACAGATGTATCCTAACAGCATCTTCAGATCCTTCAACATGGACCCAAGGATGCTTAAAAACAATATTTTTAAAGAAGTAATGGTAACACTTTACATAAAACTATCATTTATAGTGCAATATAGATCATAATCATAATGCATTATAAAGGTCGGTATAAGAATTAATAAATAATTATAGCATCTTCTATTGACAGTCATAAGGCATTATAATGTTGATTATAATACTACATAAGCTCTAATGAAGCTCTCATCTATAATACACTATAGATACCTTCATAATGCCTTATAATGGCTGGTATAAGAATTAAGGGTTATGAAGGTATATACTCTGTATTTTAGATGAGCGCTTCATAAAGCATTCATAAAGCATGATAAAGATGACTAATGTGTTAGGTAATGCTTTACATGAACTGCACCTTCATAATGCCCGTATAATGCATTCATAGAATGTTTCTAAGCAGCATGTAAGTTTACCTTAACATCCTAACATACTTTAACAGATGTACTGTAAATTTATAACAAACATTATATGATAACAATATAGTCGTATAATCATATAATGTTTTTTATTGATGTATATCAAAGCTGTTGAGTTTATAAACACACAGCAAAGCCATGTTTTCCATTGTTTCGATTTGAAAGGCCACGGGTACAGTATGTCAGGCCAGCCTCGCATTCCCCCCTAGTGTCTTAATCAGTAGTTGCCCTGCTCTGATTGCCCTCATGTGCTGCACCTGCGTCCTGCTCTTTATAAGTGAGCATCTTGGCCCAGGATGGAAAATGGAGCTTTTGTTGTGTGGCTGGTGTCGGTGCTGTGGTGTCTGCCGTTCCCTCAGGTACTTGTCTGCCTCATGTATTACCCAATAAACCATTTGAGCTCCTTGCTTTCACTTCATCCCCGCTGCCCGGCCACACTGTGGTAGGATATTTCTTAAAAACCACGGATAACCTGTAGTCTAATTAGGGCTGATGTATTGCTTAGAGAGCTATTAGAACATCTACAGGTATGAGATGGGATTTAACAAGGACAGTCTGTCATGGTAAGTCACACCTGCAGAAATCAACATGTGGTGTGGTGACATTGTAGTTTTTCTGCTTCATGGGCCATTGGCTACATGTTAATACTTAGCATTGAGTCCAACTGGCATCTTTCCCTGGGTTAAACGCCTACTTTGCCTCGGGGTTGCAGTCATTTGTTGCTTTAGGCTCATACGCACTAGAAGGGGAGACACTGGCAACATGAAATCCAAAATTAGATTTTTGGACAAAGCTACTAATAAATTAATAAATTAAGTTTTTATTATTGATATACATTAACAGGAATATGCGAGAGACTACAATGCATCGTTTCAGTACAATTGCAAAACATAGTTGGTTTGTTGTAGTTTGTAGTTTGAGCTGTTTTATATAAAGCAAAATATTTGTTCCCAGATAAGCCTGAATGCCAGTGTTAGCTCTGCATGTTTCCATAACACAAACCCTCAGCAAAACATGAATATTCCTCTCTCTGTCTCCAACACTGTGAATAAGTGAAAAGATTCCGCACTTCCAAAATGTCTCGGAAAATAAATGGAGAATGAGACTTCATGGCGTGTTTATGGAAAATAACTGTTGAATGGATTCTAATAATCATCATATGTGTTATACAAAGAGAGATACTTCAAGCAGATCATTTTCCATCGCAAACATACTTCTGTCTTCCTCATTTGACACAGAATGAAAAATATGACTGATCTCTACTTATAATTTATTTCAATTTACGAGATTACGATCACGAATGCCTACTGGGCCACTGTGAAGCCTTTCGTCTTTTTATTGCTTAAAAACACAGCTACATAAGAGGCACCTGAAATACATGAGATATGACAAAGACTAAAACTGCGGAATCATTCACTGGCACTGGCAGCATTGAGAAAACAATCTGATTCTAGACCTTAGCAAAGTTGAAACAAAACACTATTCAAATTCCTTTTCCGATTGAGCACTCTGTGCTGGACGTGTGTTGTTCAGAAATGGAGGTGCAAATGTCACTCCTGCCTCACATTTCCAGGACATGTGCCAGGGATTGTGGGATTGGGATGCTGACACTCGTCATGTACTACGGTAAATCAGCATAAGATAATAGACAAGATCTGGATTTATACTGATTACAAACAGAACGTCATACATGCTCCTCCAGCCTGACCCCCCCTATTCTGTTAATGCTCAAATCTTCCTCCATGAACTTCCACATGGATTTTTGAAGATCACTTCAAGCAGTTTGTAATTATGTAGGATAAATGATGCATCTGAGTTGGACAGGAATTTCCAAAGACTCGTCCATTGTTTGATGCATTTTTAGAACCCATAACATGATTTATGTTACATTATTTGGCAGAACTGTCATAAGACATTATACAACTATGTAGCCAAGTCACAGTGAAATGAGAATTGACTAGAATGAGAATTCTGAAATGAGAATTTACTGAATGAATGAGGAATTCTCACTCTCCTTTGTTCCATTTCCTCTGTGAATTAGATGTATATAAATGTGGACAGGAAACTCAGATTATAAACAGAGTAATTATTCTGAAGGAAGGTATGCAGGAAATGGAGTGTTTACTGGGGTCCACAGGAGCAGGATGACAGCAGTAATGAAGGAAGTCTGGTTTAATTGAGGGGTTTGGATTGTTTACCAGCCATGACACCAACTGCAATGCAATCCAGCCTGTGTTTATATGTAAACCCTTTCTCTTTAAAAGATGGTAAATGAAACCATGGCATGGTTTAGTGCTCTAAACTCTACTGTATGACTTGTATTTCTTGTTATTAATTTGAAAAGATACCATACTTACCATCTTCACTGATGGAATTTGATGTGCATCTTCGAGATTTATTCATGTATATATCCATCCATCCATTTCCCAACCCGCTTATCCTACTGGGTCGCGGGGGGTCCGGAGCCTATCCCGGAAGCAATGGGCACGAGGCAGGGAACAAC
>JAODJX010000001.1:15542418-15554816 GCA_026776945.1 Isichthys henryi | reverse complement strand
CCCTGGATGGGGGGCCAGCCCATCGCAGGGCACACTCACACACCATTCACTCACACATGCACTCCTACGGGCAATTTTATATACAAAATATATACAATATATATACACAATTTACAATAACATGCAACATTTTGCAGGGTTGGAGTAAATGGAGATTACTGGCCAAAGAAAAGGTTGGGATCATTTAGTCTAAGAGTTTCCTCTGTGAGGAGTAATTTTAAAAGTTTGGTCATTAGTATCAATACGCAGAAATGAGCTCCTGACCTGTGGATAGTTACATGTATGGATGTATTATATTTTGCACACAGATTTTCGGCCTGATTAGGTTTAATTACGCCTGCTGCCTCACTTCTGTAATCAGTACTGAGGAGTGTTTGCCATTTCTTATTTGTCTCAGACCTACACAGTCAGCTAACAACTGACGCAATTCATTTACGAAATGATCGAGCCAATGGAACAGTCCATTACGCGATACACTGTACCAGGCCACAGGTACTAAATGAACAGGGTAATTAATTATCCCGTAGCCTTCCCTTGGAAGTTTGGCGCCCAATGTCGGTTTTCCAGGCAAAGCCCTCACATGCCGCCCCCTCTCACCGCCCCCCAGGAGCAGGTGGGCCCCACAGTGCCAGCCTGTGCTGTGTTTCCCCCCCCTTTTAAATTACTGGGGTCTATATTAGGCTGAACAGCACAGTGCTCAACTCGCAATCCTGAAAAAAAAAACATCCAGTACACAACAAATGTGAACAGCTGCTGACTGCAGATGGGGGGGGGGGGGCACTACACTTGGCCTTGGCCCAGGGGTCTTGGAACAAGCCGGTTTGAACTTTCCACTGATGCACAAACAGCCCCAGAAGATGAGGTTTCTGTACCGAGGCAATACTGTAAGTTGTGAATTCGCAAACATACCTGCAGTGTGTACATGAACGCTCACTGCGGGCATGCCTGCTGCCATAAAGGCACGGCAAGAGTTTGCTATAGCGCAGAGTGGCAATGCTAACAGAGGCTGATGCATCGAGGTTATTCTTTTCCTCACGTTTTTCTAAACGCATCATTCATTGCCATTAGGTTATAATTACGGATTCAGCCGATGCTGTCGGACTGTGTCGTGTGTTTTCTTTTCTTAATGTTTCTAAAGCTCTTTTCTAAAGCTGCTTTACCTCATTATTTATTCATGGCTTCATGTGTGCCTTGTCAGACTGCGGCCTTGCCTCTGCTCGCAGCCTGTGCCCTTGTCTGCATTTTTGCATCTCACAAGGATAACCTGTATTAATATTTCAAATAAACAAAGCTTTGACTGACAGCTGAAGGAGCCCGGTATTCAGATTATTGATGTATACTGTTGAGGTCGGTTTGTTGCCATGAAAATGTAAAATGAAAAGTGTATATTCATTGTTTAATTGAAGGCTTTTTATTATCTTTTTTGTTGGAAATACAATACATCTGCTATTATGAAAAAAAAAACGCATAACTATTCCCAAGAAATATGTGAAAAATTGTATCTCTGAATGTATTACTTCATAACACACTCTTTAATGCAGACATTTATTATATGTTTATAGTACAAACTAAATTTCAAAGCAAACGATACTGAATAATATGTTGTCCTGCAGGATAGTTAAATATTTTTGATGGTGAACTGTAGTTAATTTCATCATAATAGAATCCTTAAGTAACATTTTATTCACTCAAGATCTTGTAGGTTATGCCTCCAAAGGCTAGTTTTACTTCAGTTATTTTATACAAAGATACTATTCACAGGAATCCTTTTCCCACAAAGGGACCACACAGAAAAGAGCAGCAATCAGCATGCATTGTTCTGCTTGGCCGCTCGAGTGTCTGAAGGATGACATTCCGGATGTTTCTGAACTCGTCGTGACGTCTTCAGAGGCCGGGGCCTTAATGTGTAAACCTTAGGGGGAAGTGGCCAGGGTTCAAGTACTGATTAACACACTTGTCTTAGTCACATTTCATACCCAGACTAGCAACTTCTAAGGTCAACGTGAGGCTTTCACATAAACTACCATTTATCCACAAAGAACCTTAGCAAATAAGCAGCTCTTCTGAGAAGGACGATTCTCTAAAAGAAAAGAGTGCTGAGACAGAAATAAGTGTCAGTATGGGTGTACAGCCTCAATGCCACCAGGTTAACAAGCTCCTTCACTTCATACAAGTGAGGAAGAACATGGTCATTTTGTCAAGCAGGTGGCAGAGTTCATTGTGGTGAAATTTGTTCCATTATGAATTGTATTTTTAAATTCATTTTCGCTCGACTAATGGAGTAATTCTGTTTCTTTAATCTATGAAATTTGTGAAAGGTTGTCTCTTGTATGTTATATGACTTCTTTCATCTTCCAAATCTCATCTCCCTGGAAATATCTATACATCTTGCAGGGCCAGACAAAACTCTGATCTTGTCAGAGGTTTAACAGTTTTTAAAAAAGAATCTGGGTTGTGCAAATGTCATTGTACTTCACTTACAACAAAAGCCAGACAGCAAATCCTATCCTGACAATGGCCATTATAATTAAAGGCTAAACAGTAGCTATAATCTACTATGCAAAAAGTATTCTTAGATTTTATATATATACAAAATCTGTGTGTGTGTGTATGTGTGTGTGTGCGTGCGAGCGGGTATACCTATCCTTATGGAGACATGGAGACATAACGTGATAAATATCAGTTTTTTTCCCTTATGGGTACTGGTTTCCAGTTCCAGTTTCCGGTTTCTATTTTATAAAAATTGGTGACTGCTATGAAAAAAATAAAAATGCAAAAATTCTTGTATTTTGTTTGGTTACTTATGGTTATGGTTAGGGCAGGTTGGGGTTAGGGTTGTCATAGTTAGTGTTAGCATTTTTCCCATATAAGTGAATGAGCGGTCCCCCATAAGGATAGGTATACCCAACGTGTGTGTGTGTGTGTGTGTGTGTGTGAAAATCCTCCCCCTGCCTGTGAAAGTGATCACAGAAGCACCGTACGTAAATCTCAGCTCCTGTGGTGTTTGCCTGCTCTTCCTGTAGCTACATGGAGTTTGACTCTTTACGTTGGTGGTCTGGGACATTTTTACTTCCCCTCTGTGGATGTGTACTGCCCCACAACGGCCTGAGATGGCCTTCTGCCCCCCCCTCCCATCCCGAAGGAAAACCACGGCACCGGGGGACGTTTTTTAAATTAAGATATCTCCGTTTATTTAATCAGGTTGAAACGACTTTTTGAGGCAGTGTTTGGCCAGTCCAGGATTGCAATCCACGTGTTTATTTTTGTGTTTGACACCAGTGTATTTCACTCATCTGTGTTGGTGATGGATGGGGGCCGAGTCGAGGCGATCGGCAGCTTTAATTGACTTCATTCTAGACCTTTCTGTATATTTTTCTTTTCGGTCGCCTGTGGCCCGCATATGGGTCGCTGATATTATTTCACATCCAGTTTATTTTGGATAATCTCTCCGTCTCCCTCCATGAATGAGGTGCTTTGTCAACCCCGGGCCGCTCTCCCTAGGTGGTCTCGTCGTGTTGTTACACCGCCTGTTGTGTTTACCAAAAGGCCATGAGAAATTACTTCCCCAGGGACCCAGTTTGGCCTGCGGAGTCAGCGCCGGGCTCCGGCCCAATGAGGCGCTGTCATCTTCTGCTGACGGGACGGGCCAGGACAGCCTGAGTGATCTCTGACAAGCGGCTGACATTTCTGGTGCTGGCGTGCGATGGGAGGAGCAGGAGTAACCGACAGGACAGAATCGCCTCCCCCCTCAGCTCCCCTAAAGCGCCTCCAACCATCTTTCTCGTCTTTAACTTCACCGGCCTAACATAGCGCTAATTTTCTGAACCCGATAGCCACGCTAATAGATATATTTAATATGCCCATAAATATATATTAATACATTTATAGCTGTGTACTGTACGATATTTAACATGACATTCATTTTTTAACCCGATACCCACATTCAAAGATACATTGTATACATCCATTAATTTATATTTATAAATGTATTGCTGTGCATGATATTTATAAATATTTTACATATTTGGTATTATCAAGTTTATCATTCTTCTCAACACAATGCTGGATACTGCCTATATTTGTGAAGTGGCATCATTTTCTGGGGCTCATTGGTGAAAGTGACTAATACATTCTGATGGAAAATTCACACATATGTGTGGCTTATGTCTCGAATCACAAGCTTAAAATATGCCTCACTGTCATGTTGCATGGATTATTATTTATACTATCCTGTATAGGTGTCACGTTTCGTGGCTGGGCGAGCGTCGATCGTGCGGGTCAGCGGGTAAGTAACAGGCAAACAGCCAGAGATCGGGGTAAACTAGGGCTTTAATTGCAACGGGGAACAGGAGACGAGCAAACATACCCTAATGACCACAATGACGAACAAGGGAAACAGGCAAGACCAGGACTTAAAAGGACAGGACTGAGCAAAGTAACTAGACAAAGCTGGAAACAATCGGGGAATCACACGGGGGAAACCAGGGGGCGTGGCACACGGGAGGAGCGGACGAGTTGAGCATAACAATAGGGATCTTAACATATATTTTATTTTGACTTAAGTATATTTTATTTTATTTTAAAGTACTATGGTGAATTCAGTTCATGTTGAAAATGCTTTTCATTGATAGTCTAAAAGCATGCTGACAAAAATGGAGGTAATGATGCTTGTAGTAGCCTGGGTCAGACCTGAGCCTGTTCTGGATGTTTCTGGGTCAGACTTACAAATAAAGGGACCATTTCCAAGAGGAAGGAGAGGGCATCCTCCAGCAGGAAGTGGGGGGGGGGGCAGGTGTTGACTGACAGCGGTGGCAGGGAGTGGGTCAAAGGTCACTTTGCTGGGCTACTTGTTCTGGTGACCAGAGGGACAGGGTGCATGTCCGACGTCATGTTTGGGAACAACTGTGGGTGTGTTTATCATCCTATTAATCCTTAAAAGTACGACGAGCGGAAACAAAATCAGCCTCTTCAATATATCGTACCTGCATCTTGTACCAGGAACTAGAAAAGAGCTTTAAGAAAAACGAACGACTTAAAAAAATATTCATTTCCAAAATAATGGTGGATTAAGATGCTCACACAGCTATACTTACATACCTAGAGAGAGATTTCAGCACTCGCTATCTGACAGCAAGGCAGACAGCGTACCGTGATCAAAATCTATGAAATCAGCCAAATGGTGTGCGGTGGTGTGGTCAAACAGCTTAATGGAAGTTAATGTAACCTTCAGAGAAAGGCTTTCCCTTCTCTGGTCTGCAGGCTCTTGTACCTTTCAACAGTACTCTCCTCCATGCTTCATTTTTACAGAAAACCTCCAGCGATGTCTCTGATAAGCTTAATGTCTTGGGGAAATGGCTGGCTGCTGGTCTGCGCAGGGCTGCTGGAACCCACGGAGTGTTTTTTTAAATCACAATGTTTACATTCATTAGCACTTGTGTGAAATGTGTTCCTCTGCCTCTCCCGTCCAGCACTCTCTGCCTCTCTCGTTATCCATTTTTTCCTGCGCCATCTGCAAACAGATGCTATCGAGCGAAGAAAATGTTTTGTCTGCTTTCCATTAAGCTAGACAAACGGCCCCTTCAAGACGTTACATGTCCGCTGACAGAGAGCACAGTGAGAGCACCTGAGTGGGGTCTCTTAATCTCTGGAACGAGGTTCTCTGAGACTCCATAATCACATTTCAAGGAGGAGCTTCACAGAGATGAGCCTGAACAGTGTCGTACATGCACTGCTCTCTAATCCCAAGTGCATTTTTGAATAAAGCAAATGAGATCTATTTTCTGATAAAGGACTCCTCTCCCAGAGCGAATTGTTTGAATAACATATCAAATGTATTTCCTGAAACGTTTTTACATGACCTGCCATTAATAGCTGTGAGACACCATCCTGTCCACCTAACAGAAACATGCGGAAGACCTGTCTTGCAGGTCGGACAACACGCCTTCCTTAAATTAATGTGATATCAGTAAATAAATAACTGCCTTTTTGTTCAGAACAGTAGCATTACTGTGGTGACTTTAAACAAAAAAATCCATGCTTTGTCTATCTTGACAGTCAAACAAACTGAGGAAGCCACCGCCTGTCGTCCATTTTAGGCATGAAGATGACGAAGCTCGGGTTCCATCGGCTGAAATCGTTTTTAACAAGTGTCATTATGTCTGCCAATGAAGGTCCTGCCAGATTGGATATAATACATGCACTTACAAGCCAGACGGTCTGCAGTGTAGAGATAATCCAGTTGGCAGGACAGGCATCTCATCCAAATTTCATGTGAAACAAATCCCAATTTCCCACATGAGATCACAACTATTCAACAAACTCTTAGTATTTATATTTTACTGATTGTATTTATATTACTAAACTATAAAAATACTTTAGAATTACTCATAAAAGCTATTGTTCCATTTCCCCTTGCATGCAAATAGATTCTGTACGGATGTCTTAAATTGTCCTTCTCAATAATTTTCAGCTGATGTCATTATCGAGGCAGATTCGTTCAAACATTTTCTGCCTTATGAACAAGGCAGGTCAATCATTGAAACGAATGTAAGAGGCGAGGGCTGAATTTTGATCTGCCGCACATCTGGAAAGGTACCATCGCTGTAATGAACTTCCACAGATTCCAGTTCTGCTTGGTACGACGTTTTTGCATCTGCATGCTAAATGTCCGTGAAAGTGCTTTTTTTCAACTCGTACATTTCTTTGTGAAATTTGCCTGTTTTGCAGACGGGCCCAGTAATGCCTCACTTCCGTTTTATTACAAAAAATGCACACATGGTCTGCTGAGAATCCTTGTAAAGTCACGTTGTGCGGAAAATGTCTTCGTCTTTAAAAGTACGTAGTGACACATTATATTTCCTTTACATGATACTATGCCCTTCAGATTGGCTCCCACAGATGGCAGGGATACAGGCCTGCATTGTTAATGAAAAATATATAGGACGCTAGAAATTTCCGGAATGTTGTCACAGCTGTTTTCCTTTTTAACACCAGTGGATGTAATAAAAAATCTCAGAAAGTAGTAATTAACGAGCTGTTTTGGTGAGGAGAGGCGGAGCTGCACGACCAAGGCTTCTCAATAAGGGTCCACACGGTGATGATGATTTGATTGGATAAATCGACTTGGCAACAGCGTCCGACACGAGAACTGAACTTGCCCCCTTTGACGAGAGGGTAACACTGACGGGGGGCTAAATGCGAGGAGACGGATGGTTCTGGCTGATGAAAGGGCCGGCTGGTGGCTTCAGGCAGAGCGAATTAGATAACCACGGCCCCCCATGGGCCGGCTGGGCAGCCACTGACAGGCAGCATTAGGGCACGGCTGGTGAACAACGTCCGCCTGCCCGAGGAGTCGCAGGGTCACCGAGACTCACGCCGCTTTCCGTCTCGCCGGCCGCGATCAAACCCTTTCCTGCAAACGAGCTCCAAATCCTTTCTGTCACTCAATTAAACGAAATTTATTACAGGCTTCCTGCTGGGTGAAGAAGGCGACAAGGAAAGTCGGCTCGACCTTGGAATGGGGAGCGTGAGCGGCTTCTGGAACTCCTGGTTTCTAAAAAGGATTCAAACGAAATCTCGTTTAGATGTATGTCAGTTATTGAGAAGAATTTTTGTTTTTTTACTAATAAATGATCTGTGTAAAATATGGCTTCTACACTTGCTTTGTATTTCAGATTAATAAAACATTAAAAGAATAATGTATAATTACTCCTCACATTAAATGTTTGTGTGTCATATTTTAGCCAAGTAAACCCAACTTGTTTTGTTGGGGCTATTTGTTTGATATAAGCAGTGTGTTCATTTTTGGCACCTGATATGAAATCTACCTCCACCCATCGAAGAGGTCATCAGAAACTGTGGGTGCAGCAAACAAACTTCACAGGCCAGTGGCAAGACAGGCATGCATGTGAATTATGAGCTATGGTGTTACATTCTCATACGCTCTTCATTTTTGGTACAACCATAGATCATTCAGAGCATGTGGGCAGTCATGTCCTTCCATTCAGTTTGTTGAACTGCCGTTTCTTCTTGCAAGTCATGAACATCAAAAAAGGGATCATTTTCAGTTTTCAATAAAAAACAGCATATAAGGTGTGGACAGGGCAATCAAGATCATTCTACTGCTCTTCAAGGCCTCAGCAATAAGAAAATCCAGTAATTTACATTTTTATCATGATATGGTACCTCATAATACCGTATGACATCATTAGATGGCCAAAAACAGTAGCATCTCGGTCACACGTAGCTTCCCTTTGTCCACAAGCCTTCGAGTGTCTGGACTCTGAGCTTTGATCTGCTGCCTGTACGGTTCTGTATTTCCTATTCAGTCCGTGATGCTGTTCCTGATTACCAAGTGTGTACCTGGGTCTTTGTGTTCAGTCCCATGCACCTGCCACGTAATTCTGAAGTACGTGCCCCCACTTTTCTGACCCCAAGGAGTCCATAGAGGACACCACAGGATCATACATCACCGTCTGAGTGAAGGATCGCGGTTCATTTCAGCAGCCAGTCAGGTCACGGTGCACCGTTTAGTTTGGCTTCTCCAGTTAAACAAAAGAAGGTGAGATCTGGTTGGAGGATCATTATATGTCTGTGAAATTTTGCCACTCCGTAAAAGAATCGGTAAGGGCCGGCAATATTCCCCCGGCAGACGACAAATGTGACTGCATTTTTCTTACATTATTCAAACGTTTTATGCTACTGATTCAAGAAGTGATGAATTGATTGCCTGGCTTAAGGATTCTTCTAAAATGACATCAGTGCGCACATTTCAGTAATTATCTCGATTATTTTAAATCCTCTTGTACGCTTTCTTTCCATTTTTCTAATTGTTACGGGGAACATCTATTTGAATGACCTTTGCTTGTATTCCCGTGTTCCTCCCTGCGGCCATTTTGTTCAGCCACATCGCAGCTGAAATCCTCTATGTCACCGTCTGCTTTTGTGCTCCGCTTTTGCCAGGAATGTCATCCTGACCCTTATGCTAATTGTGAACACTTGTATTTTATGCTTCATTTGGGAACAGATAAGGCATGTAAATGTGTAGCTTAATGAAAATGTGAGTTTTTTGGATATAATCGCTGAAGGTATAATTACAACCAAATCATAAATTGTCTTGTAAATTTAAAAGGTCATTACGTTCTTCACATTCTGCAGTTTTATGATGACACCAGCAGCGATGCAGTGTGGGTCGTCAAACGCACAGTCAGTCGTCACTGTTACACTGTAACATTTAATAAAGCAAAAAAGCGTCAGGACAATGACAGCCTTCCCCATGCATGTTTATTAAGAAACAGGCAGCCTGCATCGACCAAATGCTACGAAGAATCAAGGGCTTCCGCTCTCCTTTGCCTGATCCTGACACTTTATCACTGTTTGTATCCAAACTACAGGAGTTTACACGTCGTATAACATGTAAAGACTGCAGAATGATACCACTTAATCATTAGCAGGTCCTGATGGATCAGTCATATATTAGCAATTAATTTTAGTTAATTACAATTTCATAATCATTGATGACACACAATATTTATTATCTTATGCAGTTTGGATTATAAAATTTTTTTCCACAGAAAACCAGCAGAGAATCTTCATTTGGTGTGAAAAACAGCCCCCAGTGAAACTACATATATGGAATTAAAAGCACCGTGAATATTTGTGAGGTGTATAAACAGGTATGACTGCAGCACCTCCACATCCTCCCCCCAACCCCTGGCCCCCCGATGACAGAATGGCCCGCCGACTTTGTTTGTCCCAAACACGGCGCTGGTGTCAGAGAAGAGTGTGGCTGCAGCGTTCAGGGCCTCCAGGGGAGCGCTCTTCTAAGTATGGCAGCCTTTCCGTGCCACAGTCCGGTTCCCCTTTCCGTCCCTGGAGGACGTGAGCCTAAACTAATTCTGAATGATTCATATTCGCGTTGTGTTATCGCGCATCGCTGTCCTGGTGTCGGCTTACCTCGCGCTCGTATAAATCACTTCAGCGCGTAAATAGCCTTTGGATACCTTGACCCACCCCCACCTCAGCCTGCCACACTTTTATGATCTCCGCGTATCGTTTTCACGGCGCTGTCTTATGTTACACCCATAATGCTGCGTCCGTACCTCGTGTTAGATATAAAATACAGCCATAAACGTTTACGATGCTCCTCACGCAGAAGAGATCACGTCTTTCCGGCTATCAAACTTTATTCTGAATAATGCTGAATCTATCTGTAGGCATATATCTCTAAGTGAAGCTTGTTTGCTCCTCTAACTATTTGTCATTTGTAAGTCTGCTGTCATCTTCTTCCATATATATCGCTGTCTGATGAACAGGCATGGAAGAGCTTCTTCTTAACGTGACGATGAAGAGAGATCAGGAGGAATGCCATACCTGAAGCTGAAACATGGGTTTCACTAAGGAGCTGATAGGTGCCTCTCAGAACTTATCAGAAGACCAGAACTTCTCCAGAACCTCATTCAAATGCACATTGGATCTACCTCTTTCGGCTCATAAGTCAGACAGGTCGGATTGTAACGAATCCATGATTCTCATGGGATAATGTCGCTCTCCCAACTTCATGCATCCTGTGGAGTAGGACTTCAAACCTCGATTCAGCATCCCCTGACTGTCGGGCCTCCCGGCGACGTCCTTGAAAACTGCAGATCATGGAAAAATGGCGGTGAATGTACCCAGCTGGTCAGCGGCACCATTACGAGCCGTGAGGATCTATATTTGAGTTTCTCATTCTGTTTCACATTCCCAGCGTGGCCACGGTCAAACTGTCCACCAAATGTCACTGCAACCGGATCATCACACGTGGGGATCACGTTACCCGGCAGGCGGCATCGGGGATCCGGAAGGAGCGGGCGAATCTCGCAATCCCTGCAGGATGTCGCTCCTTTATCGCATGTATACTGAGCCTTTACGGACAGCTCGCACTCCACATTGCATCATCCCCACGGATTTAGGGAGCTGACAGACACATCAGCCACATGCGCAAAACACCTGAGGAGGTACTGATGGAGGAGGTACAGAAGATGATTGCGCCCCATTCCTGCGAGATGTCAGCTGCCCCTGATGGCCAAAGCCAGGAAGCAGAGGAACACGGTAACTGGCAGCATTTCTGGTCCTTCTCCATTAGCGAATTTTCTTAGCACAGGAAGTGACCTTCTGGCAACAAAGGATGTTCATCGTGGGGAGGAAATGGAAAAAGAAACTTACCGAAGGAGAGAGAGGAGTGCAGAGGCTTGAAGAGGTGTGAGAGATTAGCTGAGCAGCTCGGGGCTCCAGGGCCAGCCCTGCAGTGGCGTTTTCCCATACACTCTGTTAATTTGTCTGTTTGACTGACCGTCCCGACAGCTCTCTGGCCTCCTGCCCGGCCCCGCACCCGCTCCCCCAGCGGGACGCCCCCCCTCACCCCCCACACACGCACACATGCGCAGTCCAGGCCCCAGCCTGAGATCCAGGCCCTCTGCACACTGTCATGGGGGAATGAGTGCCCATGGCCCTGCACGGCAAATCCAGGCCCCCCCTCCCACTCCCGGGGGCCCCCATCACAGCATGTGCCCCTCACACCATCACCACAGGGGGCATCATCCTGTGTTCAATTATCAGGAGGTTTAAAGGTGGCTTGCTGAGCCTAAGCTGTCTCTTCCCAGCCTGTGGTGTCTCTGTGGGCTGGGGGGGAAAGTCCTGGGGGGGAGCACAGCTTTGTGTTGTCTGAAGAACATTTGACAGCAGCTTTAGCAGCGGGTCCGGCACTGTTTCCACCACACCCCCTCCCCCCACCTCACTGTAACCACAGCATCAGCCTGCTGAAATAAACAAATCGGCTGCCGTTTGTTTGTCCATCCCCCGGGACTGAAAACACGCAAGCAAGCGCCAGGCCAGCTGCCCGGCTTGCGCTGCCCCCCACAGGACCAGAGATGGAGGTGCGGGTCGATGACCGCTATCTACCTCGAACACCAGGAGTTAGTCAGGGGAAAGACCATGGGAGACCCATGGAATCACGTAGTTATTGGCTACCGTACAGTTAAAGAGCACTTACACGCCCCAAAGGGAAATGCTGGTGAATTAGTGCCATTAAGACTTTTTAATATGTCTTGGTTAACCTGAAGGGAACATCTCTACAGTTAAGGTTTAGCCTCACATACACAGTAACATAAATCGTTCACCATGTATAAGAACAGCAGCAATCATTTTAAATCACTTGTAAATTGACTTCTTTAGAGTTAGTTAAATTATTGTTTATTATTATTATTGTTGGGGGCGGCATGGTGGTGCAGTGGTTAGCACTGTCGCCTCACGCCTCTGGGACCCGGGTTCGAATCCCCACCTGGTTCACATGTGTGTGGAGTTTGCATGTTCTCCCCATGTCGTCGTGGGGTTTCCTCCGGGTACTCCGGTTTCCCCCCACA
>JAODJX010000001.1:15505963-15527961 GCA_026776945.1 Isichthys henryi | reverse complement strand
CCCCCCCCCCCCCCCCCCCCCCCCCCCCCCCCCCCCCCCCCCCCGCCCCGGCGCGGGGCGGGGGGCCCCGGCCCGGGCGGTGGAGGTTTGGGGTCCGGCATTCACCTGGGGTAGCTAGAGTTGAGGGGAAATGTTTCCCTCATTATAGTGAATTTTATAAGTTGAGGTTTAAATCGTACAGCAGATTCCATTAGACTGAATGAATGAATATATGGTCATGGGAAACGGCTCATCTAGTCAAGAATATTCCGGCATTTCTTCAGAAGGGTCACGTCAGTATATTTCTCACATATTGGCCCAAAACTGACAACACGCTTTTTAAGCTGTTAAAATTGTCTTTATCAACTGCTATTAAATGTGTTTAGACTTCAGTGATTTACATTTTTTACAGTAAAGTTTTGAAAGTTTGTGGGGTGATACTTGTGAACATTACTGTAGAGAAACTAAGAAAGATTGAGTATAGTTTTGAACCCTGAAAAATAACACAATTTTAAACATGATAGCATGTTTCAAAAATTAATTTAGACCTGGCCAGTGGGACAGAAAAATGAGAGACAGTTCTATTCAATATCAGAAGTGCAGCTAAATGCAAGTGATGCTTCTGAAACCTCCTGTCCTGTTTACGCAGACAAACACCCTGCCGGTGTCTTGGTAACATGCCGTGAACATCTCAGAATCACCGGGGCCGGCATGGCGGCCGCACTTGTCTCCCGCTCACTTCCCCAACATCACAGTCATCGTCACTGAGCCGCCAAAGAGAGGCCAGCTAAAACAGGCAGTAATTAAGCCTCCCAGCGCTCATTAAAAACGCAGCTGTCTGCCACCGCGCTGCACAGAGCCACACTGAGCGAATGTAAATCCTCATTTTGCACATTTCAAGTGCAGAGGGTTGGCATTTGCCAGCTATGCAAAGTGCCAGGGCTCCACAATGTAACTACGGCCCAGAATGACCGGCCCGTCGTCCGCAGGCCAATAAAACGGGTAAAATTCATGAGATCGAAGGGCTTGTGCTGGTCTTAGACATGGAGCTTTTGAACAGCTTTCTTTCTTTAAAAATTCAGCCCGTGAGATATCCTTTTCAGATTAAGCAGGTACGATTAAGGAGGGGTTAAAGCACAGACACGGCTGCCTCATTTGGAGGAGAATGAATCTGCTGATTCATTGTGCTGCTGAACCAGCAAACTCCAGTGCCGGCTTTTAATGAGAGTTTGATGTAAATGAAACGGTTGTGAGCGCGAGGGGGATGGGGGAATTTGCTGGAGGTGTTAAACACACTGACAGGATGAGGACTAACTGCCACTGGTCCCAGCCAACATTCAAGCCACTAATTCGATGCCAGTTGGGTCCTAATTGACTCACCCAGGAGTCTGCCAAACATGGAAGAGCCTGACATCATTCGTTCAGAGCGTACAGGGGCATTATTGACCAACCCTCCCAGTTCACAATGCTTAACGCAGAATTGAATTCAACACTGGCTACAATATATATATATATATATATATATCTCCCGAGACATACACTACATATATTTAATTTGTTTACACAATCTGTGAAGTTTAGATTCTAATGTTCTGGTTCATTTTATAGGTGGAACAAAAGCTATGTTGTTACTTATATGTTTAGGAAACCTGTACAAAACAGCGAGGCGATGAAACGTCCACGAACATAACGGGGTGCGATTCGAGCCCCCAGCCCTGGCACAATGAGTCAATACACCTGCTAGGCATGTGCATGTATTTTTCTTTTGGCTATAAAAGATACATTCACACAAAGACAAGCATTTCGGACATAAATCCTCTAAGCAAATGAAGGAATTTTCAATTATAGTATCTGATAAACAAACAGTATATATTGCAAATAGATCAAATGCAAACACATTTGCATCAATTAGACCAACTCATAACTTGGGAAGCCCCCTGTGCTGTAATGTCTATACAGTATGACGGTACAGAAGTGCCTGATCTCAACAAAGCTATAAGTTGGGGGGGGGGGGGCTGGTAGTTGTCACCTTAAAACCTTCAGTGGGGGTGTCTCTGCAGCTAATGCTAATGCTAGTAAACCTTAGGGCTCTCCCAGGCAACCCTGCACTGGAGCCAAAAGGTACAGGTGCAGCCATATTTTCGTGGGGACCCCTACAGCACATATACCCTTACTGGGTCCCAAAGTAAGACGTTCACAGTGAGCTCAAGTAAAGAAAAAAACCACCAGGGTGACCAACCACGGACGACGCTGAGGGGAGAAAGGGAGGAAACAGAAAACAGCTCCTTCTGAGGGCAAAGTTAGGCTGTGGGGGGGTAGGACGATCGGCTGGGAAACCTGAAGGTGCTGCACGGAATGCAGATGCTGGCAAGGACAGCGTAAGCGAGAAAGCTGGAGAAACAGGGACAGGTATACTGTGCCCCGATACAGCGCCTCTTACAGGCAGGTAAGGGAATTGTTCCGTCAGTCACTCAGCCAGAAAGCTCCACCCAGGTGGCTCCTGAGTTTAACTGAAGTGTGTAGGAGGTTCTGTGGCTCATGCAGTGCGTTACTCCTACAGATCCTGTGCTACTCCAAACACATTTACTCTGTAAACTCACAGCCAGTGTCACACTTTGACCACTTGGGGGCCCCTGCCAACAAAAGCATCGCTCCACCCCCCCACATGATGCGCTGTCCCAAATCTGCTCGGATCCGACCCCCCCTTCCCCTGATATCCCCCAACACAAAATGTCATGCTTATCTGTGGATTTCACGCTCTACGAAGATGTCATCAGAATGCCGTCACAAATCACATTGCGGGCACCAATCTGCAGCAAGATGTCACAATATAGCCAAGCAGAGCATGATGGGATATGTTTATAAGGAGAGGTCAACCTGGATTCTACCCATTTTACTCAATAAATATACAAACACTAAAAAACAAAAAGAGGATACAGTGCTGATTTGGCAGGGATTTGACCTCACCGTATATTTACTCCATGTTGTTAGACCATTAAGAGATCAGATGATGGTGTCCCAGTCAGTCAGAGAACTGTCAGGACTAAGCCAAAAGTATTGGAACTACTGTCAACCTTCCTAGGAGTCTCGATGGATGGCAGTGTGATCTTCTCCTTTGTATTATTTCCAGTAATATATCAAGAACCTTAATTCACACCTTTTATTACATTTTCTATAGTGTGTAAAATCTTTAACACTCACCTATTTGACTTCTATCAAACACCATCTATGCAAATACACAATATTCAAATCCCCAGAGTTCTGGATTAGGTTATGTGACTGTAATTTGCTTTAGTAATTCCAATCCTCCTGTGTTCATAGATTCTGCTGTAGTTCAGTTTAATTGCAGATGAAAGAGATGCCAGTTGCTAGCTGTGTCTGTTCGCCGGCTGAATGATAATGGTGCTATATTAGTGGCGACACACCGTGATTGGTCAGACGAGGGAGGCGGGCTTGAGTCAGTGCGGGTGACCCCCAGACTCTTCAAAGTAAAATGCTTTCTCTTCTATTACATGGTCTGCGGAAAAAGACAGTCTGTCTTCCGTCTTTTGTGTGGCGCGCTTGCGAGGGTTTACCAGGTGTTAATGATGTGATAGAGATGGCGGCGATGCCCGGGAATGACCCCACAGCTCTCAGGAAAATAAGGGATGAGCCGTCATTATAAAGAAAGACAAGAAAGAAAGGAGACGATGCAGATGAAGACTTTGATGAATCATCTGTGTGCGCCCAGGAGTTTGTGTTGAAAGCTTCTGAGTTGACATAGTATTTTTTTAAGAGGAATGGTCCCATGTGACAAATGTTTATCTGGGATGGATCATTTTCCTTTGACTGTGAACCCTTGCAGAAAGTGTTACTTTCTGTTCCTTAACCTGGAGACAATTCCAGGTGGTTCCCTGGACCAGGGGTGCCGCTACAGATTTTGGACCCTATGACAGCATATCATACTGGACCCCCAACCGAGACCAATCTAATTAAGCTTCAAAATTTTTAGGGCCCCTGAATCACAGGGGCCCCTGGAATCATGCTGACCTCCCTCGGTTATGGCAACCCTGATGCCAGAGATATAGGGAGTTCTAATAACCTAGCTGCATGAATGGGGTGCAGGAGGAAATCAGAGCATGCAGAAGTCAAACAGGCTCCAAAGATGCACAGAGGAATCAGGGTTTGAAACCTCAACGCTGGATGCATGAGGCATGAGCGCTACCTGCTGAGATGCCAACTGTCTGAAACGCCGTTTTTTTTTCCTAAACTGCTTTATTTCATAGCTGGCATAGCTTTATGGGTTTCCGAGCCTCCCGTCTTTCATAAACATAAAAGGGCTTGAATTACAGCCACGATTCAGTGACTGATTACAGCCAACGCTGCGACTTGCACATCCACGCGGCAGATTCCTCAGGATCACAGGTGACGTGTCTGCTGCTAAAACCTGCAGCCGTTCCTTCATATCCCGCTGTGACCCTCTGAGCATTAATGGGACATGACATCTGTACAGTTCAAACACAAACACCTGGCTCTGCCCGTGTGGGATGTCTGGCACACTAATGCCCACTTCATGTGACCCATGAAAGCCACTCTTGCTTTCAGCTTTCTTCCTTGTTTACACCCCCTTGTGGTCAACAGCAACCCCGTCCCACCCCCCCTCAGCCATCTGTGACGCCTGTCCGTATGAGCTAGGCAGCATCCCGGTATGCCACGCCCACATTTGTGTCACATGACCTGGGAAGAGTACTTTGATCACCCACCTGACACATCCCTGTGTGGCTGCCAGGTGAGAGTCTGCAGACTGATTTAGTCCCGCCACCTGAAGGCAGAGACAGGCACTGTTTACGACTCTCAGTCTGCTTAAGCTCACCCCATCACACGTCAAACCCCTAACCCTGCCCTCTGCCACTCGCACACTTTTAAAAGGTTTCCATAATCAGCAGTATCACAAATAATGTTTGTCGAGTCAGGAGCCGTTTCCGTGGAGCCACATGTAAAATTCAACGGCTGGAGGCGCACGCAATTATACACGGCGCCGCATCGGGCCGGGAATGCGGGACCGGTGGGATCGGCGGTCCGGAACATCAAAAGCCGTTCTCGGCCCAGGCCGGATAGGGACGGCCTTCACAGCGGCAGCTGCTCACAGACGCCCGGCTCTTACTGCTCGCGGGTTAGGGGTTTCCCAGGGGTCCGAGGTCCAAAACTGAGGTTATTTTCTGTTCTCCATTTCATAGCAGCCGCTCAGGGCTCCACTACACTTTCAGGAATAATGTCGAAAGCACAGCAATGCTGCAGAAAAACCCTGAAGGAGCAAACTCCTATCATCTCAATGGTGAATTTGAGAAGGATTCACTTCTATGAAAGCCAAGGCTTGCATCGAACGCTACTTCCATAAGCAAATATAATTAAGCCATTTTACATAGTTGAAACTGATACAGTTATCTCACTTGAGCAGTTCATTATTGTATGACTTTTACATAGGTTTATATTCTGGTTTAAACAGTACAGGTCGATGCCCATGTGGTGCTGCAGGTAAGCTTTACCACCAGTGCCCCCCCCCCCACCATCATCATCTGAGACAAAGGGAAATCAGCTCGCTAAGTAGGCGCCCTCTCAGAAAATGGCACCCTAGGTGGCTGCCTATGAAACCTAGAGGGTTGATTGGTTGAGTTTATGTTTGGTAAATATCTCCATTTTCATAGTCAAAATTCATGGACTGTTCTACAATATGTACAATACTGAATGTCACTCCATTTCGTCAGAAGGGAGCAGCTACCACTGGGACCTTAGTCACCCTTAGCCAGCACCAACACGATCGATCAGTTGGAGTCATCAAGACAGCAATCTCTCACACCGAAGCCACTCAGACATTTAACTTTATTTTTTCATTTGTACGTAAGTTGTAAGTACGGATATTTTCGCCATGTGGTGAGTTAATTTGCTCTTCTCTTCCCTGGGTTTTAATGGCACGCTGTGCTTTGCGGATGAGAAAAACAAAACCAGCATTTGAAAAGAAAATACTAGCGTTGTACTTCAGCAGACCTCGTAATCCCAAAAGGCGGAGTTATCCAAACAAGTGGCCTCCACTCCCAGCCGGCCACGGCTCTGCTGCGCTTCCAGCATCCACCTCAATCCGTACAAAAGCCCTGGGAGCCTCCCTGCTATTTTCAGATCCCCCCATCCTTATGCTCAGGAAAATGACAACATTTCGTTGGTATCGTATGGCCTGACTGCTCTGGGGGTTTGTTTCTTCGGATTATACAGTTGTTTTTGACAATATTAAAAGAAAAGTAATAAAATATCACGTTAAGCGTAGGAAGGCCGGCCTAGAGGAGACTTATTCTTGTGGGGATCTTTCTGAGTGGAACACTCTAACAATGAAATGAAATGAAATGAAATGAAATGATTAAATGAAATCGTGTATTACTTTCCAATTTGTTTTGTCTTTTTAAAAGCTACTAAAAGTTTTCTTACAGTTAGAGACATTCTTTTTAATGGACCCTGATGTTTCACGTTGACTGTCATGTGACACTTGGACATGAAAAAAAGCAATGACTTTAATGACGTGTTGTTTCCTAATTTGTTATGTTCTCTGCTACTAAAACTGTTCTCGCAATTAAAAACGTTTCAGTGGGTTTCACACTGACACTGGACCTCAAGAGAACCAACCATGCAAAGTAGCCATCAGAGAGAGGCAAAGTTAAACAAAGGACAAGTACCTGAATGTGGCAGACAGAAGCAAAGCACTTGTTTTCCTGGTGCTTCGTCCGACTGCCATCACACAGGTGTTCCCACAATGCACTGGGCAAGCATTCCAATGACCCCGTCTCTCACCATCCACTTTCTGAAGACCCGCAGTGACTATGTACAGCTGAAAGGTTGTAGGGAAGGATGTGGAATGAAAGTGAAACGACAGCACATGTATACTCAGAGAATGGTGACTTCATTATGCTATTCACCGCACTGCTAATCACAATGATAATGAAATCATCTTTAATAAAATCTCTACACATATTATTCAGTAATTGTTAGAATGCTTAGGCCGAGGACTGATTGGCTGAAGAGTCTTCACACCTGGATTTGAACAGCTGACCTACAGGTTACCCCAAAAACCTGCATACACACCGGCCCTTTGTGGATAAGATTGGCCAACCCTGGCTTAAGTAGTGACTGGAAAAGGTTGTGGAATGTACCATTCTCACTGCATCTAAGGGGGTGTCCACACTAGACCACTCGTAAATTTCAGTTGTATAATAATGTGCTATGCTGGCCCATCACACTTGTAAATAGGTGTATGGCATGCTGACACAGTGAGGTACACAGATCTTAACACTGTAAGAATCTCATCTTCCCATCATGCTTTGCTGAGTCTGTATAAGGTTACCTGTAACAGATGACCTCTCCGTTACCCACCTTAGCACAGCTTAGTTTGCACATTCAGCAGATTTGCACAGATAAAAAGGGCGCAAATAACTGTATTTATTTCAGTGAACATTTTCATGGAGTGCTTTTCTCCAACATAAGCTGAAACAGCCACTGTGCAATATTTAATGCAATGATAGTAGCGTGAGACACCCATCTGTTTTGGTCTTCTGTTGCCATAAGGTATTGAAGCTAAAAGCGATCCAGAGGACATGAAGGTTCCTTTAAAGGTTTCAGCACAGACTAATGGTGGAGACTGAGGGGGGGTGTATGGAAAAGTGCCCGAATAACTTATCGTGCTGTGTGATTTGTAGACGATTTGTCTGTGTATTTTTAATGTACTTTTGGCGATATTCTTATTTCTTGTCATTTGTTTGAAGAATAGGGTATGCCACTCTTTGGTATTAGCCATTAGTAGGGATACACTATAAATGGCGGCCATTTTGCAACACTGGTTACTGTCTTTATCTAGTGGGTATATGATGAGGAAATAAACTCCTTTGGTTGTGCTGCATTGAAAATAGTCTCATGCATCTTGCTGTGAACCCATTCTGCTAACCGGCCAGCCTAACATTACCCATATCTCATATACAGACATCACCGTGTGTTCATGCATGGTGTACAGTCAGGCGCCCTTAAGCTGCCCAAATATGATCGAAGGCCTCAGCTTTGCCCCCCTGGTACGTATAAGAAGTGGAGAGCTTCTTCCAGCCACAGAAGCATGGCGTGAAACGAGCACGTTCCTTCCTGTTACCTCACCTCAGCACAAACCAGTAAACTGGACTCATGGCTCCCTGTGTCTAGAGACGTATCAGCACCACTACCCCAGGGTTTGCCAGCTTTGGTCAGCTGGCTGGAGTGAGATTTTCAATTTGAGACAAGTCTGCCTTGTAAAGAATCTATAGGGTTTAGAAAGTACCCCAATGCTTTTGATGTAGCTAATTTTAGGTTTATAATGGAATAATATAGATTTGCCATAGGACTGCTTGTGTGAGAGTCTGAAAGAGAGAGGTAGAAACAAACGAAGGGCAAACGCCTGAAGGCGGCGGGCAGGAGTGAAACACTCAGCACATCTTGTTTTCCTGGTGCTTGTCCGCGTGAGTGTATGATTTAGAAAACTCCTCAAGCAGGCTGGGCATTCACACAATTGCACATGCATGCAATATCCCGCTCCAGAGGCCAGAGTAGCTTGCCTTTCCCCTTTTTTTCAGCTCTCTTGCGAGTTTTAGACTCATTTGGTCTGGAAAAGGCTGGATCTGTGGGTCGGAAAAGTAATCAGGGCCAAAATCAACACAGTGCCTCCCTCTGGGAAGGCTTCGGCAAATTGGTCCCTGGAACAGTGGCCTGGTTGATGCAGGCCTGCGCAAAGCCCTCGGCTCCGGGGCTGGAACGGACTTATGAAATCAGAGACGGCCGCGGCAATTCCAGTTAAATGGACAAACCCCGGATGAGACTGAAGCAGCTCAGATTGTAAACTTTCCTGTGTAAACACAAGAGCCATTAGGAGACTGTTTGCGACGCATTAGCATGTAAGGTGGCATTAGCATGGAGCTCAGCTTCAGACACACGCAGGGTCTCCACAGATCATAGGGTCAACCTGTCAGGTTTATTGCAGGAGATTGCTATACTTGTGAATTTTTTTTACCACTAGTCTGCAGTGGGAATATAGTTCAGTGAAAATGAATTATTTGATAAGTTGGGTTCAACATACCGAGATTTATGCTGCAAAAAGAGAGTCATCCAAATAAACCAGAAAATCGGAAAAACAAACTTTTTGAAAGCAAAAATTTAATCAGAATGAGAATATGCTTTTATTATCTTGGAGGAAATTGATTGCATATACAGACTCTGCACCGTACACAGCTAGACAAAAATAGATAATAGTGGAACCAGCAAAAAGGTGGGCCTGTCTTATAACAATTTACTTGCCAACAAAATCACAATACAGTCTTAACTATGTATTTTTATAAGTGACCCACTGCATTACTCAATAGCACATCTCCTCCGACTGATCTATCCAGGCACACAGACCTCTCAGACACCCCGGTTTTATCGGTCTGTACTGCTTGCTGTGAACCGTGAATGGGTGGGGCCTGAATTCTGTCTGGGTGGGCACAGGACCGCCTGGGTCGCCGCAGTAGGACAATACACAGTGCTGCATACGACAGTTTCTATTCAAAAATAAGTAATTAGTAAACATTTAAAGGTAGTAATATGTGTGTGTGTGTGTGTGTATGTGTGTAGTAAATGACACAGTGTACTTCTCAAAATCGCGGCAGTGATTCCCTAAAACACCACACAGATGAAGACGATAAGGAAATTACAAAAGTCAGATGGTCGTCATGCACTTAGAAGTGTCATTTCTAGAAGATTCTCTGATGCTGATGTGATGCTGATGATAGTTCTGACAGACACAAGCACAAAGTGTCAACTGTCATCTTAGAAGTACGTTACTCTCTCAACTGGGGATGGCACAGTGGTTCACACTGTTGCCTTATACCTTTGCAACCAGGGTTCAAGTCTCCTTCATGGCTCCATGTGTGTGTAGTTTGCATGTTCTCCCTGAGGAGTTTCCACCAGGTACTCCAGTGACCCCTGCCCCCCACAGTCCAGCAACATGCTAATTGGAGTTGCCTAATTGCCTATAGATGTGCATGTGTGAGAGACAGATGTAAGAGAGAGGTGTGTAAGTGCGCCTTGCATTGGGTTGGCACCCCATCCTGGGTTGTTCCCCACCTTGTGTCCATAGGTTTCCAGACCTCCTCTGCAACCCTGAACAGGACAGGTGGTTACAGAAAATGGATGCATGGACTATTCTCTCAACCGTTGATTTCATTCATCCCCACAAACCAGCTTTATAACCAGTCAATGAAACAAAAGACCAACTCTGGCTGACCAGGAGCATGTAGCCAATTTGTATAGCGTATTTAGAATAAGTCAATTCTCAATCAACGGTTGTGGATAGAGTACCTGCTAAGATATGATGTAATTGCATCACCAATCCTGGGATGTGTTTTATCACATCTTGGTGATAAAAAAAAGCTGGACCATGAGACTTCGTTTGAAGACCAGCCGTTTGATCAAATTCTGTCTGATTCTTCAAAAAGCAAAGTATTCCCTTTGTTTATTGTCAAGTCATTTTTACTGTGGCCACTTTCGCCGTTCAAACGGACGTGACGCAGTAATTACCTCCATGGCATTTGACAGTGGTGGCATTTAAGGTGTAATTTAAATAAAGTTAAAGCCCTTTTCCCTCCAGTGCTGCTACGGTGTGCCAGATATCAGCAGAGGGGGCCGAAGGGTCGGTCAAGTAGGGGGAGCAAATGTAAACAAAGGTTGCTTATCTGGCTTTTTCTTAATCACCCCCTGGCTTGACGTATCGGTCACGACCGAACACCGAAACCGCCAGCTCTTGGTTTGGCCTGTCGACAACCTCCTCTTGACCAGGTTAGGCAAACAGCCCAGACGGGTCACCCATGAGACAAGGCCCCGAACGAGGTGGATCGAGCGCGTGTCAAGAGGTCCCACAGAGAGGCGACGGCTGCGCAGCGTGAGCGCAGATGTTCGGACAATGTCTCTGCGGTACTGCCGCAGGCCCCCGGAAGCCTGTTGCATTGTCTTCGCCGTAAAAAAGGTGGCTAATTGAATTTTAATATACCACTAATGCAGAGCTCCTTTGGATGCCCCATCTTTTGTTGATGGACGGGATTAGCAGATTAGACAAATGTTTTACTCCTCGTGTGAGATGTTCTTAGGCGTCTAAAAAAATGCCCGTCTGAAAATCTCTCACGCAGCTGAGCCAATTAAATGAGCGACATGGTCCTCTCTTAGGTTACATTGCCCACGGGAATGAGAGAAAAAAATTATAACCACGTTTAAAATGTCTGTCCACTTAGTAAGCGGCTAACAGGCCAACTTAGCATGACGTCTGGAACATAAGGTGACTGAAGAGGTTGCGGGTATTTGCGGTTCAACACTTTTAGCTGGTTTGGGATCCTTATTTCACACTTTTGGTTCCCCAGGCAGATAGCTTGTGTTAACAGAGTGCTGTCAGGCATTGCGACTTGGGGAAATGGGCCGTTTGCACATGAGCCATAGATAACATGAATCTCACTACCTGAACTACGAAGGAAATGCCCTTTATTCTGAAAAACATTAATTTCAAATGCCCTGGACAGTGCGTGGAGAGGCAGATGTAGCTAAAATCAGCATCTCTGGGACAGAAAACACACACGCATCCAGTTTGGGTATAACTGAAATGCAATTTTTCACCTGTGACGGAAATGCATGTCTCCCTCGAAGCAGGAAGACAGACAGGAATAAAATGGCAATGCTTCTATATCCCAGTCCTTATCCCAGTTCACCACCAACACTAACGACGTGGAAGGGAATTCTGTCAAAGCTACATCCTTGAATTTCTTGAAATTCCATTTTTAGCTTTAGAAAACATTCCAGATCCAAGTCTGTGCTTTCATATAAATGAAATAATTTTTTTCAGAGAATCACAGTGCAGCTCATTTGTACGAGACGTATAAAATCCTCAACAAGCGCGTGTGTCTTCAGACGATTCTGAAGGAGGCTAACCATTTCTAGTGAAAAACGGTCTTTACTATTCAGTTTGTTTAAAATATTTTTTTTTTCCCACACAACGAAGCCCCCGTTTGCCCTTAAAGTTCTGCTTGTGCATTTTAGTGGAGGATAATACATAACCTGAGATCATTTTCCTGGTTCCTTTCAGATCCAGGCCTTCCCAGCTACTCTGTTGCCTTCAAAGAGCAGGTATCTATCCCAGAAGACCCCAGGGGGCCCATGATTGAAACTTCCAGAGCACGGCCCAAGTGCCAAATCTTATAAAGAATGTAAGAGCAGATACATACATTATTCAGATTAAATTTTAATGCCTAAGACATGTCCGTTCCAAATAAATAAAGAAAGAAATAAATAAAGTTGCTCCTTTTAAAGATTTACCCAGTTTCGGTCAGATAAATTCTATTTAAGAAAAAAACAAAATTGATCCTGAAATCCGGTTAGTTAAGTCACCTTGTGAGAAATAAGAATTTCAGAATGGAATATGAGTTAGCCCGAGACTGCAGTCTATAAAGTCTTTTTAAAATGGTTTTTCTTTTTCAAAACTGTTTCATTTCTCTTGATTTGGTGTGACTGGGCTAAACTTTCAGAGCCCTCAGCATAAGAGGGCTTCGCAGTCTCGTTCCGACCCGGAGGTTTTCAGATGTAAAATCAGCGGCCCGTTAACACGGTGCCAGCATTAAGGGCTGAAAGAAAAACGGATACAGTTTTATTCATAAACTCATTCCCCGTGGGCCAGACCGATGCTGCTAAGCTAACAGACCCTCACGCGTCACTAAAAAAGCTGAATTTCCGAGAATTTGAATGGTGACGACATCACCTGTCCTGCAAAGCCTTTCAGGACGTGGGGAGAGAGAAATGACAGACTCATTTGTTTACTGTCGTCCGTCTCTTTTAGCGTATTTATCTGGATGCATCGACACAGTCGGCACATTGCCCCAGGACAAACTAAATTTCCATCAGTTACACTGCTATGCTCAGATAACAGATTTCACCAAAAATTTATATTTTTCACCAAAAAAATTACTCACTTCCTATTCCATCCAATTCCATAAGAAAGCTGGTGCTGGAATGTAAATGTAGGGATTTTCTGTGCGTCCCTGTAAATACTGATGCCATTGCCAGTCCGTTTACACTCTCCAGTCAGGAATGATGGACGTCTATCTGATTCTGTATTTTTTTCCCAGGCTATCCTGAATCCTGCCACATCCCTTGAAGTCCTGATCTCCTCCCAGCCGCTGCGCTCCTCTGCTACCCAGCAGGCCTGCGGATTAAATTTATGGCCACTGTCGAGACATCTTACAGGCCGGAGAGGGAGAGCGGCCGTCCAGCCTCCATTATCTTTCCCAGGAGGCTTAGAAATCCATGCTCTCGTTACTGACTTGTGGCACAGCGGGCTACTTATTTACATCTGCGGCGCAAACCTCACATCCTGAAAATTTACTAATGTGCAACTTATAAATGCGGGTTATGAAGGCAAGTACTCAGATTCATTAAATTATCTTAAAAATATAACTTCAAGCCATGTGCTTCAACCTCTGCAGGACAACTCAACCATATGAAGTTATTTATATGTGATAACAGTCGTATTTCATCTTCCCAACGCTTAATATAATGTCATATGAGACACGTAACAATGGGAGAGACAATGCTGGGAAAGACACTATACAATAATTTATATATAAGAATTTATCAAGCCAACCAATCAACAGAGTGTCATATAACATCCACTGCACGATCTACCATGTTTACGCTGGTACTGTTATAAGAACTTTTATTATAGACATGATTTTAGCAAATGATATAAACTGCATGTAGGGAGACAACAGTAATCGACTGATTAGACTGGAAAAAGGGAAATAGCAGTGTTAGTAATACGTTCCGGTCTAAGCGTCTGCGAAACTGCCCTCAGTGTAGTACAGAAAGGGGACAGGAGCATTTAAACTAATGACCATGACAGATCATCCTTGTGAGAAATCACACGCTCACATTAGACATCGGAACAGGCTGAACACAATGCCTTCAATCTTTAGAATGGGACAATAGCCTATCCTTAATCCTTCTGCGTCTCTTTTGTAGTTGGAGACGGCCCCCATCTCTATTACATGCCTCCTTTCCTGGAATCTCTTAGAGAACCATCTACAAGCTTTTTTTGACTGTAGGAGGGGTGTGGTCCGAGGCAGTGGGTCGGTAAATCAACAGTGGGATAAAACACGCATGTCAAACATTTTCGTCCAAAGACGTCCATATAGTAATTAGTACCAAGCACCTTGGATTAGTAATGGAAGTTAGAGAACTAGCTAGTGGTTAGTAACTAGAATTTTGAGTATTGTTAGACACGTGTTTATGAGTTGGATTGAACTTCAACTACATTTAACCATGTCTGTCTGTCCAGAGCATCGTGAAAGAAGCAGCCCAGGTGGAGAATTTGGCCCTGGACATAATTACACCAAGTTCATTGACAGGATTCTTATGAAGTTGCACACAAGTGGTGGAACCAAAAATATTTCTTCAAAGATGATCAGGGAGCTGGCTGACTGTGTTTCTGAGCTGGTCTCAGCAGTGATTCCAAGTCGTCTTCATCTTAGAGAATAACCAGCATCATTAAAGTACAACTTATCAAAGACAAAACGGTTCTCCTCCTGAAATCCTTGCTCCTGTTTGATGATAGTCTGGGCTGTTATGAGTGCTACTGGCGTCGCGTTCTCCGGCAGGATCACCGAATAAAAGAGCGGGAACACAAGGGTTAAACAAAAAAGTTCTCCACACTACTCCCAGCATCATCCTTATACTGATATTTTCCATCCAACTTTAAGTGCGCCCCAATTTCGGCGACAGGGAGGGATTAGCGCCGAGTGGAAGCCACTATTTTGGCCTCAGATGATGCACTGCCTAGGAACCTTGGGAAAATGTTTGCGGGAAGGTTAATGAATTTTGATCAGTGTTTACCACAAACACAGCCGTGCCAGGGACCGGCGCTGCCTTGAAGTCAGTGGCCGGGGGTCAGAGTTGGGATGTCTCAGAGACAATGAGGCTGATTAGGATTGCAAACACCAACCTGCGCAACTCCGTGGGCTGCGGCAAGAATTTCCCGACGTTTTTATTTCGTCCGGGGCTTCTGTCTGGATGAAACGAACGCACAGCCTGGAATACAGATTCAGGGGCAGGCAGACGTTTCGGTTCTTAGAACAGAAATATATATATATACGTGCGTGTGTATGTGTGTGTGTGTGTGTGTTTGTGTGTGTGTGGATTATGTTTATATTTCATTGTGGGGACCAAATTTCCCCCATCACGTGATAAAAACTTCTTAGTTTGAAATTGTGGGGACAATTTTTCAGGTCCCCACAAAGATCTGTGACAACTAAAAATGCCAATTGTCTTTTATTTTGTATGGTTATGTATGGTTAAGGTTAGGGCTGGGTAGAAGTTAAGGTTGTCTTTGGATTAGAGTTTTCTACTAGAAATGAATGGAGAGTCCCCACAAACCTGCGTGTGTGTGTCTGAGTGTGTTAGTGTGTGTGTGCGTGTGTGTGTCTGACATTAACGATTTGCAAGTCAACAGATTATATTTTATGACTTCACACAGTTTACTAAAAGATAGTAAATATAAATAATTTAATGATTCTGACTCTTTACATTAAAACAATTTAAAACTAAATACCATTTCAGAGAATCATTTTCAGCCCAAACAAGTTTTAGATGTATGTTTAACATTGACCAATGCGATTCACTACTTGTCTAACACACACTGTATGTCTCTTAATATACCTTAGACTGCTTCTAAACTGCTTCTTATCAACTAACTAACTAACTAACTACAGGACAGAAGCCTAATTTACTCTGAAACGCAGCTTGTGGGGAGAAACCTGGAAGCATGAGCCTTCTAATGAGGATTTAATTTAGGGTAAATCCCAGCGTGGCCACTGCCGTTTAAATTTCATGGGCTCGTTGGGGGGGGGCACCTATCCTCTGGGTGATGGGGGTNNNAGGACAATGAGTGAGCTCTGTGTCCCCAGCGACGGGAGTCGAGTTGGGCAAACTGAGTGGACAGCTGCGGTGGGAGGAAGCGGGGGGGTGGGACTGGGGGGGAACGCTGTGGGAACAGCCTGGCAGGCCGCCCAGCGACTCGCGAGGGGCCACCGTGCGACGCCATTTGCAATTCAGATCACGGCATCGGCGGGCGAATCAATGCAGCCGCATCAATCTGCTGAAGGCGAATGTCATCTGCATTTGATTCCTGACCCCCCCTCTCCTTTTTCTGCGGTCCCCAACACTGCGGCCATTGTCTCCCAGGACACCCCAGCTTCGGTCACACGTTTCTGCCAAGTATCCCACATTAGGCGAGAAAAACCCACAATTCAGGGGCCCCTTTCCACCGCGGAGGCTGTAACCGTCACTGGGCGAGGCGGCGAGCTGGTCTGAGGTCGTCAAATAAAAGGGCCTGGAGAATAGGGACGTTTAGACACAAGCCAGCGTTAACCACCGTGCTCATTATTGTTATTTTCCATTTTGTGTTCATTTAAGATGAAATGTCACGTTGGATAAATTAGCCGTGTTGGAGGGGACACTCTTCCCAGCCCCTCCCTGACGAACATCCCTACGGATGAACTGTAAATTCCTACCTGGGAATGTTAATGTTGGCCGGATGCTCGGCAAGTTACCACAAGCTGTGAGAAACAGGCCTGTGGGTGATTTGGACCTTTTCAACAAACTGTTATTGAGGGTACATGGATAACAGAGACAAAAAGCTTATTCTAATAATTATTTATTTATTATGTTGCCTGGTCTATATAATGAGCATATTACAAATGTGACCCTCCAGCACAAAACCGTACGGAAGTCGCATGGCCGGTTTTTTAGATATTTTTTGAGGATTTTTTTGTGCTCTTTCATTTGATACTATAATCCTAATTTCTAATTTTTGACCCAAGTGTACAGTTTTGTGCTGGAGGGTCACAAATAATCTTTTACCACTAAACTTACCCCAAGCATGTTGACTAGCACAGTTAATAATATAAGTTGATAAGAAGGACCAGAAAAAGCCTTGTGTTTGGCCAATTTAAAACAGTAATCTAAACAGCAGCTGTTTGCCCAATCGGCAAACAGAGCGACCCTTTAAAAGATCAGCTATTTTTCTAGTCATGCAAGGATGCCGTCTTAATAGCATTAGTGAAGGCTGACTTGTTAACAATCGCGCTCATTTATCAAGGTTTCTTAAGCCTTACCAGAGAGGTAAGGCTAACCTGAAGGCATTGCGTCGCACGGGCTGCACCCGATATTTACACCGTATGCTATTTCTGCCCTGATTTTTGAAATGCAAAGAGGACACATCAGTTCAGCTACAAAAGGGAGGGACCACGTTTCATCAATATGGCATCTTCACTCAGAGCAGAAGGGCCCAGTTACTACCAAGTTTCACCTTATCCAGTTAAGGGACGATAATTTTCCCATTGAATAATGGATTTGAGTAACTTGTATTCATTCACATCCAATTTATGTCATATTCAGATATACAGACAGCAAGATAAAACCATGTATTCTGCTTTACCTACTCCATTGAGCCAATAAGTTATTTATGTAACTATCTGCAAGTGCTGTTAAGATTTACGACAATAAATGATTAGATTTTAGCAAAAGCAGCTGGAGCATATTATGTCTTGCTCTTACTCTCTTAATGTAATGAAACTTGACAGAATCATGATAGATATATCGAAGTGTGCTGACTTTTGGGAAGCATAGAAGAGGCAGGTGAGACTATCCATCCATCTTCTGTAATTGTTTGTCCTATTCCAGGTCATAGGGATTCCAGAACCTAGGGGTACAAAACAGGGAACAACCCAGGACTGGGCACCAAGCCATCACAGGGGGCACACACACACCACTCATTCACACGTGCATATCTACAGGCAAATTGGCAGCTCCGATTAACCTCTGCATCTTTCTGGACTGTGGGGGCAAACTGGTGGAACTATATTTTGATAATTATTAGTTACCTTGAAACACTGTAAAGTTTAAGATGTGTTTGTCGGTCGCTGAAAGCTTTATCCCTTATAGGTGGCCTTTCAAGGCCGGTACCACCACGAGAACAACACGCGGACCATTGTTCCAAGTTCAAAACTGTGCTGACAAGGTAAACTGGTGAGATATCGGTATAAGGAAATTAACGTTGGAATCTGGCCACTCGCATAACCTCGCTTTCTAATTATTTCCGAAGCTAAAGCGAGGCCGATGTCTATGGAAATAAGCTGGGCTTCGGACGACTTCCTCTCCTTCTTGAAACCATTCTGAGGTTTTGTGGCCATGGTATTATTAGCCCTTTTTACTGGCAGCCAAGCCCCCAACCTGTGGTGAGCCTACCCCTGCAGGATACCCAGCTGGGAAGAGTTTACCCCACGTCCGAAGGTTTCCTACATGGAAGTAAGTTTAGCACAGCTTGCACTGTCTGATCACAGCGGCGGTCTACAGCCATCTCCCCCAAGTTAGTACACCAAATATCTGAGCAAGATGTCATTTTCTCCCAACACTGTGGGTCCAGCCCCACCAAAGACATCTTTAGCGTTGTATTAGACCTGTTTAGCCCTCACTAATATAAATCACACGTTTATGAATTTTCATCTCAGAATAATTCTGGTGATTCAGGAGTGCTGTTGCAGGATTTCCGACTAATGCTAACCAAAAAGAGGACACACAGACTGACCACAGCTCGTTCCTTTTCCGCACGTCCAAAACCGCTGGAAGCCTGTAAGATGCAAAGTGAATTTATTCCTGTACCATTGCTCCTTGCCTCCAGCATATCCAGCAGCCTTACGAATGTGAAATTATTTTTATTCACCTTTTTCATCATACTTTCCAGGAAAATAATAAACATTCACAGAGCAGACATAATTTGAAGGATCTCACCAACAAAGAACCCAAATTCGATTTGCAGGATATTCTCTCAAGCGTGATGTTGCGTTTATGAGTCGGGCCGTCGTTAATCTTTGCCGAGGCAGGTGTGCAGCATGAAATCAACTTATTTTGGCATTTAATAGTGGTATGGTACATCTTGAGTTAATCAGCACTGTTTCTTTTTCAATAAAAATCATGAATGTGATCCTTCAGAAAGGCAGCAGCGGCATACATGGTCACGAGTGCAATACCACTGGAACTGAAATGGATTTGATGATACGTGATGTAATTCGGCGGGTTAGGATGCAGTGCCTGTGTTGGGAAGGTAGAGGGATGTCACCATTGGGCCCCTGAGCCATGTAATGCCGTGGGCAGGCCGGGCTACAGCTCCAGTTACAGCTTGGTAAACTGAGGGAGGCAGCTTTACCCAGCTCACAGCATAATGTCACCGAATCAGCAGAGGTGGACATTTCAGGTCCATAAAGTGAAAATCCAGACCAAGATTTTGTTTCAGCCACCCAGTTGAGTATAAAGAGTCTCAGACACAGAGTACTAAAGTGACTGATTGAAACAAAATCTTGGTCTGGATTTTTACTTTCTGGACCTGAAATGTCCACCTCTGCGAATCGGCCTCCTCTAGCAGTTAGTTCTTCTGATACCTTCCAGTGCCTTTGTGGTCATCAGACTCCATCCACCTTCAAGAAACGCCGCAAGACTGATCTGTTCCAATAACACCTCTGCTAGCTCCCTGAATGCCCTTCATGTTGCATTTTCTGCTTGTTGGAAAAGTAGCCTTATTAGGTTCTGGTAAATGTTGTTCAGCTCTTGCTCCAATACTGTTTACAGTACTAAATAGGCATTCATCAGAAGCTCAGCCTCGCCGCACTTGTCTAGTTGACTCCTTGACAGCATGAATGTTCGTAATGTGCTGTTTGCCTTCCTTATATATCACTTTGGACAAAAGCATTTGGCAAATAAAGTAGAATGTAAATGGCCACAAATCCTGCAAACATCAGAAAATACATTAATGCTGATAAAAGTGAAATTCTATGTCATATTCATGAATGTTTCAACTCTTTCCCAAAGATAAAAAATGCCCGATTTTCTGTTCATGCTGATATGCTTAGCATTTCTGCAGACCGAGTGTGTAGCTTGTGACCCCCTGCTGTTTCCATTCCTGTGTCTGTCCACCATCACAAAGGTCGGCTGCTAATCTGTTTAGCGAATTTGTGGTTGGGGCTGTTTGAGATACGGAACTCTAACAATCCATGGAAAGCCGTTAGATTTGCAGGCACCTTGTAATTGCCCATTGCATTTAATCGTACTGTTTTACAAAAACGATCTGATTCAAAACTGGAAAAGCTAATTATAACTCTTGCCTCATAAATTGCCATGCAAATCAAGAAGGTCTGTGACTATTACAGATAAAGGTGACAAGTACAAAAACATTTTGTAAAACAGGCCATTAGATTTCAAGTTGAAAAGTTCAAATTAAAACTCTTGACATGTATAATTTGGGGGCCAAAGCCAACAGATTTCCCAAGAAAGGGCCTTGATTAAACAAGAAATAATGCGTTCACCGTTCACTGATAACACTAATGCGTTTGACCTTGCTGGGTGTCCCGGGAATGCATTGTTGCGGTTAGATACTGCACGTAATGTAAACACCACTTACTTGTATTTATTTGGGAATTTGATTCTAAGCAGTAAATAAACTTGCACATCTAGTTAAATGCTTGTACATTTTTTACATTTTTGTACCAATGTACTGACTGTAATCTGTGATTATTTGTGCGTTTACTAATATTTTTAATTTGTTATATTCTTGTGTTTTTATTTATGTTCTGTGTTGTCTTTTAATGTATGCAGCAATTCTGCCAAAACAAATTCCTATTACATGCAGGTAAACAATTACATTCATTTAGCAGATGCGTTTATCCAAAGTAGCGTACAATTGAGAAAGCAAGGTCCGCCGGTCCCTGGGTCTGCTGAGGCTTAAGGGCCCTGCTCAGGGGCCACCACTGAAATCGGTCTGCTAACCCCAAACTCACTGAGCCACGCGACATCCCATGGTGAATGAAAGGGAATTCTGATTCTGATATGAGTCTGTAGCGTCATCCTGGGCTACAGCCTTTCAGTGCCTCGATCAATGCTGTTCTTGTATGGTGAGAGTCAAGCACAAAAACCCTGTACCTGATCCTAATTAGGCCACTGACTACAAAAAACAGGACTGTTCAAGTTAAATTCATCAGCCAGTTTGCTAAAGCTGAAAACACGCAGTCGTAGCTGTAGAATAGCGTATATTTAAAGTAAAATGACCCCAAAAAAAACACTCTCCAAAAATTGTGATAGATTGGAAGGGATATGGAGAAAAATGGCTGAGCTATAAGCCACTTCCTGTAAATACATGATTTGAGCTCACCTGATTGGCCGAAAGGTGACAAGGCCTAATGCTAAGCCTAGGGGTAGATGTAAATTATCAGAGGGGGCAGAAGACTATGTCTCATATGTGTTGCATGAAAATGCAAATGTAATGCTGACCCTATTTGTAATAATATTGAAATACTAATGAACTGCAAGAACCAATGCATTTATTAGTGCTGTAAGTGAAATAGTGAGTCTGGGCTTCAGTGGAAACCCTGGTGATTCTCCTCCATGACCCAAAACAAACATCAAACCCTGTCAGAGCCCAGAAGGGTGGGAGAGCAGGCTGTGGTTTTCACTTGACGGGACGCGCACAAATTCCACAAATTGACAGGCAGCTGCCCAGTCAGCCAACTGATGTCGCAGTTATGTCTGAATTAGGCTTGTGAACTTCGAAAAAAAGGAAACAAAAAAAGAAAATATGGGTGGGGAGGCATGTGAGGGGGCTCAGTAAATGCTGGGAAATATGGTCCTGAAGCATTTGTGAGGCCATAACTGATTAATAGTTTTATCATATTAGCCTTAAATAAGTTTATATTTACCTCCATTTGCTGTTTACCATCATTATTAATGTTCACGCGGTGGCAGCATGCAGGTATGCGCAATGTCATCATTTTTTGCATATAATGAACTCTCCTGGGGCGGCATGGTGGTGCAGTGGTTAGCACTGTTGCCTCACACCTCTGGGACCCGGGTTCGAATCCCCGCCTGGG
>JAODJX010000001.1:15448422-15458662 GCA_026776945.1 Isichthys henryi | reverse complement strand
TAATAGGTCTTCAGTCGAGATTTAAAGACTGAGACCGATTCAGCATCCCGAACATAGGCTGGTAAGCCATTCCACAGCCATTCCTTTTTTAAATTAAAAATGACTTGCCGTAGAGAGACAAAGAATTACAATTGATGTGCATTTGCACTGGAACTTGCACCCCTTGCGATATTATCGTGAGCTACAGAATTTGGGGATTTTCGGTGACCACTGCCCCCCCCCCGAAGGTGCCTCTTTCCCTTTGTCGTCTATAGAGAGCTTCCGGCAACATGCTGATTCATAAATGCAGTTGCAATTACGTCAGACAGAGACCTCTAGGCTTAAATATGATGTTACCTGTTGACCTAACCCAGCACCAGAGGCTCGTTTCTCATATATGATATTTTTTCTATGAGGATCACGTCCACTACTGTCCCACATCTAGATTTACACAAAGGCTCTTCCCTTCCTCAACAGCCTCTCCTGCTATGCTAACAGGGCTCTGTTCTGCCCCACAAACAATTTCCTGACTTACCCTTGTCCAATGCCAAACTGATTGGGGGTTGGCCATGTTTGCCAAGGCAGTGAGGTCAGGGCAGAGTGATTCACAAGGCACATGCTTGGCCACCTCAGGGTCCTGAAGGAGGAGCCTGGGACAGCCAGCCCCGCCCAGCGATTAGCAGCAGAGCTGTGAGCAAACGGAGCCGGCAGGGGTGCCGACCGGGGGAAAAGATATAGAAGTTTCCATAAGACCATGAGCAAAGTTTGGTGGGGGTTGGGTCATTTCATCATTCTGTTTCAAACCAAAGCATTTCCTGGAAGCTAAGGAACGAGGCTCACAATTTCAAAATTTAAAGAGCTTTAAAAAAAATCTATTATAGTCCCACCAGAAAATGGTCAGTTTCACATTTTTTTACACGTGTTACGATAGCTGGAGGGGGGCAAATGCGAGGCAGCAGCTAAACTACTGCTGGTAGGGTTACTGCCGGTGGCTTCTTCTTTGAGTTTGACTGCAGAATTTCCCCCTTTACTGTAATTTGCCGTGTTGTGATTCACTGAGAAAACACCCTGAATGCAAAACCTTATTATCTGACCTGATCTTCCTTTTGAGCTGATTGCATCAGCCCGTCCAAAAGAGCTTGAGGAATAATTGAGCTGTTGATGTAGGAATTTTACTCTGCTCCTTCCTCAGATTTTTCCAAATGAATTAATGCATAACACAGCAGATTTAACAACCCGATCAACCTGAAAAAGCCAAAAGACAAACTGATTGATCAAACTTTTATTTTCTGGTGCTGAAATGTGAATTAAGTGGCCATCTTGCTCTGTCTTTAAAGGGATTCCGATGTTAAAAATATCACCCTCCCCCCAAAAAGCCAATTAAACCCTGAATCTGTCAGACACTAAATGCCAGCCCACTCTGGTATTTTCTGGCGTCACAAAGGGGACCGAAAGCTGTGACAAAGACAAGAGAAGAAATCATTAAGGTGACGTGGTGTGTAGTGGGGGTCCTGGTCGGGCCCACGATTTGCCTGCTTCATTCCCAGCGTTAGACCTGCCAGGAGAGAGCACAAAAACCAGAAATGTAACCAGCCACAATATCAATGGACTACAGCTTGATGGGAATGAATGGAATTAAATCGAAACTTTACTTGCCATGTGCACACATACAGAAGTACAACTATATTCAGGGCCGTAGCCAGGATTTTTAAAATAGCGACATCAAAAGTGTCAGCCCTCCCTAACGGGGCGTGGGGACATGCTCACCCAAGAAAAAATTTTAAGCCTACAGTGTACATTATGAATTTTTAACTTGTGTTTATGCCTCAATCTGACTTAATTACACTGATATCTGATCACTCGGTAAACTCTATTCTCAGTACATCATTCAATAAAATATCACAGCAAAAAAAAAAAAAATGCAGGAAAAATACTGAGCACATGACTTCTGTGTCCTTGATGGTAGATATGGACATGAGTACATTGGAATTCTTGCACGGTTCCCTCTGTCAAACTTTAAAAACAATATACGAGACAATGACATATAGAAATGGACTTAAATAGATAAAAAAAGAAAGCAGGATAAACACCTCCCAGTGCCCGGAGGAGATAAACTAAACTGGACCATATGGTTAATTCTTCTGTAATATGATATCACATTATTGTCAATATTATAACACTATATCCTGTATCTCTTACAAGCCTTCATAGAGTGAGGATGTCATCTTGATTCCTCCAGACCAAACATATCATCAGAACAATATGCTTTTGTGGTCAAATCTCTGTTCCCCACTGTCCCGTCACAAACCAGCCCTCTATTGCGTCCGGGAAAATGTGCCGCCCTATTCAGGTGAATAGCAGAGGTGGGAGACACACAGGAAATAACAATCTTCTGTTAACCACAGGACAAATCAGAAAGTGGGACACACCTGTACTACACTCAGCGGTATAATATTAACGATGAATGGTAGCATTGTCGCCCCACCCTCCAGCCTTTGTGTCATTACGAGGGAGAAGAAGGGGTCACATTTCAGAGCCCGACTGTATCTTTACCTTCCCAGACTTCATGTGAAATACGCGTTTTTTTTAATGCAATATTTTATATGTGACACACAGACCTTACAGCTGTGTCCTGGGGACTCAATGAACAAATAGCTGTAGTCTAATCAAGGACTAATTGAAGAAACAGAATTAGCTAAGATATTTATCGGCGGACATAAACTTCAAATGAGTAGTAAGGTGTAGTAATGGGAAAAACAGGCATTTGTCCACAACAGAGAGAGATCGGAGTACACAAAAATACCTCAGTTAGCTCTCCTCTGGGGCTGAATAAGGCACCAAGATCTGTGTGTGTGTGTGCGCGCGCGCGCGTGTGTGTGTGTGTGTGTGTGTTATTTTGATGTTGTGGGGACCGTTTTTGGTCTCCACATGGGGAAACTCAATTTTATAAAAAATCTGTGATTGCAGTCAAAAACTTAAAAATGCCAGAAGTTGTGTAATTGGTTTATTTATGGTTAAGGTTAGGGCTGGGTAGGGGTTAAGATTGTCATGTTGGGATTAGCGTTTTACCCATAGAAATGAATGGAGAGTCCCCACAAAGATATGAATACAAACGTGTGTGTGTGTTTTCAGGCATATGCAGTACACCCCCAATTGCTGCCTTTTACACGGCGCTGAATAGGCCGTGCTGTATGTAACCTAATTCCCGACTATCACTATTACAGCGGACTACTGCAACAGTTGGTCGCTGGAGCGGGGGCCCCTAATCTTCCTGTTAATCAATACGGCTGCAGCAGCGATACGCAGACACGCCGTAAATGCGCACGATTACCGTCTCCCCGTGTCGCGGAGACCTAACTCCTCATAAGCGCTTGGCAGACGTACGAGCTAAATGATTACCGCTGGTTCGGGTATTGCACACCTTAAAAAGAAAACGAAAACCACCAGTCTCGATATGTATAATTAAAAATCATTAATAAAGTGATAAAGAATGAAGCGTGATAAGCGTTTCCCGCTGACTGTATATGCGATTTCAGGCTGTGTCGGATAAAGAACGATTTAAATACAAACCTCCAGCCCAATAATTTAAATTTTTGACACGAACTATATTGTAATGAGATTCGGATACAGCAATACACCGCTCGCCGGAAAGAACTGCTCATTTGTATGTTTACATTGTATGAACTGTTAATTAAAAAAAGAGAATATAACAACCCAGAAACTTTTTAAGAATCAGACGGGGGAGGGGTCGCACGCCGAAAACCTTTTACAAAATGCTAGGCTTGTTCTTGGCTTTCTGGTAATTACAGCCTCGGCGTGAGTCCTATGCAAGCTTTAAAGCAAACAGCAGTGCTTGAATTAAAAAATAAACACTCCCTCCTTGGTCTCGTACGACCCCCTGGGACGGCCTAATAAGCGCAAATTAACCTGCCGAAGGGGTTTTCCTTCAACCAAATTGCCTGTAATTAAGGATGCTTTTTTTTATTTAACAATTAACCTGAATACGCAAGCAGTGGTCTTTCCTGTTCATACATTTATTGATACATATCGGAAGTGTTTCTTGATGTTGTAAATGGATTTTATTTTGTTGTGATTTGCAAATTTTGAGGATGATGATGATGATAGTAATGTCGAGGCTGGTATCTCCATGATCTCTCAAGTTGATGTTTAATACTTTTTAACTGTAAATGCTAAGTTTAGTCCTGTCCACTAAAAACGATCATTTTTTATTAATTTTAGTACTTAATAACTAAGCTATTGTTGAACTGTACAGTTACTGAATGTTATATTTTAGTTTGTTTAATATAAGTCAATTTGGTTATATGTATGTGTTAATTTTGACTATCTTTGTATAGGTCCGCGTGTCAAGAAATCAACCTGTAAATCAGAGACGGCATCAGGACTTCTGTGCCGGAGATACCACGCCCTCGGGGGTTGTTGATTGGCCTGTTGAGCGTGTGGGCGTGACAGGTCCGCTTGTCTATAAATACTCGGAGCTGTGTTTTTTTTCTAGCAGAGCGTTTTGTTAGGAAACCGTCGCCGCCGTTGTGTGCGGTGCGGGTTTTCAACGTGAAACTTCCGTCATATTTTGACACCTACCGGGGGAGGAGAGACGCTTTCTGAGGATTTTTTTTGTGCCGATGCCAGTCTGCGTGGAGAAACAGGGTGTCTCCTGAACCGTTTGCGCTTTTATTTCTCAGCCATTTTGACTTGCAGGCGGGCTCGCTCCTGCCCCGCTTTGCAGGGTTTGCAAATCGGCCGCGTATCGGTGCCAGGCGACCACAAGCGGGATGGGTCCGCTGCTCCTGGTTTGACTGCACGGGGTCTTTTCCCTGAAGAGACGCAAGCTGATTACCTTTTGTTCAGCACAGAAGCGGGTCTGGACTCGGGATGGAGTGCTACCTGTTGGGGATCTGCATACTCCTCGCACTCGCCATTCTGCAGCGATCGAGCTGCACAGCGGCCAAGGAGATCACCTGTCAGGAAATCGCAGTACCGCTGTGCAAAGGGATCGGCTACAACTACACGTACATGCCAAACCAGTTCAACCACGACACGCAAGACGAGGCTGGTCTGGAGGTGCATCAGTTCTGGCCCCTCGTGGAGATCCAGTGCTCCCCCGACTTGAAGTTCTTCCTCTGCAGCATGTACACCCCCATATGCCTGGAGGACTACAAGAAACCCCTGCCCCCTTGCAGGAGCGTTTGCGAACGAGCCCGGGCGGGCTGTGCGCCGCTCATGAGGCAGTACGGCTTCCCCTGGCCGGACAGGATGAGGTGCGACCTGCTGCCCGTCCAGGGCAACCCGGACACGCTGTGCATGGACTACAACAGGACCGACTCCACCACGGTGTCTCCGGTCCTTTCGAAACCGACGAATTACCCCAGCAAACCGTTCAACCCTCACAAAGGCAGGAGCGGACACGGCAGACCTAGCGCTAAACACAAGGGGCCGGTGTCTCCGTGCGAGCCGGGCTGTCAGTGTCGTGCGCCCATGGTGCAGGTGAATGGTGACCGGCACCCCCTCTTCAACCGCGTCAAGACAGGCCAGATCCCGAACTGCGCCATGCCGTGCCATAACCCGTACTTCACACAGGACGAGAGGACCTTCACAGCCTTCTGGATCGGTTTGTGGTCCGTGCTGTGCTTCGTCTCCACCTTCGCCACCGTTGCCACTTTCCTCATCGACATGGAGAGGTTCAAGTATCCCGAGCGGCCGATCATCTTCCTGTCCGCCTGTTACATGTTCGTTTCGGTCGGTTACATCGTGCGCCTGATTGCTGGGCATGAGAAGGTGGCTTGCAACCGGGAGTATGAAGTGGAGCACATCCACTACGAGACTACTGGCCCGGCGCTCTGCACGGTCGTCTTTCTGCTGGTGTACTTCTTCGGCATGGCCAGCTCCATATGGTGGGTCATCTTGTCCCTGACGTGGTTCCTGGCCGCCGGGATGAAGTGGGGCAATGAAGCTATAGCGAGTTATTCCCAATATTTCCACCTGGCCGCCTGGCTGATCCCGAGCATGAAGTCCATAGCAGTCCTGGCCCTGAGCTCCGTGGATGGGGATCCCGTGGCTGGGATCTGCTACGTGGGCAATCAGAGCCTGGACAACCTCAGGGGCTTCGTGCTGGCGCCTTTGGTCATCTATTTATTTATCGGGACCATGTTCCTCCTAGCGGGGTTTGTGTCCCTGTTCAGGATCCGCAGTGTCATCAAGCAAGGGGGCACCAAGACTGATAAGCTGGAGAAGCTCATGATCCGGATCGGGATCTTTACGGTGCTGTACACCGTGCCTGCGACAATCATCGTGGCGTGTTACTTTTACGAGCAGCATAACCGCCAAAGCTGGGAGGTCGCCCACAATTGCTCCTGCTTGCTGGAGCAGGACCTCAAGAAGCCGGACTACGCCGTCTTCATGCTGAAGTACTTTATGTGCCTTTTGGTGGGCATCACGTCCGGGGTGTGGATCTGGTCGGGGAAGACCTTGGAGTCATGGCGGGGGTTTTGCACGCGCTGCTGCTGGGGGAGCAAAGGCACAGGGGGCTCCATGTACAGCGACGTCAGTACGGGACTAACGTGGAGGTCGGGCACTGCCAGCTCGGTGTCCTGTCCAAAGCAGATGCCGCTGTCTCAGGTCTGAAACGAGCCGGCCCGTCGACAGCTAATTGTGTCAATTGTCTTTCACTCTCCTAATTAGCATATTAATGAACCCATTATTTCTATTAGATAAGGGTGTAGGCACTGGTTAAAACAATGTCTGTGCCAATAACACTGCTAAAATCCTGCCCCCTTTTGTTTATGTAGGATTGGAAATGATAAGGGGGGTCGTTTGTAATGAGTATGTATTGTGCTAAAAGCACAGAGGTTTCGTTTTAAAATTGTTTTCCCCCCTCGAACTTCGTAACCTGAAAACGGCATCTGAAGGGTTAGAATGACGGCAATCACGGTATCAAAGAGTTTTGAAATAAGCCTTAATGTCTTATTACCCAAATATTATACGGGTTTTTATTGGAAAATATATTTATATATTGTGTACAGATCTGTAAATGATGTATAGACGAAGAACTATAAGATATTGTACATTTGTAAAAAAAAAAATGTAGATGTCACTTTGTTGAGAGCAAATGACTTTTATTTTGCCAATAAAACAATTTTGATAAATATAAGCTGCTCACGCGTGCTGGACATTGGCCCACGTGGATGGCGTGTGTACCTCTGATCGCAATGAACAAGTGTGTAAGAAAGTGTACTTCGTAAGATTTTGATTTAATAAGTAATTTTGTACTGTAAGGGTGTTTCGGTGTGGATGGTGATTACAGGGCGTGGGGACCTCCTTGGCTTCCTGAGAGACTTGTAACTGTTGCCGAACTTGAATGAAAGAGGGGACAATCTTTTAAGCAGCTTTCTGGCCATTGTCACCGTCCACGAACAATTTGGTCCCTTCAATAGCAGCCCTACAGGTGGCCTGTCCGCATAATCCCCATTCTGCGGGCCTTTTAGCAAGACAATCGCAGGACAAAGCTGCGTCCATTAAAGCAATTGGTAACGTCCCCCGGAGTGTTTGAATTTAGTCGCACAATTATGTCGTTCAAGCTTCCCCGGCTTAATAACTGACATGATATTTATTGATTGATTAAAGCAAATTATTTTCTGGTATATACAACAAGGCTGCCGTTAAGCGGACCGCGACTGCACGTCCCGGATGGTATCTGATCCCTCTTCTTGGGACAAGATCCGTTAATTTGTCAGTAAAAGGATTTGCCTGAAGAATCTTATTCTTTGCATGGGAACGATAGATTGCATCAGTTGAAAGGTTATTCGGCGAAATACTTCAAAATTCAATATTTTCACGTGTTAAAAGGCTTCTACAGTTCCCGTTTCTATAGACCTAATGAAATCATATATCCTAAAACAAACAAATGGCCAGATGTAAATCTGAACTTTGACACATTCGCGATAATTTTTAATTGCAAAACTAAATGGTTCATACTTTGAAATCCTCGTCATGTCAATATCTGCAATCCAAATAGTAACAGTAACATTGCATGTTTAATCCCAGTGGAAATTCAAGATTGAATCAATAGATTTTATTAGACAGTTTCAACGACAAGTTCAATCTGTATATCTGCTGCACTGTATACCATACTGTACCGAGAACAATGAAGAAAAAGTCGGCTCTGAAGATTGTAATACGGCTGCAGAAGGTAAATTGATAGTTTAACACACGGTATTTTCGCGGGTGCGGTGGCGGGTGTTGAAAATGTGACGTTAGTGTTACACTCATTATTGTCCCTCTGTTAAAATGCAAACACATCTGTGTAGATCGCCATCGGGAAGCCTGAAGGGCTTGTATGGGACAAGCGGGCTTGATGCTGGGACGCTACGCGGCCATACTCCCATCTAGTGGCCGTAGCTGGGTTATCTTGTTTGTCATATAATTACAATGCGACACTTCAGGCTCTTCACAAACGAGGTAGCCGAGAAGTTTGAAGGTGCATATAATGTCTTATTTACTGCGTTTTTTCATGGGAACATTTTTAGTATTCTTGTCTCCTCAATAATTAGGCCCATCCCATGTTCTGAAGTGATTTATTGCAGACGCGTAAACCGTGGAGACATATCGTTGCCTAAAATCCACGTTTGTCTTGCTGATTCATCACTAGAAGAGACGGCGTCGGTAACGCCACTTTATTCAACCCTTTATTCAGCAAAGGAATTGGGGGTTTTTTGTAGTCGTCCAAGATCATCAAGACAAATCATTAAACGACAAAGAATGGGTACGGTCCGTGCAAAATGTGTTTAAATTTGTTTTCACTCTAAGAAATTTTGCACTTGTGTTGAAATTGTGAAAATGATCCGGGAGTAATATATTATAGCAGAGACCATCCACACAGGCAAGTGGCTATATCTGGCGTGTGTTTGGTGCTAATTATCAGTAATTACTGTGTTTCTGATGGACATGTGGGGGGCAATAAGCTCAACCTAAGATGCAGAAAGGGCCCCTGCGCCGGGGGAGCTTTATGTAGAAAGAGTTTCCGATTTCCCAGAACATGGACTTACCTTAAGCTCACCATTGGTTCTTTGGTGTCTCGCCCCTCTTCCAGCACGGTGGTGATCTATGGAACTTTGGGAAGCCCATCTAAGAAAAGGAGGGGAATATGACCAAACCTTATAATTATCGTGCTGCACAGTGGAGAGTGTCACTCCCCCCACATACACACACACGCTGACACACCAGCTATCAAAACAGGTTCAAGTTCAGATGCGTCAGTACAAATCCCAGCAAAGTCACACGCCTAACCCCCCCCCCCGGCCATCCTCTGCATGTACACACACTATTATGAAGGTTTCGCAGTCCTGATTCTGTGCCTTAAACAGCACTGGTTCTGTTTAATGCTTCTGTTACAGCAGATTTTTTAAATGTCTTTGTTAGTCTGTAAAGTAAAGAGGAAGGGACACTGGGGTGGTTTGACAGAAGGTTCCAGAAAGAGAGATAAGTAGACAGGCTCCTGTAGGTCAGAGGAAATGTATATACATCCATATGCAAATGAGGGTGTATGAACCAATAAGAACGCTAGACACAACACTTGATCATCCATGCAGAGACGTAAGAGTCGCAATCAATGGACCACTGACCAGTCAGGCCTTTTTACCTACTTTGGATAAATCCCTACTCCAATGCAAAAAATTAAGGATGTCTGGATATCTGTATGGGATAATACTGAATTTAAGATGTATCTTAATACAAACTGAGCTGTAACCATGGGAAACCTTCTTAGATACCAGATTATCTCAATGCTTAAGCAGCTCTTTAAATGGACTGAGTATATAATTACTAATACGTGTGAGTCACAGCAGATACATCGTCACATTTTTCCTGACAGGACGGGAGGCAGCTTAGCAGCCCGCTGACGGCTCCCACGGTGCACCAAGCCTCACACCCACTCCTAGGACCCCCGTAGCAGTGGCTGCAGTTCCCCAGCACGGTTAGAGGTTACCATACTCCAAAATCAAAACTAATTGTGATCCCCTGTCAGCGACTTTGTCAAGCAAATGGGTCGGAGAGCACGGCAGCAGTAGTGGCGGTTCCCCCCCCCCCCCGGGCTAACAAGGCCGACAGAATTCCCATTGTGCGGAGCAGGGAGGGACATCAATACAAACGACAGACTTCCAGCTGTTTCGCAACAATGGAGCCACTATAGACGAGCTTTGAATAGGGCTGCCTTTTTTCCCAAGATTCCCATGCAATCAATACCCCCCCC
>JAODJX010000001.1:15437309-15448404 GCA_026776945.1 Isichthys henryi | reverse complement strand
CCGCCCACGCCCTCCCCCAACCCCCTGTGCTAATAAAACACTGGGAACAGCCTGTGACTGGTTGATTGACAGGCCCGGTGCGGTAAAAAGGATCATCCTTCCAGGCATACTGAGATTGCTGCTCCTCGGCCGAACTGGGATTCGAGCAGGGGGGATGGGGGGGGGGGCTTCCCAGAGAGGAAAGAGTAATTAATAATAACTCAGCAGCGGTGCCTGATGTTCACATCTGCCATGTTCAGTGACCGACCTCCACGACTTTCACACCTTTCAAAGACCCCGAGGCGGTGAATTAATCTGCAGGAGCTCGTCAGGCAGACAGTAACGAGTACATGTGGGCACAGACATGTCTGTCATTCATCGGAGAGACATCTTTATGGACCGCCATCTCTGGGCTTTCTGGTGCATTACTGCTGTGTGAAAAGGAACCGTAAGACGGTTAGGAAGCCATTCAGACACTGAAGCTTCTTTATTTTTGTATCTCTGAAAACATCACAGACTATAAGGTGATCTAAAAAAAATATATATATATTTGCACGGGGTCTTGGAGTCTCATTTAATCAGGAACCCAAGCATCTCGGTACAATTTAGCAGTGAATATTGTGATAAAATATTTCTTAATTGATTCTTCTTATTACCTTGCTTTTTGTCTAAACAGAATTCGCAATAACTATACTACTTGTTTAATTAACTGATTTTTTTTTGTGTGCGTGTCTACGGTATTTAACAAATATTTCACCCTGGATGTTTTTTTTCATCTTTACCACTGGGGGGCAGTGTGCATTCATACAATCCTCACAATTCTCAAATCGACGGGAGAAAAGCATCACGAGCAGCATTTTTTTCCCCATTTACACAAATCAGACGATGAGAAGTATTAAAGGCACATTATAGAACGGGTTAGGTGCCTGGGGTTCTGGCTCTGGACCTGGTTCTGGTGTCTGCCGATGATGAAGCAGGAACAGTGGCAAAGATGCTGTGCTGCAAGCTGAGTGATAAACAGCCACTGAGTCAAGGGTGTCTGTCATTCACTGCAAAACAGCCGGGCCTGCGAGGGAACATTCTGGAGAAGCCAGTGCTCCTCTGAGATTCATCAGCACAGACTTCAAAGTATGTCAATGGACGATATTCATCTGCGAAATGATACACATCTACATGATTATCCCCTGTAATAACATACCTAGGGATTAGCCACATTAGCCAAAGCAAGCACTACTTAGCACTAAATATTTACCATGGATCATCTGGACCAAACAGGGACAGCACAATTGCAAATGAGTCCTGACCCAAAGGAGCTATTTACACCCATGCAGACTTCTTCTCCAACATCTCGGGGCCGCTGGTCTGGAGGTCGGGGGCCACCTCCACCAGTGTGTGGTGTCCCACCCCCTTAGGACCGAAAGCCCTGGCTAATGAGTCCCGGCGCGGGGGTGGGGGGGGCCTAAAGCGACTGCGCTTGGACACCTTGAGGGGGCGCCGTGTGCCAGTGGGAGCGGCAGGGCACAGACATGTCTCACTGCCCGTCTGTTCCACCTCATTCTCTCGGACCCGCGGCTGAGCTGTGCCACACTGTTGATTTCCAGGTGTGGGCGATGGGTCCATCCCCTCCGGCTGCATGTTGGGGCCTTCAGCCAGACCAGATTCATTGACCTTGGCCCGGCTGAAAGTAGGGGATCCTTCCAGGTCCAAGGTCAACGGGAGGTGGACATCTAGTTCCTCACCACCTGCTGAGACATAGCTCTGCTCTTCCTTGTAAAGCCTCATCAGCGCTACCCTCTTCATCTTCATCTTCTGGGTCGCCAAGAGCTTGGTGGTGCAGACCAGGTCAACAATATTGAGCAGGAAGGAAACGGCACCAACCGCCTGCATGAAGCGCAGCAGGACCGTTTTCTCAGTGGCGCGGGAGACATAGCAGTCTACAGTCGTGGTGCAAGGCAGCTCATAGCAGAGGACCCTGCGGGGAACATGGAAGCCGAACAGGAAGCCCTGGGCCACTCCAAAGGCTGCTTCGAGCAAGGTGCTCAGCAACAGGTGGAACAAGTACACTGCTGTGAAACTGCGGACCCTCACAGCATCGGCAGGGGAAGCGGATGAGGCTCGGGCACTGCGCTCCGACACCACCACGTGGACGACGTAAACGACAAAGACAGCACCAGGGAGACACAGCGCTGTCAGCTGAACCACCCAGAAGCGGAGAACGGAGACGGGGCAGAAGGTGTCGTAGCAGACACTAGCGCAGCCCGGCTGGATGGTGTTGCAGGAAAACTGGTACGGCTCGTCTATGTAGAGAGGGTACCCAGCGAAGAGGAGGACCAGAACCCTGAGCAGGACCATCAACACCAGCCACAGCTTTCCTGAAACCCAGCATGAAGATGTCAGGGTTACGCACTCAGGCCCGGTGATCATATGACACTAGCAACCTTTCAAACATCTGAATTTATGGGTGTCAACAGCAAAAAGTGTGAAACCAAACTATAAATAGTCAGTGAGCTTTCGTTATTCTTTGCCCTAGTTATCTGAAGGACAGTGACTGAACTCGCTGTCTTCATAAGTCATGTCTGCGCACGTCCCCTCATAACAGCACCCTCGTACGCCATAGGTATGCCCTCCTGGCGTGTTCACTGAAGCTCACATCTCACCTGTGACGGTTACGCTGCGTATTAAGGTGACGAAGACCAGCTCGATGACGCTTGGCTTTTCCATTTTTTTGAGACCCCTCACGACGATGAACCATCCCATCCAAAAGAGGCGGACAGCAATTAGGCTGAACTCCGAGGGCGAGAGAGATGCTCGCTAGAATCCATCAGCGTCGCCCTCAGGTCCACCATCAACAACCACCTCAAGCGGAAGAGCACTGCTGACTCAAGGAAAGTTTATCAGGCAGCGTTCGTGGCTCTGGGAAAGTGAAGCCCAGGTGCCTGACCAGCCTCATCCCTTTCCCGATGTCCAAAGGCAACTGCTCCCATGACGAACAAAACATGAGTCCCATTGTAGCTATTCTTACTGACCAAAGGCATGTGGCCTTCCTGGCATAACTAGGATAGTTTGGAGCTGGTTGTCCATACAAGAGAATAACTCTTTAAGTCATGGTATAGAGTTTTGGTGCACAGTGTAATGCATTTTAAAATACTCACCTCCACAAGAGTATAGGTTAGAGAGCTGCCTTCCTGCATTCATATCCAAGTGCAGTACTTAAATATTAAAATGAAATAAAATATTATATACCACTTAAGTGCTACTCTCACCCCAGGATAAGATAGATGGATGGATGGATGGATGGATGGATGGATGGATGGATGGACGGACTGTTGTTTGAATTAGTTTAATTTATTGTTGTTGTCATTGTACCAGGTACAATGAAATTTTAAGTGCTATCTAAAACAGTGTACTGAAAAAGGGAGAGCATGTAAAAACAGATAAAACAATAATTCATTCACACACACACAAATACGCATTCGAACATCATTGCACAAATCCCTAAAAACGTGAATAAAAAAAAATCATGTATTGGCAGCGTTAATTGAATTAAATTAAATTCTTAATAAAGGCTTCCAGGCAATGACTGCACGTTCTGAGTGTGAACACAAGACCCTCAAACCTGGTTTGACATGTTCAGACGATATTTATCTCCAGTCAGCCAGTGAAGATGAACGAACTGGATGCAAACCTTCTGATGGTTCTTTCACAGTTTCTGGGGGCTTGAGTTATGCCAACGAATGTACAAGACCGTTAATTGTTATTAGGATTAAATTTATTGAGCCCACGGGGAAATTGTGAATCCCAGCAGGATTTTATCAGGAAATGAACAAAACAGGGAGAACTACCTGAGTGCATGTTTTAATGTTTTATTCTGATCATCTCTAAATATTGTTTATGAAATGGGACCGTCAGTAAAAAATATATTTCTGAGCCACAGAAGGCATGAAGCCATCTGACACCTAATCCCCAGGAGTCATGGGACCAGGTCCATTATACATTAAACACCACCACTTTAAAAAAGAAACAAAAAGTCAGTTCCGATAATATGACATAATGCTTTGTGTTTGGCAACCAAGAAAACGTGTCTTTACAAAAGCTACAATGAAAAATAACATATTACTAGAGAGAGTTAAAACAATGGTTAGAGTACACAAATGACATCAGGCTAACTATACGATGGTCAAACGTAAAACATCCAAATCCATGTTTACAGCAGTTGTTTTCATGTTAGCACAGGAAACCACCATTTTAAGAAGACATTAAAATGTTTAATTTATAAATCCTAAAAAATTCAAAAACTCTGTGCAGAGGTAGAGTTCAGTGCGGAAGCCAAATCACCGGCCACTAATAAAGCCCAGTGCACAAACTGGACTTCAGTACTGTGATTAGGATCAGGATCAGTATGTACACATGAAATAAATAGGATTGACATTCGAGGCTCACTGGCATCTATGCTAACAAAGTCTCTTTTGGTGCCATGCGATCGTTTCAGGGTTTCTGGTATTCCAATAGTGTCCAGCAGGGGCGCCAGATGCCTAGTGTCACTCTTTCACCTTCCAGTCACCTGTTCCTTCAGTGACATTTTGGTGCATCTCGCTCTCTTTTTCGAAATATACAGGTCAAATCTCTTAGATATCTAGCAGTCTAGGTGTCCAGGTGAAAAATCGCAAATTCAACCACAACATTTAAATATACATAATAATTATATATATTATAATTATATATATATATAATAATTTTATACAAGTAAATTTTCCGTATATTTTCGTTGGGTTGTCAGCTGAACACATTGTCGCTGTTAAAGTTTGGTATCTAATACATCTAAATCAGCACGTTTACCAAACACTATAACTGTGGGATTTCCTCACGTCTGTGCCTGTGACTGACCCGTAACGGTGACACCCCCTCTGACCGCTAAGGCATTCAGGCCTGCTTGTGTTGCTCTGCAGATTTAGTGACCACTAGGGGGCTTCCTGAGAACATCATCACAATTCCAACCACCAGTAAGAACAGCACAAACAGAGCACTTAGTCACACACTGGCCTGCATTCGCTTTAAGGTACGACGCGCTTCATGGCCCGTTGTGTAGAGCGTATGACGCACTCCCAGTTCTAACATTTTAATTAACGTTATATACATTTCTTTGGTCAACTGTGGAAAAATTTCATTATTTGTAATTCTTGATTATATAATTAGGCAAAGATAAATATGGAATGTATTAAAGGGTCATAAACTCAAAATTTCAAAATCATATGAACACAAATCATGCACTGTTGTTTTTTTTACTGCTTCAGACATTAAAAAAAAAAATCAATGTATGAAAGTTTGGTCACGCTGATTTGAAGATAGTGCCATTACAGGAGCTTAGGGAATATTAAATGACAAAATATGAAAAACATAAGGAAAATATGGAAACTCACTCACATCACATTAAAATCACTTTCAGAGACAAAACTTGTTCGGGTATAAGAAAAAAAGTCGGGTTATATTTGAATGATCTATTGCAACAGAATATGCCAAATTTCAAACTAATTACCGATAAAAGGTATAATCGTTTCTCATTTCCAATCAAATTATTTATTATTTATTCATAATTATTATTTATGTTATTATTATTAGGGGTATTTATTCCACCATAATTTTATACCACATGAAAATCTACAGTTTATATTTAATATTTCAGCACAATATTTACACTGTACAAATTTGCATTTGCAAAATAGTTTCAGATTTTTAATTTTGAGAGATGCCATATCACCCATATGGTACTAAGTTGTTTGACTACACGCACACACATGCACGCGCACGCATCTGGCTTCCCATGTCATTCAAACGGGGATCCACGCTGGGTTTACCGGCACCTCGTGTAGTGTGGAATTTCAGGTTCCTTTGAAGAGAGCGTAAGCTCAACTTCAGGCAACGGGAACTAAAGCCATACTTCTGAAAAAGGAAACAAAAAAATGAAGTGTGGAAAATAATACAGGCACCAGAGGGCAGAAGGCGGAGCCTGCTGTGATGGCATCTTCCGGGTTCTGCTTGACGTGTCCTCGTGAGACTTAAGCACACGTTGGTAAACACTGCACACGCTACGACTGAACACGCTCCCAGATTAACAGGAGGCGTCCAGGCGAATTCCCTGCTCTCACGTAACCATGGCGATCTCTGTCGCCCCCATTCCTGCCCGGCTAAGGTCAGGTCGCTTTACTAAAACCTGAGAACCATCCTGTGAGGGATGAAAAATTCTGAACCCAGAATGTTCTACAGTGTACACACCTCCAACTCAAAACGCTTCAGTGTTTTCAGGGGAATGTTAATCATTTCTTTGTCCAGTTAGAGACCTTCGATTGCTCTTGCGGACTCACGCTGTCCTCCCTGCTCTTTCATCACTCTGTTCATCATCCTGCTTAATATCATACTCACTCATGCACCCAACCTCTCCCCCACCCCTCCTGTGCCACCAGGCTGTATAACAGGAACCTTGGTTTGAATCCAGGCTGGCATCTCATCCCCAGTGGGAGGCAACCTGACCAGCAGCACCAATCGGCCAATCAGATGCCACAAGGACAGACCCAGGAGCTCAGGAGCTCTCATCTTCTGTGTCCTTCACACAATGATTTAATAAGGCGCTCGTCTCCTGAAACAGGCATTTGTAAACGATGCAGGTGGCACGATAGACAGGAAATCACGCAGGTGCTCTGTCCCGCTCCACCAAGAATAGGTAAAATGACAATAATACTGACAGAATTTACAGAAAAGTTTTTTTTTTTTTTTTTAAACTTGTCTTGCTACTGAGGCCCCTGATCTTCAGGATAGCACCCATCACCTAGGGGGCAGAGACGTCTGCTTCTTTAAATCAGCAGCAGAAACAGTGATGCTCTAAAAACTGAATGGACTGTCAAGTAGAAAGTTGGCTTTTTCGGTGGAGTATTAATCAGCAGCTGTAGGAATCATGTGTCAGAACAGTGTTCTCTTCCCTGTTTGGAGCGAAGAAAGTGTAAGTCACCAAAAGTGAAAAGTATAAGATGAAAATAATCCAGGGACAACCATCCTTGTGCTTGGTTTTGGAATTTTCTGCGTATTAAGTATTAAATCCATACAAAACTGAAACGGACTGGCCAATGCTACCTGATGTTTCATTTAATCAGCTCATTTCAGTCTGATGATCAAGTGGGACTGATCTTCTTCCTCAGTCATGAGCCATTTGCTAGTTTGATTTAATTTCCTCTTGCTGGGAAATTCTGTCCTCACAGCTGCATGGCTGACATTCTGGCAACTCAAAGAGAATATTGGCACTATTGTGACACTGCCCCCTACAGGCTGGAGCTCTTTCCAACATAAACAATCAAAATAACCCATAACAACAGCAATAAAAAAAATAAACTGGGCGTCCTCTATGCCACAGTGAAGGGAGGCACTGTGGAACCGGCAAGCTGGGCTAAGCAGTTCAGATGGGAGGGTGGAGACCTGACGTGGCCACGCCCCATTAGGAAACTATGGCGGGGGCCCAGCGTGCTGTGTTCACATTGTCTGTGCTCACAGACCTCTTGTTGACTTTTCGCAGGTCCTTGTACTTGTCTTCGCAGAGCCTAGAGATAGCCTGGCAGGGCGAGACAGATGTTAGCAGGAGGCCACTATGGGGCGACAGAGAGCAGCCGTCACATGCGAGACGTGTACACTCGAGTCATAATGTTGTTCAGTTGTAATTTCTCACTCATATGTACAGAACTAAATGAAAAATACCAGCAAAGAGTCATTATTTCAACAAAGCAGGCGGACTGATCAACAGGCCACGACAGCGCCATCTAGTGGAGAGACGGAGCTGTGCCTCACCTCTAGCTTCTGTGCCTTGTCCCGGCTCAGCGGCTCCAGGGGCAAGCTCAGGCTGTTGGCCTCGGACAGCGAGCGCAGGTCAAAGTAGTACTTGGCGTAGACGCTGGACGGCACGTTGATGTTGAACTGGAGCAGCTCCAGGAACTGCCGTTCCAGTTCATTCCTGTGAAAGGCAGAGCGCCATGGTGTCACTTACTACTCAATGTTCCTGATGCTGAACTGTTTCTGCTTTCAGCGGGAGGGCTATTGTCTCTTCTGGGTTCACACTGAAAATGTCACTTCGGGGACCCCCCACTTCCCTTAGTGTAGCGACTGTTTGCAGGCAAAAAGGGGCCCCCAGTTTGGGGGGGGGGTGCATATGTGTGGTGTGTGTGATGGTAAACACCTCCACTCCCCAGCTAACCAAACATTAACTGAGCTACAGAATAACCTCAGGACTGCTTTAAACTGCACTAAAAAGACAATTACTGACAATCATGATGAAGAGTTCTTCTGTAGACATGATTTTAGCCATTTTCACTTTAATCAGTGAAAGAACTGCTATCAATAGGTGTGATATTTGTCTTTAATTTCACATGTTAAGAAATTAGCATATCAGAAATAAAAGCAGTCTCTTTCTCATTTGGATCTATCGGTACCCAGATGCTCAGATTTGTGCAGCAACAAACGGCTAAATTTAGCAGAGACAGGAGTCACGAAGAGGAAGAGGCCTTTTTGAGGGGGGGGGGGGTGGTATGTCTGCACTTTGAACACATGAGTCAAAGGGGCGGAGCCTAAGCAAACGGGAATCGGCGGTCCCTCGGCTCTCTGCACAAGGTCACTGTCCTCCGCCACACCCTCGACGCCCCGTGGGGACGCAGGGCCGCTGCATGCGTAGGTCCGGGCTGCCGCATCCTACTCACATGTCCTCCACGGCGATGTCCTTCAGGATCTGGCAGTAGTCCACGTTCCACACGGCCTGGTCGTCCCACACCTTGGAGGCTAGCAGGATGGCCCCCAGCACCATGCGCTTCCAGTTGGCAGGGCAGATGTCGATCTCAGCGTAGGTCAGCAGCCTCTCCAGGTACACCTGCGGGGGGCGTTGGGGGCAGTGGGTGCATCTGAATCAGGCGAAGATGCCTTTTTCTCACAGAAGACTGAGCTGATTTCCCCTGGGTACATCCTGAACCCAAACCCATCAAAGCCCAAACCACGATGATGTTTCCTGTGAATTTTTTTTCCCCTTGTGCTTTTGGAATGGGCCGGGTTGTGTAGAACAGGGACAGTCAAATGTGTTAAACAACTCTAACCCTCCCCCCACCCACCAACAGGTCATGGGGGGTCATGATTGTGCTGAGGCCATTCATCTGAAGTGATCAGGTAGAAAAAAACAAACACTCACAATGCCCACAACGACTGAGTTTGTGTTTCTCCTCTGAGCCTCCCCACCCCCACCTCCCCATCCCCGGGACATGGTGCTGGGACAGTACTGACTGTTCCGAGTTTATGCAGCAGAATTTTTTGTGTGTCTGCTGCATTCAAACAGCCATTTCGCTGGCACTATGAGGACCATTATACCAACATGAAAGTGACTCTGGGGTCCCACACAGCTGTTCAGCTGCGTCACCTGAGTCCAGGAGGTGGGAGGCCTCCACAAACGACTGGAATGTTCCAGAAACAGTGTGAGGTCCGCACTGAGGTGAAAGCGCATGCACACCGCGCGATCCATCATTGTGAAAGGTCCAAATATAAACGCTGCAGCAGCGGCATCGGATCTACCACACGCTCCATCCCTGCGGAGGAGCTTATCAGACGTGAGCGTTCCGCCACTTTCTGCTGTACTTTTACACTTCATGCCTAATTAACTCCTGCATCAGAGACACGCTCTGTCTATTAATCACATGTTGATATTCAGCGCATGGCTTAATCTAGAGGGACCTTTATTTATAGTGTGTGGGAGAAGGAATGTCCCCATGTGACGATGATGTGGCATGAAGAGGCAGGGCTCCCGTGACCCTGGCAGCGTGACTTGGTCGGCCCCCCCGATGAGCCCCCTCGCTCGGTTCTTGTTAAAAAAACAAAAGGACAGAAAATTGTGCACAAGTTCAAATAACAGTCCTTCTGCTACTTCTGAAATGAAATGATGCTTCGTTAACCCTTTACGTTAGAACAGTTTCATCTTCGCATTTCCCATAATGCTCTGCTTTGAGACAAATGCATGTAGAGGTAAAAGAGAAGCTTGAGATCCGAGCTCAGGGTCAGCCATTTATCTGGTGCCATTTTTCGGGGGGTTAAGGCCCTTGTTCAAGGGGGCGACGTAGATTCCGCTGAGGATGGGGTTTGAACCAGCAAATTTCTGATCACGGCCGTAGACCAGCTTAGGCCCATTCGTGTAAACAGAGTGGGGTGCATCTCAGTGGGTTTGGGATCTGTGTATGCTTCCAGAAGGTTGTGGGTTCGGATCCTGTGGCAGACAGTGTATTTGTATCACCACAGAGCCCTTAATACCAAAGACTCCAGGGGAGATGGCTGACTCTGCCCTCTCACCCCGTCATTTCCTCGCCTGTATGTCACCTCCAAGAACCGACTAAATAAATAACCGAAAACCCCCCCGGGATGCAAGTAAGCTTGCCACATGCCACTGGGACACATCCCCCACCCCACGCAGGAATCCGGATATTTTTGCACGTGTGATTCACACAACAGGCAACATGTGTTAGAGTCCAAGATCGGGTTTCCGCTGAGCATCTGACCACCAGCTGGCGTCTGCATTCTCAGAAAGCCCTGAGGATGCGGGTCTGATGGGAACGCTGACCGGGGGGGACCACGGCAGCCCAAAGTGCCCACCTCTATTTCCAGCCTCATTCCCACTCCCTACTCGTCACAGAGGCGCCTGCCTGGATTACCCCTGGGAGACGTGTTCAGTGGGACTCTGAAAAAGCCGTGACTCTGTCATTGCCACTGCATGGACACACAGTCGCATGCTGAGTAAGAGCACTTAAAGCGAGGGAGGGGGCAGCCATTCTCACTGATTAAAGTGAAAATGGCTCAGTTAGGGCTGGATACACGGAATCAGACCACAAAGGCTAATTCGGTCCTTCATGATGGTTTGAAGCCATTAGAAAAGATGGTACAGACAGCAGCCCTCCTGGGCCAAAGCGAGGACCCCCCCACCATACAGTGACACTGTTCTAAAAGCACTGAAATGAGAGCCCCCCCCCCCTGTAGCCTGTGCTGTGCCTTACAGCGAGGATCAAATGGGTTGGTCCTTTCTGTGGATCCTGGGGGGGGGGGGGGGGGGGTTTTATTA
>JAODJX010000001.1:15385059-15401404 GCA_026776945.1 Isichthys henryi | reverse complement strand
CCATCCATTTTCCAAACTGCTTATCCTACTGGGTCGCGGGGGGTCCGGAGCCTATCCCGGAAGCAATGGGCATGAGGAGGGGACAACCCAGAATGGGGGGCTAGCCCATAAGGCCAATACATCAAAATGTATTAGGAAAAACTTAGTTTTGCTCATTGCAGTGAACCCCCCCCACAATGGTCAAATAACACGAAATTTGCTGCCCACCCTGACGGTGTGGCCCTGAGTACAAGTGCTAAGGTTGGTCTCAAGCTTCGCTAAGATTTGGTCACACACCCAGATTGGCTGTGGCAATGACAGATAAATGGTTTTGAAAATCACAACCCCCTCTGGTACGTCTTGGTATTAAAATGATCTCTGACACATTTGAGGAAGACTGGACAAAATTTGTGGTCTGTGGAAAATTCTTAATTTTTCAATAAAATACAATATGGCTGCTGCATCAATTAGCTGGACAAGTAAATTCCCAAGGATCAGCCTGGGTACTGATCCCACAGCATCAGCAGACACAAGGCATTTTTTACTAAAGCAAACCCATAAACAGTTATTAGCTAAAATGCTTTTTTTTTTTGCTTGGTGCAACGCCTGCTAGTGGTAGAATGACACCGTTTTCGCTGGTCTTGCACATAATTGAGTCCTGAGTCCCTATTCAAGATTTGGTTTTGAAATGTCAAAGTGTTGTTGAGATATGGCCTCATTTCCTGTTTGGAGACTTTGTCGTCAAAGTCGTTGGACAACAGCAGTCATAGCATAATTCTTTGAATAAATTTTGGTCCCAGCCCTTTCTAGATGATGTACACCAAATTTGGTGGTGATTGGATCAACATCCTAAGATGAATTTGCAAATTAGGTTTTCAGAAAAACTCAAAAAAAGTGGAAAATCCCAAGGGCTCAGAGGAGTCAAAGATCTCAAATCTAGGCCGAATGGTTCACTAGTTATAAACAAAAACAAATCTCGAAATTTCACCTGATGATGGTACTACAAAGGTGGATGGATTGACCGCAAATTTGGTGACCGAATGCTTTTATCAATGCGCCAAATTTAAAAAAAAATTAGCAATCAGTTTTGTGGGCTGTCATAGACTCCCATGGCAGAAAGTATCATTCTAACACAGAGAGTTTCTAAATATGTTCAAATAGTTCAATAAATTACAATCTTTAGTAAATATTACCAGTTATAGAAACCATGACACTTTGTCTCATGTGAATATAAATATACACTGTCCAGTTTCACAGTTGAAAAACCACTTAGAATCCAGTTGATTCATACGCGCAGGAAGAACTAAAAGTTAATAATTACAATTAAAACATAATCACTAATCCTTTATTTAGAGAGATGATTATTAATTTATTTTTATCACCACCTTTTTAACTAGAATTAGAAATTCTTCAGTGTAGTTCTTAAAAGACATCTCTGTATGATCTTTGCAGCTGTTGCAAGTGTGACAAGACTGCGGTGTCTAAAGAAAACAATGACATTACTTTTGGCGGAAATGAACTAGGAAAGCTTTTTTGCATGTATTCACTGCTGATGGGCAAAAAGCACTTACGGTCTTGCAGTCCTCAGTGTCGATAGACAGCAGTGAGAGAATGTTTGTAATAACCAGTTTCCGGATGTTGTTTAGGCAGCAGTCTTCCACATTGGATAATTCATCGCTGAAGCACTGCAGTGCGCAATCCGTACAGTTTAACTGAACCAAGAGCCATAAAAAAATCCAGTCATTACACAATTGGATTTACTCAGTAGATGCAGCTAGTGGTTTCACTGCAGTATAGTGAAATAGTTTTCCTGTGCAGTTTTAAAGTTACCCAAGAACAAGACAGTACAGACGCTCCTCTATTTACGCATGAGATACGTTCCGAACGACCGTTCGTAACTTGAAATGTTCGTAAGTCGTTAAATATAATTTCAAAGATATACGCAAGTACAAAGAACTAGGATGCTGCGAGTTCGCACGCTACGCTGCTGCGCGGCCTGAAGTCGTACTAGGCAGAATTGTTGCGCACGGAAAAATATTGATGTTGCGGACAGGAAACGGGAGCCCAATGAACGCAATTTGGATTTACAGTCCCCTTCGTTCGTATATCTGAAAGTTCATAAGTTGAACGTACGTAAGTATTGGAGCATCTGTATATGTTAGTTGAGATCTGGTATGTACATAAATCCAATGGCTGCAAAGGAATCTTTTGTCTTACATTGGCCTGGAATACCAGGGCGAGACTGTTTTGTGTATGCTGTTTGCTTACTACACACCTTTCTCTGGTTGCCAGGAGTTACTTGGCTGGAAATTGTAATCAATTGTGAATAAGGCGTTTGCACCTGCTACAGACTAAATGTTTTGTTCACGATCGTGTTTGTTGTTGGCTTACCTGGATGTCTTCGGGAGTGCGGTATTTTCCTGTCTGAAAAAAAGTCATTGGCATTAATGTTACGGTGAGACAGATCTCTGGCAAATGAATGCACATTGAGAGGTAGAGGTGTATGGGTAAACACTCACACAGTTCCAGGTTCCCATTTCCTTCACTAATTCGCGAAGCTCCATCCACTTCTGCATGGTACATGTGGAAATTTGCTTGTGATGCCAACAGACAAGGATTAATATGAGAGTCCCAGAGAAGACCCTCATGCTGGTGTGGGTGACTCTTTGGGTGACTCTAGTTCAGCGTTTGGAAGATTGACAGAGGAATCGGTTATATTTTAGTGAGCACAGTTTTTATACCTGTGAAAATGGAAGTACAAATTTAGGCTTGGCCGTTGTGTTTTTTTTTCTTCCCACACCGATGACGCAATGAATGTTTTGCTGTAGAAACTGGTAAAATCCCTCTCTAGAGGGCGTTTTATGAACTCAAGGTGACCATTCATTCTCCATGAGCCCTATCCATCCCTTGGTTTTTCTCAGGCTATTTATTTATTATTTAGGCTATTTATTTATTATTTATTTACGATTGACATGGTAATTATGTCAACATGTCTCAGGTAAAAGTCAACACACCCACTGACTTCAGTTTCTTTATACCGAACTATCGTCATTTTTCATTTCATTTTGTTTAGACTGTTAAATACTGATTGCAGGGACGGAGATGACCAGGGGATGGGGGGACACGCCTCCCGGTTTATCTAGAAATACTGATCTACCTCCCCCCGCCCCCAACCAACAAACACACTTTTGATGGGGAAAAAATGAAGCTCCCGAAATAGGGCTAAATAACACGATGTTTTAATTCATCAAACTGTGTCGACCATCATATGTGTTTGCTGCAAATAGGAGTCCCCCCCCTCACGCGCATGCACGTGTCGCGGGACACACACTCGTCCTGCAGCAGCATAATACTCTTGCATGTGAGACACTAACAACTGGGTTCCAAAAGGGGTTTGTGACTAGAACAATTAGTATAATGTATATTAACTGCGCAATGGACCAGTAAATAGGTTCGGTTGCGAGGTAGGAATAAGTGTCAGCATGCACAGAACTCCACAAGGTAGATATTTCGGGCAGTTAGTTTTATTAAGAATAAAATAGAGCATACATTCACATAACATAAGACAGACAGAAAATAACCTCCACAATATTTCACCTTCGCGATGTAATTTATCCCTTTTTTAAGGTGCACCAATCTTTAATTAAATTCACCTTAAATTTATGCTAAAGTTTATATATCCTAATTTATTCAACCTGATTAGTCAGTCATATCAAATTGTTTCATATTTATCCTAAACATTTTAATTTAATAAATCCTATTTGGTAGTTTTGGATAAATTTAAAAACATGAACACTCCTTTTAAAATAATACATAATCCCTAATCATCCAACACTTAGTTAAAAGCAACAAATGAAAATAACATTGCAAGATCAGTACACAGAATTGAAACAATAAACGTAAAACCAAAATAACAATGAGAACTGCGCCCTGATACTTGGCCGTAGGGAGAAAGCAGCACTTGCTGGTCGTAAATGGGTTTTGCTCGCCATCATAAAAAATTTGCACCAAATAACGTTCCCCATATTTACATGGGTAATTCCTTTTCAAAACAGATTTAAAACGACATGAAACCCATTTCTGTGCAGTTTATTTTAAGGGAGATATAGCCAGTCAAAGTCATAGCTCCCCACCAGATAAATTCAAGCTTTGTTAGTTAAAATGTTCCTTTACATTGATCCAAGACGCGTGCAATTTCAGTTCCATGGGTCACTCATTCGACCAAATCAGCATGCCAAGTTCTGTTAAAATCTGTAACGATGAGGCCCAAAATATAAACTCTGCAGCTTTAACAGAAATCTCGTACCTCTGTAGCGACACTCGATTTAACTGAGTTTCACCATTTCGGCTCGTTAATCGGAGCGAAGACTACAAATAAAATAACACTGGATTTCCGACACTGCGGTGATCGACATTTTCTATAAGAAGTTTGCACACACATGCACACATATTTACATGTATGAAATAGATTTATTACCTTAATAATTAATAATAATAACAAATAATAGTCTGTATAGGGTTTGCAAACCACCCCAATGCTTTTGATGTAGGTAATTTTATGTTTATAATGGAATTATATAGATTTTCCGTAAGATTTCTTGCGTGAGATCCTGAAAGCGTGAGTGTTAGCAACCCTGAGAGTATGTTTCCCTTAAAATATGGGTTTATGCAGAACATTACCTCAAAGTATTAACTTGAATAAACATAGCTAACCACCTCATTGCTTTGCCTGTTCAGTATTGTGGTGAATTGATGAGACTGTCCTACAGTAATAAGGAAGGGGGCGGTGTTCGTCGTGAGGTGGGGGAAATTAGTTATTGGGTTCATTTCTGGCTAAGCGGAGAAGGGACATGCAGCTGAGTGAGGTGATAAGATGGAGAAGTTGGGGACAGCGGGAGAGAAACTCCGGTCGGTGTTGCGAGAGAGCTGGATTGGTGCAGGTCGCGGTCAGTAGGAAGAAAGTTAGGGGGTGAAATATAGGTAGACGCTTCGTGGATTGACAGGGCGAAACTGTTGTCGGCGGGTCGGACCATTGTCATTGTGGGAGGAACTTGGTCTCTCTGGGGCTTAGCTGACAAGACCCGGTGGGTGGGTCTTGTGAAGGAAAGGGAAGTGCCCTTTTTAAGGTCCTTCGTGTGTGTGTGTGTGTGTGTGTGTGTTTAGAACGTCTAATCCATCGGGTTTGTGCAATAGGGTGTGTTAAGGACGGAATTGTGTACGCTGCCGCTTCGGAGGGGGGTGTTTTGTATGTCACTGAGTGTGAATTATGATTATTCCTGGCTTGCTGTGTTTCTGTGAGTGGGGTACTGGTGATTATCTGCGGCTACTGCGGTCAAGCTATCCGTGCCTTGCCGAAACACGGTCAAATCATCCGCGCTTAAAATATGAGGTGCACGCATAGACATGACATTACGGTATCAGCCGTACATCACGCTTTAGGAAAACAACAAACTCCCAGCGATCCCGCATAGGAAAAGGGTGAGTACTCATGTACAAAGTACAGAATATACTTAAATGCAATTAATGTCTTACTTTTAATGTATGAACAAGTCATATAGCACCTGAAAGGCAACGTTCAAGGCTATTTCCTAAACAAATCTGGTCAGATTTAATATAGCACTTAAAAGAATGCACTTTGAAATCCATATAATTTTATGTAATAAACCAGGCTGGACAACTAATTTCTCAGGATTATCCGATAAAGTACAAACATATCTGATACCCCCTGAAAGGCAAGGCCCTACACTATACCTCCACCAAATTTGGTCAACTTTCACTCTACCATTTTTAAAAAAATGCACTTTAAATTCCATGCTATTTTATGTTCTGAGCCAAGTTTGGTAATTTCTTCGAATTTTCCAAAAAAGGTATTTGTGCATTGGAAGTGTATTGTCTCTTCTGAATTTGAGATTTTATCAATTCCTTGCCGAGTTCTTGAAGAGAGAGTTTGTCTCCTTTGAAAGCTTTCCTTTGATTCAGTGCCGTCCTGGTGACATTTTCATTATAAGCAGAGATGTGCAAGATATTGAACGATACTATAATTAGCCAGTGTATGGTTCTTATTTTGCAGCTGTAACCTTTCACCAACTTATCCAAGCAGACCATTCACGCTGGGGATGAGTATTCACCGACTGGCTTTTAGCTGAGCTTATCGCCCGCTAACTTCACTGCAGCTGTCCTCCCTATCTCCTTTCCACTGTCTGAAACCAGCAGCCTAGCTTTAAATGTCGAGTGGGCAGGTGTTTCATTTCTCTTTACGGTCATAAACTGTACCGTTCAAATGCCGTACTCTGCCAGTGAGTGCTCTGAGAAAAATGACCTCTATCTCTCTTTACCATCACTGTGTAATTAAACCGCACCCTTTTCACTGTATGCCTGATATGTGGGTTATACCCTCTCCTGTTAAAGGTGTGCAACTCCCAGGGCATATCTAGTAGCTTGACAAACGATAGATGCATTAGACTGGGTTGGGTTTGGGGTGAATCCTCATTCCACACTTTAATTCAATTAACGAATTCACTATGGCACTGTTCAAGCCCTGAAACAATGATGTCAGCACCGAAATTAGGAGATTTCCAAATGCACAAGATGGTCAGCCTCAGCATCACTGGACCAAATCTCATTTTTGCTCATTTTTTTTCAGGCTGTGGTACATCAGAATGAATATTCACTTCCTTTGTGTGGACTTGTGTAGGACACTCACCAACAGGTAAGGATGTAGCCTGTTGAGGTAAATCTGAAACACCACAGCCCCCAGGGTCTCCTTCAGATGGGTTGGACTCCCCAGCAAGTATGAAACAATACTCTCTTCAGAATATCCTTCAGGTAGGTTGGACTGTGCTTCCAATTGTATCGAGGAGAAATTCACATAGTGAAAATGAATGAATTCCTACTCTTCCATGCCACTCACATGTCCCTCACAAGGGCGCTGGCATGTGTTGGCTCTCTGGGGTCTCAGCGGTGGTGGGGTGAGTGGGTTGCTCAACTGTAGCAGGTAAAAACCTAAAAAGGGAGCAACAAGTCTCGATTCAGTTTGCAAAGAGTTCCTTCCTTGTTCTCCGGCCTTATAGCACATTGTACTACCACATAAACATCTTTCTCCCACTTGCCTGAGAGTTTGTGCTTTTTCCCCTAAGCCTTTCGCACAAGGGCTTGATCTCTCACAACAAGAGTGGATAAATAACTCAAACACCGATGTCACTTTCTAAACCATTTTATTCAAACACATGTATACTTGCCGCATTTGTGACTTCGTGCATTCGGTTTGTATTATGCCATTGCGGATTTTAGGTCTTGAGTGAGTTGAGAACTGAGCTGCCTTAAATTGAGCTGGATAGAGTTTTGGTCACATGGACCAAAGCGGTAATGCAATACAGAAAAAGCAACCTGGAAAAAACACAGATCTGTCAAAGTGCATGTAAATTCTGCATAGGCTTAATCTATACCAAATGTTGACCAACTGTCAACATAATTTTCCCATATCTGATAGTCTAATTTATATTACGGCAACAAAGAAAATAACTTCATCCAAGTTTGACCTAACATTAAATTATGTCTGTTAGAATAAAGCTGTAAATCTATGAATGTGTCTTCACATAATATGTAACATTACAGTATACTGGGACTTAGTAAATTTAGAATCACATCCGATTGTTAGGGGCATCCGGAGAAAAAAAAATTGTCCAAAGAAGAAAAGGTGACGCTACCATCAGTCCTGTGTCAAGTAAACAGTAAAGTATCCTGAGACCATTCATGTGGGGTTGATTCTCAGCCAAGGGAGTGGGCTTACTCACAATTTTGCCTAAGAACACAGCCATGAATAAAGAATGGCACCAAAACATCCTCCCAAGAGCAACTTCTCCCATCCATCAAAGAACAGTTTGGTGATGAACAATGCCTTTTTTCCAGCATGATGGAGCACCGTGCCATATGGCAAAAGTGATAACTTGGCTCGGGGAACAAAACATTGGCATTTTGGGTCCATGGCCAGGAAACTCCCCAGACCTTAATCCCATTGAGAACTTGTGGTCAATCCTCAAGAGGCAGGTGGACAAACAAGAACCCACAGATTCTGACAAACTTCAAGCATTGATTATGCAAGAATGGGCTGCCATCAATCAGGATTTGGCCCAGAAGTTGATTGACAGCAGCCAGGGCGAATTACAGAGGTCTTGGAAAAGAAGGGCCAACACTGCAAATATTCAGTCTTTGCATAAATATCGATATGTAATTATCAATAAAAGCCTTTGACATTTGTGAAATGCTTGTAATTGTACTTCAGTTTACCATAGAAACATCTGACAAAAGGATCGACAAACATTGAAGCAGCAAACTTTGTAAAATCCAATATTTATGTAATTCTCAAAATTTTTGGCCACAACTGTATTCTTTTTCAGATTAATTAATAAATGAAGCTGCTAAACAAGTGTACAATGACTCAAACAGTGACTGGATATTAGAAGTAATCGAGAAGCTCAAACAACTGTGTCAAAAAAAAAAAGAATATATACTTGAAAAGCAAAATGTTACAAAGAGTTTTAAGCAACAAAACAGCTAAACAGAAGATGGGTCTGTTATTCAGTAAAGCATGTGGCGCAATTTCCACACGATTCATTCATACAACCCAGCCTATACAAGTAATGTGCTTCTACAATGACTGCTTTAGTTTTTATTAACAAATATGCTCCTATGAACCACTTTGATTTTGATACAATAAATCGACAACCAAAAACTATACATTGCATGAATGAGCTATGAAATAAAAATGACAGTAAACAAGTGAATAGTTAAATAGCATGTTCTGATTTTAATTAAATTCTGATTTTTTTTACAGCCAGGTTTTACAGGCATCCTCAAAATCAAGGCCAGTGTGAATGCCATACTTCACTAACTTAACGGGTTATTTATGGTTAATTTACAGATGACCCAAAACACAAATATAGAAATCTGATGCATTACGCATAACTAGGTGGCACAATTTAATTCACATTTGCTGGTTGTTCTGTATGATGCTGCCATTCTTAATATTGCCCTCAGACAACATTAGTGAAGAACTGAAAGAGTTAAGAATTGAAATATTTACATTAGCATAGTCTTCCTAGTCTCGCCTAAAAGTATTTCTTAGTTGAGGATTAATACCTTGTGTTTCACATTTATTTAATATGAGTCCAAACCATAGATGTCGTTTAGGATACCAAGTTCATCACTCGGCATCCCGTTCCTGACCTCCAGCATGCAAACACGGGATTCCAGACACTTCATGTATTCCCTCTTCCAATGCCGACTCTTTTTTGCAGCCTCCCTTCAAGAAGTACAAGCCAGAGGAGCAACACGCAGCTACTGACACGCGGGACTCTTCCTTTGAGTTTGAACAGAAATATCTTCCATCGTGGACAACTGAATCTGCAAGTCTTTTAAAAAATTTAGTCCATAAGACGACAGCAGTTTTGCCTCAACCCCATACAGTTAATAAGAATTGTACACTCTGAAATGCTTATAATAGTCTTTTGTTTGCCCCAGACAATCCAGTGTTATTCAGGTTTATGGCAATAGAGGTCTTTTAGCACTTTGAGCTCCTCAATGAGAGTCTTGTTTTGGTTTTCGAGCACAGCCACGCGATTTTCAAGACATTTGACGTATTCTTTCTTCTTCCTGCGGCACTCCCGGGCGGCCTCCCTGGAAACCAACAACAGTCAAACTCCATCACAGTGGTTAGATTAGTGAAGAGCAGCATAGGAGACAGTCGATGCTGCATCCCAGCCAGTGAGTCTCGGCAGAAAAGCAGGAGGAGCCACTGAAACCATGCAAATTACATCACTAAACACATTAATGTACTCTAAACTGAAGGCACCTTCAATATTCAGGTGTGTTTTTCATTACATACACATTATAGAAGAGTCATATATAAAGAGTAAAATATTTTATACAAATAATAAAAAAAAAAATCTGTCCCCAACAGATTAGCTATCAAAACAATCCCATTACAATAGAAAAATACATGCTTTTTAATAGTCTTCAGAAGAGACTACAATTAATTACACGCATGGATGAAACCCCAGGACAGGAAGCCGAAGAAGCATAGGAGCTAAAATGAGCTGTAAGCCAGCAGCAGAAGCTAGACTGGGCAGCAACCAGGCAGACATGGACATTTGAATAACAAGCATAGAGAAACGTATCATACAAAACCGCACGTCGTTACAGTGACCAGCTGTGCCCTAAACACTGGTAGGCATTAACACGCAAACTGTGTGGGCCAGACACAAACAAGTGGAAAGACACAGGGCATGTTTAGTCATGCAGGAGACATGGGGCCCATACCTGTTCTTCATGAGGCGGAGCTCTCTCTTGCGTGTGGCTTCCTCAGTCAGCTGCTGTGGGCTGGGTACGGACCCTGGTGATGAGGCCATCACCACCCCATAGGGCAGGCTGGAGGTAGGGCTGCAAATCTGATAGGTTGACATGTCGCCGGTGTCTGCTGGAAATGAGACAAACAAACAGTCAGGGCCAAAGTACCCCCCAAAATAATTTGGTTTAACCCACTACCCCGAGTTCTCAATTGAAGCCTAAGCTAAGTCATTATGCAGAAACTTTTGGCGCTTTCCTACTGCCACTAAGAACCGAGTCGAACCCAAGTCGTATTGCCAACTGATGGTTTTCCATTGTAAATTATGTGAGCCGTACTCCAGCCATAAGCACGTTGACAGAGCCCGGTTTGCAGGGCCGAAAGCCTGAACAAACCAAGCTGGTTTTGTCACCACCATTTGATACACGGAGACACCGGTATTCTGCATCAATACACATTGATAATCTGAAGGAGAAACAGGTGTATTGAATATATTATTGAATTATTAGTAGTATCGCGCATCATGACATATTGATGCATCCCGATACCTCGGAAACTGAAAATTTCCAGCCACCTTCTTAAAAAAATGTTATAGAACAGCTGAACGGGATAGATTCGTAATGCAAATTTACAAAAGGAATACTAATTCCGCTAGTGTTTGATGCTAACATAAGACAGCGATTCTCACAGACGTGCTAGTGGAAATTAGCACACAGTAAAAATTTAAAATGCGCATAGTAAATTATGATGTACACAGTTTGAACAGTAGATAAGCATCTCTTCAGTTTTACATCACTGTTGTTCTCCAAAACTAGCAACACCTTTACCGAGTTGACCCTTCTGCAGTGGAAAACTGAGGCAAGCTGGAACCACACTGCAACTAGTGCCTCTGCCCAGTACGGCTCAGTTCCTGTATGCCAGTGGAAAAGTGCCATTTGCTTTTAACTGGTGTCATTCACAGGATTCTTCTTCATTAGGGTTATACAAAAAAAGACTAAGAACTAGATTGGCAAAACCAGTTATAATGAAAATGGCAAGTTAAAACAGTTTAAAATGACTGCTATATCACAGCACCAGATTGTTAATATACTGAAATGATGAATAATGGGTGAATGCATTAAAACATACAAAGGAACAAAATAAAACAGAATTAAAGTGCATTCAGTGTCATTCTGGTATCCAGTGGGTCACAGTTAAGGCATAAACCACTCCCTCACATTAAATGTTAATGCATGCATATCTGAGTCTGCGTGTGGGAGTGAATTCGGGGATGAATTCCCAAGGACAGTAAACTTTGTAAATCAGGATGGTGAAGAATAAAATGGTGATGACAGTTAAACTGTACAGTGCTCCCGTATTTAAAAACAGGATTAACATATTTTATATAAATTCCTAAATGAATTGGGGGTGAAATCTCCACCCCTTATACAGACATGGAAAAGATTTTAAAAGATGACAATATGAGGAAACAGAGCTAAAAATATTTTTCAAGAGTGGGCTGATGACATTGGTTGTTATTAAATACATCAAGAGAAATTTAAATATTACTCACTTTCACAGTTTCTTATTCATACAATGTTTTTGCTACATCAAACACAAGTACATACAGAATATTGTACAACAAAACAGTTACATATAGTTCCAGAAATTAATTCATAAGAAAAACAATTTTTCTGAGAAATATTTGCAAATGATGTACAATTCATTGCTAGTCACAGAAAATCAGTTAAAGTACTTCACAATGCCTTTATGAATTTACACCCAGTTATCTAACAAATTATTAGGCTGCTGCCGTCTTGCCAGTGCGAAAGAAGCTGCCTGTAATCACAGCATGACTCGCGACTGACGTCAATGTACATCTTATTTGCTGTTCAGCGTCTACATTTTCCTGCCAGTGTCTGATTCCAGGAAATGTGGTGACGTCAGCCTCTGCTGACTGAATGGGCTGTGCATTCGAGCGTGTCACACAGGGAGGGAGAGGGAACATAGGGAACTATACTAGCTGCACTCGGATTTCTCCCGTGAAAACAAATCCAACCTCCAAGCTTCGTTACGTTAAAAATAGGAGTCTGGGGTTTTTAAGCAACATTTTCTGAATTCTGCACTGTTATATTTCTGCTCATTCGAGCAAGATTTGTTTTCCGGATCATCGAGCTCCCTTTAGAAAGGCTGTCTGTATGCTGTATTCTTAATAAATCAAAACTGCAGCACGTAAACTCCAGCTCCCTCCCATGGAATTACCATCTTTGGCAAAATACATTAGCTTTCTGACAACATTAAATAACCAGGGTAAGTTTTATTTATTTATTTATTCATATTTTCCCTTTAACACACAGCATAATGTAAACTTTAAATAGTTTCATCACTAACTATTGAACTGTATTGCAACAAATGAAAAACAGTCCGTGACAAAGTTACAATTACATTTGAAACTCAGTGTAGAGGGTATAAGCATTTCTTTAAGGCTCCTTTATAATTACAGCCAAAGCATACAATTAAAGTGCTAACATACCTGATTCAGTCTCATCCCCAGTTACAGCCATGCCTGTTCTTTAAAGATCCTGGACAAACCCTCTCACTCTGCTTTCAACACCAAATACTCCTCAATCGGCAATTACATGTGTGATTACAATTAAAGGCATTGACATCACTATGACATCACTGGCCCCTTGAAGTCAATAACATGACTTCCAGACTAAGCCACCTCCCCCTACCACCCCGCTTCTAACAGCCTCTTGTTTTTTTATGTTTTGACACTTTGGAGTCTGCGTATGACTCAGCCAAAGCTTCAGAATGCAGTGTAGCTCCCTTGTAAATGAATCTACGGATGAAGTCAAAACCCAAAGGCTTCATCTGACATCAGAGACACACGAAGATACTCCTTGAAGGAATTTATTATCTTATTTTTTATTTATGTAAAATCCCCCCCCCCATTATTTCTAAAATAATTTTGCATTTTCCAAACACTTTAAAAAAATTAAGTCTACGTGTTTGTTTCCAAAATGTGAAACACTGTACCTTAAAAGTTTCATAAAATATTCACATGCAAAAAAGGCAAATTATTTTAACAGGCAGCCACCCACCGCTCATTTTAAACATCTATGGATAGAAAACCAGAAGCACATGTATACTGTCACGTAGCAATATGCTTAAATGACGTACCAAAACATGCCTGCTTTTCCTTTATTAAGCACAAAACTTAAAAGCTAAACGTTTATTGCCCAATTCATGATTCCAAACATAAAAATACAGGCAAGTGTTCCCTAGAAAATCAGAGAATGCTCCCGAACTCACTCAATAACAGATCAATACTTTATCTTGACGTCCAAATCCAACAGTTATTCCGAACAAATCTAATGGAAAAACTTTGTGTACTATGCTCATCCTGTACCCACAAAATTTCTAACCACTTTCATCTCTGAACATTCCTTTTACAGTCAAGGCAGACTGTGTGAATCTTTGGACACTTATTTTTCACAATGTTACAAATCTGTCTTTTTTAAACCATTTATCTATTTATAAAAAAAAAAACTGGTCAGAGCAGTTTTTTTTCAGAATCAAGTAAGTGTGAAAGAAGCAAGGAACACTGTTTACCTTGCATAGCCATATTGCTCCCTGGTAGGGAAACAAGCTTCTTTCCACCTGGCGAATGGGCAGCATACTGCACAATGGGCATAACTGTCACGGGTGTCCTGGGATTGCTCAAGATCTGCATGGCCCACAAGTCGCTGCTCTCTGAAGTGGTAACTTCAAAGGGTTCCTTCTTTGGGATGGGAACTGAAAAAGACAAGGTCCTTCCACTGGAAACATCCCTCTGGGGGATAAACACTGTATTCCACTGCACCTTTCACAGTTCTTCTGTAAATCCGTAAATGCTCATTGTGGATCATCATGAAAAAGAAACAAGTGTTTCAGCAAGACATTAATCAAACTGATTCACATGGTTAGGCCATGCGGGGAATTCATTATTCAGGTGGAAATATGCAGCAAAACCAGAAACGGAAACGAGGCTCTTTTGGGGAGACAACAGCAATACTGTTACATTGACACTTAGTGTTCTGACCTGAGCTGATGTGGAAGCAATCTGTAAATGATCCTGACAGGGTTGTATGTTCCTCCTCCTCTGATTTAACCTCCTTAATCACAGGAATGGCCAGTGACTCTGATGATGGCACAATCAGAGACTTTCTGAAGGGGTGGGGGGGACCTCCAATTACACTGAAGCCATAAACTGAACTTGCTGAGCTATGATGTATGTGTGTGCAGCTGGGATACTGTCTCCCATCTCCTCAACACTTGAAAAATTCTAATTTAAAGTAAATTAACTGAATACACTACAATATTTCGTGCTCTCTCTCTCACCTGGAAGACAATCTCCTCCCTCTTACTGAGTCAGGGACCTCCATTACAGTGTGTCCACCTCTGGTCTGTGCAGCTACTTTGGGAGGTAGAAACAACTTAGCCCTAGCTGGCAGTCATCATAAATTTATAAATCTCTGACAGAAATAATCTCATTTGATAGTCACCAACGTCTGTGTTGTTAAAAAACAGTCATGACTCTAGCAAGAGATTCTGTAACAAACGATAGCTATGCTTTTTATAAACCGATTTATTCACAGGTAGTGTGAAATGACAATAATATATGGTTTCAATGGCTAGCAGCACACAGACCGAAATAAATTGAATATGTGATGTCTAAAGAAGAAAGCTTAAATCATTTTAAATCCAATCATCCTGAAAAATCCAATTAAAGAATTCACTACTGGGTGCAGAGTGTTTCCATTTTATACAGCCAAGAGTGATTCGTAAGCTCAGTTGTAAGACTAGGCGTCCCCGTTTGAAAAAGAAAAAAAAAAACGAATGGAAAAAAGAGCCATCGATCCCAATAGTAGTACTTTACCTGTGCGGTTTTTGTTGATCTCATGTTATATAGCTAAACAATGGCTAACAAGCTGAATGCTAAATCTTTGACCAAAAACCAAAAATATATATTTTGTAACTTTTCTGAGAAGTTAGATAGAAGATATACAGTATTTAATATAAATGAGACATCACTATGTGAAGCACTACATCTGGTGAGACATAATAAAAAATATAAATTAAAATAGGAGACAACGTCGCTAAATTTATCACCTTAGTCTCCACTGATTTAATGAGACTTTACTTTAAAGGTTTGCTCTGTTTATTTTAGAAAATTTCATCTGCGTCTCTAAGCACAGTACAGCTCATCAATTTCAAGGCTGCATACTTACGGTTTTAGATATAGCACTCTTGTTTTGCGCTGTCTGTACTTTACATTTCTATCGCCAATGGACTAAAAACAAGAATGCCTAAATACCTATATTAAAAGAAAACCTTAAGAATTATTTTATTACTGTTAATCTTTACCCTTTTTGTGGTCACTGTATCATGTAACCTTTTCAAATAATAGTCTTGCTCCTCCAGAAAGACATCGAGACATTTGAGCTCGTTACTTTCAACTTTTTAGAGTGTGACAGCCTTCGACAAGCTTACATTTCAGGTTCACGTTGATTCTACATTATAGTGCCGTACAAAGATGCATTTTTCAACCCTTGTCCCAAACGCCGCTTTCAGGGTTGTCAACTTCGGCCAGCTGGATGGAAAGACATTTTCAATTTGAGACTTAAGTCTGCACACGGATTTACATGTATTTTCAGTTTTATTACCTTGAAGATAGTTGGCAGGGTTTGCAAACTACCAAACGCTTTTGATGCAGATAATTTTAGGTTTATAATGGAATAACATAGACTTGCAGTAAGGTTTCCTGCGTGATCATGAGTCTGAAAGCGTGAGTGCCACACCAGATGCGTAAGAATTGTCAGCTCTGCGCATTCCGTCGTCAGGTAAGTATACCTCATAGGCTATAGATACGCCATTAGTCACATCCGAGGTATTAACGACGTTATAATATCCATCCATCCATTTCCCAAACCGCTTATCCTACTGGGTCGCGGGGGGTCCGGAGCCTATCCCAGAAGCAATGGGCACAAGGCAGGGAACAAC
>JAODJX010000001.1:15351756-15367390 GCA_026776945.1 Isichthys henryi | reverse complement strand
CCCCCCCCCCCCCCCCCCCCCCCCCCCCCCCCCCCCCCCCCCCCCCCCCCCCCCCCCCCCCCCCCCCCCCCCGAACGTGAGCCGATGACTCGAACAGAAGACGTTTTGTTGTGGTGCCTGTCAGCTGTATGCTTATTATAAACTCTATTTTCCACAGCTCTTGTGTTATCACCATTTGGTATTTTACAGAATTAACATTAAAGTTATTAATGTAAAGCTGACTACATTTCGGGCTGGAGGAACTTTGTTCGTTGGTCTTATTCGTCTTCTGCTTCCGTCTGGTGTTAACTGATGGATGTCACCCACTAAAAGCCTCAGAATAACTGCGCCAAAAAAGAGGTGGTTCCTAAATGAATCACGAGGGGGGTCAGTGATCAATTTGATAAATTCTCTGGCGACATTCCATTTTATATCATATGAAGTATTTTATGATAATTGGAAAAAAGCATCACATTTTGCTTATGATTTGAAATACAAACAGGCAAATTTTAAACTTGCAAATTAAATCTGAAGTGTAAATCCATAACCAAGGAAAAGTGCCACACGTCCACAGGAGCAACAGGGGCAGCAGCTCCCAGATTTCTCTGCGGGGGGGGGGCGCCTTTGTCACGTGAGCTCCTGTGGGATTTGGATGGGTTGTATCACGTTTTGGTAGGCAGAGCATGATAAACATCGAAGTGTACTCACTCTATTCACAGAGACAACTAAAATGCAACTAAAAAAGGGTAAAAAACATTGCAACACTGCCCGTTAGCACTTGTTTCACACACAATCTAATCTGATGGATGCTTATTCCGTAGCTGCTTTTTCTGAGCTTGTAAACATCTCATTAACATGTCTATGATTGTGAAATATTGAGCAAAACAAAGGAAATCTCTTTCTTTCGGAATATCATCTCACTTCCCCGACTAAATTGCCTCGACGACGTTTCCATGGTAGCATCCAGCCACGAGTGGGATCACGGCTCTCTGCGAGGAGAAAACACCAGGCTTCATGCATTTGTCTTTTCAAGTCATACTGAAGGATTATTTTGGACTCGATTCCAAAGAGAAGTCAAATAACGGATTACAGAAGAAGCATCACATTTAGTCAGACACATTAACCACCTGTCCAGGCCAGTGTGACATGCAGTACGGGCCTGGGATTGGGTGCATTTATTTATTAGTTACAGGACCCAAACATCTGAAAACACATTGAGAAACTGGGACTTCTTTTATTTAACCCTAGAAATAAAGTTTTGACATGGGTTAAGACATCAGCATTTCACAGTGGGTCATTGGATGAGACCGAGTTTGAGATTTAGGGCAGCAATGACCTCAGCCTTTTCAAATGTTTATGGGGACACTTAACAAACAAGAAGCTCAAGCATTTAGTGACATCACAACATGCTCTTTAGAACAGCCTGGAATCATGCTGGGGTAACTTGCATCATCAGGTTTTGCACAAACTTGTGTAGTCAAAAAAAGGGAGGCTATCAAACACAGAGATTCTGAAATTAGATTTTTTTTTTTTTTTACAATGATTCAAGTAAAACTATTGTACCAATATATTTTGTAACGAACAATTCCGCATTTAGAAAGTAATGCAAAGGAGAAGCATTTTCACTAGTGGTCTCAGGCCTGCGGACCCCACTGTATGTGCCTGGGTGTTATCTTGCTTTGGAAGGTACCTGCCTTCTGGGGCCACCTCCCTTTGTTCCTCGTTAATGCTGCCGCTTGGGGAGCCGGTGAGAACGTCAGTCGCTGCAGCACCAGCCGGGCCGGTTCCTGGTGGAGGGGCGTCACCCACTCCGTGCTAATTCCCCTTCTGCTGCACAGCTGCTGTGCGCAATCCTGTTGTCCGGGCCTGACTGCATTGTACCAGAACCTCTGGTTTGTAGTGGTAAAGATCAGATTCAGCCCGGTGCTAGTAGCTCCTGCAGACTGTTCTCGGTTTCAACTTTCTCCCAGGGGGTGTAGGAACAGCCCAAAATAGTATACCACCATATTGTTGCCTTTATAGAGAAGTAAAACACATTTGGTCATTGGCTGTTTTTAGGGTAATATGTTTAATTTTACAAATCAGCGGTCAGAGACATGCCTGAACCGAGAGAATGCTGGTCTTTGTTCAAATCACAAAAGGACAATGGAAAATCCCCTTAAGTAACGAATAGCACAGCCTGCCATCTTGCCAGGCATAATCAGGTAACCTTGGAGTGAGTGTCTTTGTTTTGGCTCCATGGCTTAGGATGCTGTGCATGTGACCAGAAGTGTGTCGGTTCAAATCCCAGGACAAGCTGAGTGATTTTACTGTCGGGCCCCTGAGCAAGAGCCTTAACCTCCAACTGCTCAGCCAGGGATCGTCTGCCCCTGCATCCTCATAAATGTATGTTGCCTTAAAAAACAACATCTGCTACATAAGTGTAATGTCTCCTGTGGGGACTGCAGAGACGATGTGAGGATTAATAACTGTCACCTTTCCTTCTGGGAAAAATGAGTCTTTGTGAAACACTGGTGGGATTGTTGAATTTTCTTCTTTGGTCCCAAGTAAGTTGATTCAGGAGTTTTTCGCCAATCCTACCCACACTCAGGTTCATAGACTCGCTATTTCTAAAACAGAATTTTCTTTAGCGACAGTCCATGGGATGATGCTAACCGTGTCAGTCCTGCCCAGGGGCTTCACGTGGCTCCCTGGTGATGGCGCCCCTCCCAGGTCAGAGCTGTCTTTTCAGTTACAACAACAAGTAACAATAACACAATAACCACAAGCCGAGACAGATTCACTTTTCCTTGTTTTCCTATGAGGCGGCTTGATTGCACAGTGTGGAAATGCAGTTGCCTCATGGAATCAGGGTTCAGGGGTCGAATCTGGCCCCAGCTCTGTGTGGACTTGAGTTTCACCTAAAGCAACCTAGAGTTTTAATACAATTTTCTATAAAAACATTTTCTTGATTAAATTAATGTAGGTACTTTTCTTGACAGTCCAATAGCAGAAGCCATCCTGAGACTTAAACCAACAATCATTACATTATGAAACATTGTCCTTATACTCAAGTTGAGGGAAGGGCCTTCTGGCCTTTGGGTGAAGGTACTAAATCCCACTGACTCCAGGGAAATATTTGGCCATGTAAAACTGCTTTTGGTCAAAGCACTGATGCACATCTTGTCAGAGGTACCACCATCCTCTATTTTCTGTTAAGTGGGGGGGTCCAAACGAATAATTATGAAATTTGAGGGGGACACGTCCCCCACAGATTTAATGGCGGCGGCGCCCATGCTTAAAATAATGAGATGCATTAGTAATCTTTAGGACAGAAATGCGTTTCCCTGTCGAATTAAGGCTATATTTGAGGAGGATGACTCTTGAGGATGTCACAGGTTATAATTATGTTTCGGGGAATCTCAAACCGGCCTGTCGAACACTCAGTGTAGTGTGAAAGGCATAGTTTTTTTAACTTTCCCCTAAAAAGGGGAGGATACAATCAAGGTTCGCTACGAAAATCTCAATAAAATATCACGTATATTACGTGTATTTATGGCGCACGTCCACGCCGTTAATCCGCAGACGGAGCGGTAAGTGCCTGTGATCAGCCCCCAGAGACGGTGACACATGGTTTCGTGTCCCGACCTGCCCGCCCTCCCTCAGCTCGGCGCTTCCCTGTCCCTGCGCGTCGGGAGGCAGTACCGACCGTGACCTGGGCGGGGAGACGCCGACCGCCGGCCCGGAGCACGGAGTACGGCGACAAACAGGTGGTCAGAAGCGCTCGCTTAAAGCAGTCCCCAGCATGGGGAAGAGGTGAAGGATCCCACCGTGCCCCGCTTCTCTGAAGACGCAGTAGACGTTTAATGCACAGCGGAGCGGCGCCGAAGGTGCACGTCCGTCTCTAGGGTTTCGGAACGGACCGGATCGTAAAGTAAGACATGAAAGTGACAGTGTGCTTCGGGAGGACCCGGGTGGTGGTTCCGTGCGGAGATGGGAATATCAAAGTGCACAGCCTGATCCAGCAAGCGGCGATGCGCTACAGGAAGGCGATCGCCAAGGTAAGCGCACGTCTGCCTGTCTTCTTTCGGCCGAATGTGTACGGCGACCCGGGGACTGGTGCGGCAAACTCAACATGGCGCTTTTCTGGGAGAAAGGAGGAGGGGGGCACCTTAAATGGACGTATTGTTTACATGGACCGAGTTTCCTTTGGTTACAGTGTATCCGATTAGGCGCCGGTTATAAAAGTATCGCCGGATCCGGTTTTATTCCTGCGGCTGCCTCCGGGACTCTTACGGACAAACGGGCGAAACTTCCCGGCTTCACCGTCCCGTGGCAGCGCTGCCAACCAAGAGAAACTAAACTGAAAACGGGCGAATGGTGCCTGAAGTGTGCATATAGTGCCGGTATCACCATGCACCCCCTCTTCAAATGCCCCCTCATGTTTTAGTGCTCGGATGCGCCCGCCACTCCGGCCGGGGCGCCCGATCGAACAGCCCGCACCCTGGGGCTTTATTCAGGGCGTTTAATGACGGATCCACACACGCTGATCTCATTTAACAGCCGCTTGATTTCCTTTCTTTTATACTATAACCCACTCGAGCCTTGTATCGGCTGCCTGCCGCTTTGTTTCCCTGGATAAACTAGTTAGCTAACTAGTTATGAGGGGAAGAGCAAGTCGCCGCTTGGCTTTCACCTTTTATTAAGTTAAAACGTGAAAGCTGTGATTGTGAGGCATCAAAATGGTGTTTTGCCTGCTGGATAAACAAGTTACAGCAACTGGTTAGTTGTTGAGGGGAAGAGCAAGCTACGTCAGCGTTTTCTCCTTTTTATTATATTAAAATGAGAAAAATCTGTGATTGCGAGAGTTTGTGGCGTTGGAAAGGTGCTGTTTCTCTTTTAAGGTGTAAATGAGGGATGAGCTCCGGGCACACCAGGCCCCGCAGGACGGGCAGGGAGAGCTGTCTGTTTTGCAATAGCTTAAAAAAAGATTTAATCGTGTGCAGGTTTTTATAACGTGTAACTTTTTATAATGCGTAAATATCATTTTGAAATGTTGCTTTAAGTAGTTTTATGCTTTTCATAAGCGCGCCGTCTCATTTCGGCGGGGTTAATGACAAACTTCAGCGCCAAACGGCCGCTAAAAGCGCTTTAATGCTTTTTATGAAGTGTTTTTCAAAATAGATAGTAGTACAGTAATGGGGACCGAATTTGTTGCTTTAATTTAAACCGGTCACTTGCGGGAAATAAAATAAAGGCTTATTTCACTTTATAGTTTGGGTGAAGTCAGTCCTGGGTCATTTCAGCGGTGGTTCACCTCCATATAGAGCATAAGAATAAAATGCATACATGAAGCTTGGAAACGCCGTCTGTCTATTACTAAGACGTGTAGTCTTAAATAAACTAATGCGCAGATTTAACCGAAATTCAGCATGCATTAACATAAATATATCCAGTATTTAATAGGATACTTAAGAGACGCTGTTATGTTGTTAAAATCCATCCTGTCCTAACCTCCATTTTAAGGGTTTCTTTGGATTTAAAATAATGCTACAATAAACTAATAGACTCGTGGAGGGCCAGTGTAAATGAGTTTGTATTACATTAAGTTACATTATGCAGAGGAAGATTACGCAGCTCTAAAAATGGAAAGCAGGTGGAATAATTCAGTCATGCCAATTACGCTACATGTAATTAGAAATGTTTGTTTCAGTTATAAGGATTTCCTTAATGAGTGGCTGGTTTGTTTTCCTCTGTTTAGGTCTGGTCAGTGCCCTTAAACGGTTCTTTTTGTTTACTGCTTTAGCAGTAAGACGTTTGGGGGATTTCAGTGTTTTTTCTCTCGAATTTTCTTTTGGTTTTTATAAAATTTACAAATAAAGGTTTTTTTTCCCTCAAGTTTATACTTTTTATTCCTAATTAGAAATATAATGAAAATGAGAACTGGGACACAGTCCTTTGCTAAATAAATCCTTATCAATGGAATCCAAACACCGGTGCAAAAGTCAAAGCAGTGTGTGGATATGTAGCGATGCTTAACGTGAAATACCATTTGGCAAACAATCTGCCAGTGCCTAAGTTTAACCCCCCACTAAAATGAATATATTGCCTGTACTAGCTACTCTGAGACTTTCCCCGAGGCACATTTAGTCAAAATAGATCTCATAAGTGAATAGCACTATTTTGGGACCGCGAGCCCTGCGTTTCTTTGTTTCTCTTGAAGCGTTAAGCTTGTGTTTTATCCACGTACTGATAGATGTTGTTAAAGGGGCTGTGTGAATCCAGACTCCCTCCCGGTGCCAGGATCTGTCATTTTCTGCTGCTCCAGCAGAATGCCGGCGGCCTGTCCATCGATTGCTTGGGGCATTCCCTGCGGCACTTTGAGGCGTCACTGTCCTCTGGGGGGGGGGTTGTTTCTGCCTACCAGGGGCTAGGAGTGGTCAGAATGTGCGCAGGCAGGATTGCCTGTGCCCTGTTGTCTTTAATTAATTTATGAATCAGTTGACTCGTTAACAAATTATCTTCTGCACCCGACTCATTCTCTGGCTGTAACCATTAAAGCCTCTTGGACGTCTTGCTTCATCGGACAGCTTTGATCTTACGCCATGTGCCAGTATGAGATGAACCAAATTTAATTGAGTGGATGAAGAAGCGCCTGCTTGTTCTTCCTCCGATTTTCAGATGCCGTCATTTTGAAGCCCAGCTGGGTACTTTTATCCAAAGCTGTGTATGAACGTGCTTGTTTTTTCAGCTGGATTCTTGGGAGAAATCCCTTTTCACTACCTTCCTGTGCGCTGGGTCCTAAGCCTCCGTGCACTGAACGTGTGTGATAGCTAGTTTGAGCTGTCGAGGTCCACAGCTGCCTCCTTCAGTGTTCTCTGTGAGCTCTATTTCAGACTGAAAATAAACTAGAGCTGAACCTCCATGCCAGTCATCTGGTATAGTGCACTAGGGGTAAACTAATGTAGCTTACTATAAACTAATGTAGTTTATTATAATGTAGTTTTACCCATGTATGGACACGCAAAAGAGATTCTACGCATCCCCTGTCTGTGAAAATAGTAAGTATAGTAGACTAATTAAGGCGGATATGTTAGACTAAAGCTGATTCAGATACACTGTACATATTTTTATCATAAATTATGTATAAAGTGTCCGTTGAGTGTTGTTTTTTTTTTATTTTAAGGTGAGTTGAGTGGGATATTTTTAAAGGGGCACTTTAAAACTTTGAGTGTTTTTTTTTTTTTTTTTTTTTTTTAGTTTTAATAAATTAATGGGCGTGTCATAAGTTATCCTGGAAGGTGGTAGCGGCAAATGACCGGGGGGGGGGGAATGGGGGTCTCTGTGGCTTGGCTGGCCTTCTCTTCCGACCATGGTGGGAACACAGTTGTACTGGCTGGCAAAGGCTCCCTACACTGCTCTTGGTGCTGACATTGGGAAGTTGGTCTTTTAAAAATACAGCATAATTACTCTGGTGAGGGGGGGGGGTGTTAAAAATGAGCAGCTTGGTGCTCCAGATGTTTTCCAGTGAATGATGCTTGCAAAACTTGGGACATGAAATGGTCGGAGTGCCAGGATTGTGGGTTCGCATCCCGGGGCTGGTAACAGTCTTCGTAATGTTATGCTCCTCTGTACATTTCAGGACCCCCCCCCCCCCCCCCAATTGCTTAAGGTCTGTCTCTTGCTAGGTGCCAGTCTGAACCTCTCCTCAGCATCCTCGTGAAGGAGGAGGAGCTTAACATCAGTACATGCTGCACCACACCTAATTTGTGTGAGGTCCCAGTTCAGGAAGATCTGTAATTACCGTGGAATGACTCAGGAGGACAAAAATAGGCTCTGCTGATCTTACACATCTCCTGTTTGTCAATGGTCATGTGACAGAAGGATGCTTGTGCCCAGTGTGTCCTGGTTGCAGGTGAAAAGTTCACGTCAACCAGTGATCAGAAGTCGAGAACTTCAGTAGTTCGACATAAGAGTTCCTAAGGGAAAAGTTTAGTGCGCACAGTTTTTCGGATGTTAGACTTTGAAATGCATTATTTTGTTTCAAAACGGGAAATGAGCACATCTGTCTAAATGTCAGCCCTGATTAAGATTATACAAACAAGTTTATAAATCCTTTTACGCAAATCCCCCCTAATGACCTTAACGGAACTTGCTGACAGACCCCACATGCATCTCCATTCCACAGGAGTGTAAATTCTCCAGCTCGCAACCCCTTCACGTAGTGGTGCCCTGGGTGTCCTAAAGCTTCCGGAAATGCTGGCTGTGAGGTGAGGTGACGACACTCATGAGGCACTTAACTCAGTCTGGCCAGGCTTGCTTTATTTATTTATTTATTTATTGTCTCTGGTTACCAGGTTATCATTCAGCTCCTGCCAGATGAGCGCTTTTTCACGAGGAGGTGTCATTAGTGTCTGCTCACACTCGCTGTGGACGCATCTGACTCCGCCCCCACTGGGGGAATATGGAGCGTGTCTAAATGGGCAGTATTGATCCTCCCCTGATACGATATTCCTGCATTCGCTGTCGTCCCTCTAGGTCATCTGTAAGACGCCCCGACCAGGTCTCTTCAGGGCCAAGTGGGATGTGTACTCTACTTTGACATCTTAATATCACTAGGGGGCGCCGCCTGCGGTCTCCTGGCACTGATTACGCTGAAGGAAGGAGAGACACCGCAGCACGCCCACGGAATGGTGTCCTCAGAAACACGCTGGTAGTTCAGCCTCGCTGCCACGCTGCTGGCCGCGTGTAGGTCTGCATAGTGATAACACAGCTCACGCGCAGCCGCTTTTTCATGCCAAAGAGCCCGTGGAGCGTGTATCCAGACGGCCAGCGGGTTGGAAACGCACCCTCTGATCGCGTGAAGCTCTCCCCACACCCGGAAGCACCGTTTCCACAGTCCTGCTGCTTCCTCTCCACCATCAATGAGCCTGCTGACGCTGAACATTTAAATAGCCATGTCCTCGCGGCGTTATCCCCTCATTTGTGTGTGTTTGCTTTAGCGGTTATGGGTCTTCTTCACGGTCGCCCCCCCCCTGTGTTTTTGTGTCAGACGGGAAGCCTCTACCGCTTTAATGTTTAAATCTCCAGGGGCCTTGGTCCAAGCTCAGAAGGTTCTGGTTCTGAGGTGTTCTTGATGCTCGTTCTTCCTGCTGGACCTTCAAAGTGCCTGAGTCAGTCCCTTTAGCGCTGTATGATTTTGTTCAGTGCTTCTGTGCCTCTTATTCCCTTACTTTGACCGTTGCTGTAGCGATACTTTGAGCAGTGGGTGTCTCTCTCATTGCCTATATTTTTCTCTTCTTTTTCATTTTATAATGGCTTACCCAGAATAAATTATTTATAGAAGCTCCCCAGGCAATTTTAACACTGCTTGAATGGTTCTTTCAAAGCGATGTGAGTGTTAATAAAAGTACGTGTTTATTTTCTACCATAAAATGCGATTTGTTGGAAAATGTTCTTGCAGTTTTACTGTTAGCTCCTAATGATTTGTTTGTGCCGGAGCCCTACGCTCTAATGGTCCCAGCCAGCTCTTTGTCAGAGATGCTTAATCTCGTAATGTCTGGCACTATTAAAAGGCAACTTTCTGACACATCTTCAGTGCCGCATCGCAGTTAATGCAAAGCTAATCCAGCATGTTTGCTGTTAAATGCTGAGGTCAGATTTCACACCGTTCGGTGCCTAATAGAGAGTGACTGCATAACGTAATAAAGGTGGGTCGATACTGCAGGGAACAGAATCGGTTTTCCTGAGCCGGAAGAGTGTCATAAAATAAATCATTGCAGAAAATGTGAAGGTGCCACCTGTGATTTGCGAGCGGGTGATTGACAGACATGCTCACACGTACATACACGGGGTGCATCTGAATCACGTGTTTCATATGTCACTGTGTCAAATTTTTCCCAGGGCTCTCAACTTGCCGGCAGGAGGTTAGTGTCAGGGATGTGACTGGAGTCCTGGGGATGCAGATGCTGTGGATGCCCTCCTGGTCTCTACGTGCAGATCGCATTTGCTGCAAACAGGTGGAATAATCACCCATCACGTCTGGGCATCACTGTGTGTCATGCACTCTTGTATCGTGGTGAGGCGAGGGACTGCTCTCCCAGAATGCAGTGTCACACTGAAGTGCATGCCTGTTGTCTGCCTCCACTATGGCACCCAGTACCCCCATTACCACCCAGCTACAGACACTTGTGTAATGCCAGCTGTAAGGAGGTAAATAAAGAAATAAAGGGGGCTACACGTCTGCGGAGTCTTGCTCGATCGGCTGCCTTGCCCTGTTTTGTTCCTTGTGATTGCCCCCTTGTCTGGAGGGCAGCATCCTTTCAAGCCGTTTTATTGTTCTCCTGTGAAGCTCTGGGAGAACCCTGCGTTCGGGATTGCCATCTTACTCTGTTCGGGCCGCCTGGTGGCACCTGACCTGGGGTGGTTTGCACTCCCCTCCCTGCTTTCAGGTCGGTCTGCGGTGTTTGAGGTGCCCGTCACTCTGTGTGGTTTGCAGCCTGCTTTGCTGTCCGCTGAAGCGTTTCGGCTGTAAGTTTGCCCAGACGTTCCGAAGAGGCCGATGGGACCATGTCTGCGTGACAGGCTCACAGATGAATGTGAGGTGAGTGCAGTGAGTCAGACAGTTTCAGGTTATCAAGTTTCAGGTATTTGTCACATACACGGTACACGTGTGTAGTGAAATGCTTTTTCCTGTGCTTCCAGGGTTGTGCTTGAAAGGAAATGTATATTACAAAGAAAAAAAAAATGCATAAGGATATGAATAAGTCAGATTAAAACGACAGTGAAAATAACAATAAGGCAGATTTACCCGCGGAGTCAGTTTCCCGTTCCGGCCCGTAAGCTCACCTCTGTCCCTCATGCTCCTCTGATTCATTCTCGCTCGCTGTTGGGGTCTGGGGCAGGGCAGGGCTGGGCTGGGCCGCTCTGGGTTTTATATGAGGCCACGTCGGACCCGCTGACTCACGGCACCCTGTGGATGTGCAGGTGCATGATCTGCCGGGCATGTTGGGGCGCTGTGTGTGGCCACACCTCCTCCTGCCATTCTGCGCTGGCATACTGGTCTGAAGCCGGTACCAGTGGGGGGCTGCGTACCTCTGCTGGGCATGCCGTATTTGGGGCTTGGTGCTCTCCCTCTTTAATCTGAAGATGAGCCCCCCCCACCTTCAGGCCGGACCACATTCCCCCAAATGGATTTTGGATTATATGGTGATGGTGGTGATGATGATGATGATTGATTATACTTGAGTTTCACTCCCTCAATGGTTGGCATAAAATAGCCGTGGTTTAAATTTTAGATTTGACACCTGTAGTAAGACAGTTTCCTCCAAAAGTGGCGCTATGAAGCACTTTCTCCATGAAGGCCCTTTAAATGTCTGGCCTGCTTCATATTCTCTTATGTACTGCCTCAGCTGGTAAGTAGAACGAGCTGTTGGTTTGGAATCTGGCTCCCCGTAAGGGCGTAGGATCCCTTGCAGGCACTGCGCCTGCTAGTTTGGGCCTGCCAGCCGCCCTTGTGCCGCCTTCCCCATTAGCTGGCTCGCTCGACGCTTTGGTAGGAACAGGTTTCGTGTGCTCTCCTCGTCCCGCCTGTCCCGTGCTTGCCGAGTTGCCTCCTTCCTGATATGGCACGGGCACGGATTCAGTGGTGGCTGTGTCGGCGAGCGCCTGTTTGCTTTGGGGACGGCCCCTGCTCCACTTGGCGCATGCATGCTCCACACGTGTAGCATTTATTGTAATTTTTGGGGGTGGGTGTCACTCAAAGCGCCACACTCATGTCTGCAGGTTTCAGTTCGGGTTCCTTACAGGGAAAACCTCGTTGAATCCTTCACCACCTCCTTTCCTACCTGTATGTTCTGGGCTGTCCTTGTCAGTAGCAGAAAATTTGCCCTGACCCACATCTATGATTTTGTTAGTGTAAGTGGTGTGTGGCTCTGTGATCAGGTTTCTGGTTCGAATCCCAGATGGTAGAGCTATTGACCAAGAAACCTAACGCTGAATAAAAGACTTAATAAAAGTCTCTCCTAAAGAACTAAAATAAAAATGTGAGCAGATTGGGATTGGCACCCATTTGACCTTGGTGACCTCGGTGCTGAAGGCCACATGACCTTAAGCTGAAGAAGGCTTCAGTTTCTGTTTTCCCGCCAGGTGGTCTTGAAGCGTGTGTGGTCTTTAAGAAGCGTCATTTAAATATAGGTCTGCGATTTCCTGCTCCCTTTATACGGGTTAGACGTGTGGTGGTCTCTACATCTTTACAGAAAACTGGACTGTTGCCATCGAGGGAATCTGGCCAAGCACTCCGCAGCACTGTGTGTCCCCCCCCCCCACCACCAGCATGTAGAGCAAATAGAAGCAGGTGGCTTAAAGATGACGCGCTGCCCCCTGCTGAGCCGGTGTGAACATTGCGCGTCGAGGGCAAGACCTGCGACGGAGTAAATGGGCTAATCCAGGCCTGGCGGAAAGAGGCGAAATTAATAAATGCCACATAGACAAACGGTTCGTCGTCCCCAGGGGGATTCAGGCATGGAACTGGAAAGGATTCTATTGAAATTGTGCTGTTTGCAGTGTTGTTGTTTTAGGTTTTAATTGTATAAAGAGTAGATGATGTAGAATCAGCCTGGAAGATCCCATAAGGGAGCAGGGAGATCACGTTTCAGTCCAGCTGCAAGGCGTTTGGATCCAGCCGTAAGACTGCATGCGGTCTCTCCCGTTTGTAGCGGATGATTCGGACCTCTGTCTGATGGGTGGTGGCTGTGGCTGAGTTTCGTCTGATTCACAGGCCAGCCTTAAATCCCCTTCAAACTGTCCGCCCAGTCCACATGCGGTACGGCAGGCCATCGCTTTGGAATTTGCACACAGTTAAGGACAGGGAACAAATTTAACAATCTGGAGCTGAGATCAAATATTGCCATCAAGCTGTTTGTCTGTAAGTGAGATGAGTCACATCTGTGCCTCTAGCTGACACTTTCAGAAGGTTCCGGAAACAGCGGGCGTTCCTGCAACGAGGACGGTCAGCCTGCTCTGGGGACTGTGGGCCGCCGTCAGCCTCGTTAGCGCAGGCAATGCAGGCAGTTTCATGTGGAGTTACTACCATATTTCATGACCCGTGGTGACATTACAAGCCTTCAGTGCTGGTAACGGGGGGGAAACATGGACCCTCTGCCTTAGTAACACTTTCTGGCTTTTAAAGGCCCATCAATCGGCAGTAAGAGGACGACGGAAATTTGTCCACTTGCAGTAGTGTCAGAAGTATCAGCACCAAGAGGGATGGGGTCATAAAGGCCTGGAGGTCAAGAAAGGCTGTTTGCTCCTGTTAAAACGGTGGCATTTGTAAGCTTTTGTCTGTTAACACCCTCTATTCCCATTAACTTATAAATGGTCAATCGTGAATCTTGTGTCCTTTAGATGTAGTGCTACATTGTATTAACTTGCTCCCAAGGACACGGTCTGTCTGTCTGTACATTGTTGTACAGAGAAGGTCCTTGTCACTCTAAGGAGGTTCATCAGCACTGTTTACATCACACCAGATAAGATCAACACAACAGTCAATGAGAAATACAGCTCTGGAATCTGCATTCTTAAATGCTAGTTTAATCCTCATTCTGCTGGCAGAGGCTACACTGAGCAGCAGGCTGCTTCCAGGCTCAAAGTTTCTAAAACAGCAGTACACAAGAACAAGGTGAAGCAGGAGACACTGGCAATAATCAAAAACCAGCCATGTAAAGGGTAGAAACAACTTTCTAATGCCAGAAACCATCAACTTATCTGGCAGTGCTTCATAAATCAGAGGATGACCTCAAGTGACCTTCAAAAGGAATGGGAAACATTAAGTGGTGTGAAGTGCACTGCTAGGACAGTTCATACCAGACCCCTAGGAGCAGGACTGAAGTCCTATAAAGCAAGGAAGCCCTTGTATATTTTACACAGACACGTAACAATAAATTGAGAAATGAGTGAAACTGAAAATGTTGCTGTTGTCTCATTATTTCCATGGCTGTATTGTGTCCAGTCATGTCTGGTCTCTGAGGAAGCTGGTCATCAGAACTGTTTGAAACTGTAACACAGTAATGCTGTAAATGGCCACCCCCCATCTCCAGCTTCACACCCTATTCTAATAAGCATTAAATGTGCTAACGGGTGGATCCTGGAATGGGGGCCCAAGCTGTGGGTTTGGGACATGGTAACTGGGGGTGCTGATTTCACCACTGGATCGTGAGCATGGTCCTTAACCGCTTAACAGGCCCCGTCAGCCGCCTCCTTCATGGGGGTAGACCTGCCCTCATAAATCTCCAGTACAGGGTGTTCTGTCCCAACCACAAAAGCCGGAATCCCGCCGAAAAGATACATCAATGGGCCATTGTATGAATCTCACCTCCTGTGTCTCCTTGTCTCTCCTCCTTTCCTGATGAATGATGGCAGACTGACTCCAAGCTCAGACATGTCGCATTGGGTGGGAGACGGGGAATCTGCTGGGCCGCATTTCTTCCTGTGCGGATGACACTGGGGGGATAGTGGGGTAAATATGCTGTTAGGGGTGGGGGCTTTAAGGAGAGTTCTCATAGTCTACAAGAGAATACGCTGCCGTTTTTATGTGGTGTGCTGACTTGGGCCAGTGTGCAGCCTGTGAGCAGGTGGTCGCTGGTTCAAATCCCAGGATCGGCAGAGTGATCTCACAATTGGACCCCCTGTTGCACCACGGACTGCCTGATCCTGCTTTCTCCAAAACATACCTCACCTTGGATCAAAGCATCTACTAAATGAAGAAATGAATAGATCTCAGTGTTGGTGATCTGGTTGGGCTGGGATCTGCTTTCTAAACTGATCACCGTCTTTGATTTTTCCCAAATTGCTTGCGGTCACCATAAGCAGCCCAGCAGAGACGGCTACTCTGATCTTCGTGCAGATGCAGGAGGGTGGTGGTGTTTTGGATCTCACCAGGTGAGGCTGGTCTTAATTCCGGGGTGGATCTTCTCCCTCTGAAGCTTCCATTTCCACGGATGCTGTGTCTGCCCTGCATTATGTCCACCTTCACGGTGCAGAGTCTTCCATCGTGTTTGAAAGGCCTCCCTGAATCCTAACGTGTGATTCCAGGCGCCAAACAAGCTGAATAGGCGTTACATGTGTGATGGGGTGTAAGCCATCATAATGGAATGAGAGAATCTGCTAATAGGTTGGGGAGATGGGGGTGTAGGCAGCCCCACCCTCCCCAAATGAGAAGACCTCCCCCCCCCAGGCCATGGGAGTTGTAATAAACAGGAGAAGTGTGGAGACAGGCAGGTTTGTGCGATTTGCCAGATGGGGGGTATTTAGTTTCTTGGGGAATTTTCCCTGGTGTGAGAAGTGCTGTACAGGAACCTCCGCCTATCGCGGAAGATGCGTTCCAGACCCATCGGCGATAGGTGAAAATCCGCGATATAGAAAGACCATATAAATAAACATTTTTTTTTTATAGTTTAAGCCTTAACGTACCCCTCCCACACGCTTAAAAGAAATGCAAACTTATTAAAACAACACATATGATATGTGGATGTTGAGCTAAGGATATGAGTAACATGAAAAAATGTGTGTGTGTGTGTGTGTATATATATATATATATATATATGAGGGGGCGGCATGGTGGTGCAGTGGTTAGCACTGTTGCCTCACACCTCTGGGACCCGGGTTCGAGTCTCCGCCT